>ML801006.1:19878-42292 GCA_009831015.1 Picea engelmannii
GAGTACATTTTTCGTCGAAATTTTCCATACAATGTTGTAGTGAGTTTGGACAATATTGTTGTCCATCTCCAGTTGAATAGGCATTGTATGTTTCATACTTCTTCTAGGCTTGGAATGCAATTTGGTCATCGTTGAAGCTACATACATTGCTTACTGGTTCGGTGGGTGCTTCTTCTTCGTTGTTTTGTCGGTTGCTACTTGTTGTTGTTTGGTTCAACTTTGAAAAGTTGGGGACATGCGCTTGCAGTTGGACCTGTTGGTGCTTGTTGCTTTCTTTTGTTTGATTCAACTTTTGCAGGGTTGGGGTCTTGCATTTGCAGTTGGATCTGTTCTTTTTTTTTTTTTACTTTGCACAGTCCAGGTGTTGCACCCACAATTCGACCTACGTTTCTGTCGTTCATCATTTCGAAGTAAGTTTCGATGCCATAATTTCATTTTCTATTCGTTATTTGATGTTCAGTGTTTGCAATTTGCAAGTAAGAATGTTTACTCATTTCTACTGGCATGCTCGTCATATGTTTCTGGTTCCCTCTGTGCTTCGGTTGTATTTTGGTAATCGTTGGAGATACATATGTTGTTTACTGGTTCGGTGGTTTTTGCTTGTTCACTAGTTCATTGGTTCATCAGTTGTTGGTTGTTGTTGTTTGGCTCAAGTTTATGAGTTTAGGGGCCTGGGGCTACAATTGGGCATGCTCATGCTTTCGCGCTGGTTTATTTCTTGTTGTTTTCTTTTGTTTACTTTGGCTTTGTAAGGTTGGGGTATTGCGCCAACAATTGGAGCTGTTTTTTTTTGGGGGGGCGCTTTGCGGTGTTCAGGTCCTGCACCCGTGAGTGGACATGCGGTTCTTTTGTTTATCGTTTCTGGCAAATTCGAGATCTGGCGCCTGTTCCATGCCCGCCTATTATGCTGTAAAATTTTGTTGATACTTTAGTGTTGACATGATACAAAATAGTGTCATAAGAAATAATTGGACAACTACATGTGCAATTACAATATCTGTTGTCTTTTTGTTAAGATAATACATGTGAAAAACACACTTATTAACCATATATGGTGAAATGTACCCATATCACAATACAACCTCTATCCTCTACACAAACCGGTGTGACCATGATACAATTTGTCTTGTACTTGAAATATGATATGTACACCAAAGACGCTGCAAAATTATATTTCCATGTCTATAAGCATATCTGGATACTTTTCCACAAAAAACCAAAATGATTTAGCTATGGCCATGCAATTTCTTAATATTTGGTGGCTTGTAATATATTTTGGGTAGGAAAAAACTTTATATATTTACAATCATGGATGGAGAAAATAAAAGGCACATATTTCTAACTATCTCTTGTTCTATTCGTTGATTCTCATTTAGTGTATGTACATATTACGTGTTTTCCACTGCATACCAGCTTCCATTCACGTTCATTGTATTTTGTGCGTTCCCACATTAAAACAAACATAATAGCTGGAGAAAACGAAGGAGTCTTAACTGCAGCTATGGATGACGAGATAAAAAGGTGCATGCTTGTATTATTATTTCATATTCCATTGTTTTGTGTTTCATTTATTATCTGTATATGTTTTCACCTAATTTATTGTATGTAGATATTGCGTACCTTCCTACATAATAACTTATCTTCATGTCTTTTGTATTTCCTGTGCCGCTACATTGAAAAAATTCGAACTCTGTTTATTCTTTTCTTGCATGTCTTACTGCATACTAATTTCCTTCATGTCCATTGTATTTTTCATGCATTGCTACATTTAAACAAACAGAGTGGATGGAGAGGACGATGGAATCTATGGCAAGAATGTAGCAGATGAGTTACAGAGGTGCATACCTGTACTCTTATTTCATATTCCAATGTTTAGTATTTCATTTATTGTCTGTGCATTTGTTCTACTTGTTCTACTACTTTGCACCTTTTTTTTTGTATGTATATACTACATATTTTTCTGCTTATTGTCATGTGAATTTTATTCTCTTTGATGCTACATTGAAATAAATAGAACTGTATTTCTTTATTTTACATGTCTTTCTGCATACTAACTTGCCTTCATGTCCACTGTATGTTTTGGTGGTGTTGCTACCTTGAAAGAAACAGATTGGTTGGACAAGAAGATGAATTCTTATATGCCACAACAGAGGGGTCTGTGGTACAATCTTCGAAAATGTATACCAACCGAGCTAGTAAATTAAACATACAAAAATGGTGCGGGAATATAATATTGGACTAGAAAATGATGATTTGGCAACAACGTGCCTTTGTTGAGACTTCTCTCTTCCAAACATTTCCCTCCCCATTTCTAATTTTTCCATTTTATATTATCTTTTTTTTTCCCTCTTCTATACTTAACTTTTCTCGTTTACTTTTGCTTTATGGTTTCTTTGCTTAGTCGTCTTTCCGAAAATTCCTAGGTGTCCGGGCTGGCGGACTCATGGGTTCACATTTATGGTCATGCTTCTACTTTATTCCATACTTACCCACTTTGTTGATCACGGGTTCCCGGGCTGGCGGGTTCAAAATTGCACCTCTGGCTTCAGAGGTTCTGCGATATACAAATTGGTAGTCGTACCCCCCTATCACACTCTATTTACTGTTGCACATTTTTCAGTCAAAAAATCTAAGGCATACAATTTGACCCTCGACTCCTTATGTTTCCTGAGTATCCCTTGAACACCCTATTTCGTATTCCATATCCTTCGACCCTATATGAGACATTAAGAACAATTATGGACAATATACAATTCATATGCTTCTTTAGTCCTTCTGAAGTTCATCTACACATGCTTACATCATAAAAAGTTGGACTAGTGACATGGCCATGAGCAGTCAATCATCCCAAACATCTGCAGACCGACAAGGCCAAAGGTAAAGATGCATACATTATGTTCCTCATATGTTTACCAAACAAATATCCTTAGCTATTTATTCATCTATGGCATAGTGAATATGTTGATGTCATCTGCAACACATACTTTACAGTTCATAAGAAGTATCAACAAGCGCAAGCGAGATGCCGACCATAGCACAAGTTCCGTAGACTAAGAGGTCTGGTTGTAAAATTCTGGCTCCATAGTTCATCAAAGTTGTGTGTCTACTTGTGCATTTATGCCAGGAAAAAAGAAAACAAAAAAGTGATGCACACTACCATTCACATTACTTTTCCTGTTCAAAAAATGTCACTAGGTCTAAACTTGTAACACCCAAAATACTATCAATAGAGGGCTTGAATAGTCGTCGAACTTGACAAGTGTTCATCAGGGACATAATGGTCGTCTATAGAACCTACTTGGACAAGGAAAACAAAACTAGATCCATTATGCATGCTGACATGACAGACAAGGAGGCCCTGATGACAGTCACACTAACTATTCCCACACAACTTGTCCAGAAACATGCAAAAAAGATATTTCCAGGTAATGGAATATCCATTACAAATTTTAATATATTGCCCAAAATAGTATGTGACCGTGGTGATTGTGATCGGATTATATCGCTCAACGAAACAAGTATTGTGGAAAAAATTCCCGCTACTTGTTCAGAATATCGTTTCGTCCCGGACACAACTATCAACCAACTTGCATAGAACAACGACATTTACCCAATCAGAACCATTGGCACAACTTTCACACTCACGAGAAAACTTGGCTCACAACACATTCTCCATATAAAATATGGAGAGCCAGATAAGGACAAGGCAATGGTATTGTTCTCCATATCCATTTTTGTCCTTTACTTTCACATGTACATGTATCTCGGTTAAGTTACACAAATGTTGCATTGTTCCATGTTGCAACTGCAATTGTTCAACACCTACTCAAATTTGTTTTCGTCAATGGAACAACAATTGCATAAAGGGAAATTTCCACTTATGCTCTTCAAAAATATAACAAATAAAAGAGATGTTAAAGAAAGGATCTTTCGCACAACCCAAGCAACATTTGTAACAGAATTGCGAGAAGACATAGTATAGGATCTCAAGAAACTAACTAGCTCTACAACTGTTGTGCGTATACATCTACAACTTCATCTTCACTTTGCTCATACAGGTTGCCTTCACCAAATTTATGCAATTTGTTTTTTGTTGTGTAGTTGTATATTATATTGTTCAATATATTAACTGTTATGCTCACGCTTCCAGGTTGAGGGTGTTTTGGTTGCAACGAATGCGTACTCAAGCCCCTTTGAGCCTGTATGTGCCAAATGCAACTCTTCTTCTTCTGCTTCTTCTTTCATTAGTGATGATACAATTGATTGTATGCGATGCAATAAAAAATGTCCTTACATATATAGACATTGCCTCAATGATGCCATCTGAATCGTGGGCAACACAGCCGTACATTGTACAATTATACAACCTCTGTTACAAGATGTGCTTCATGGGTTAGCATAATTGTCACATGAAACATACCTACAGAAAAGGCAAACCATGTCTACATGCTGTGCGACTTTCGGATACATAGAAAATTTACCTTAAATGAGGACAATGCAATATTGCATATTGGCTGAAAAAACTAAAAAAAAAAAAAAATCAAGCTTTGGTAGGAAACGTAAATATCTCATGTGTGTATGTGATTTTTATTCAACACCCAGATGAATGTTCATCGAAATCGAGTTCTTCGATGTTTTTATTTTGATGTTTTTTTGCATCTCCCAATAAGAATTTTGCATATTTGTTGGGGTGTGCAAATGAAAAAAAAATGGTGGTTGGCAGTGGCTTTGTTGGAGAAGTCTGCACATTTTTTGGGTGCCCAAATTGGACAATTGTTTTCCAACTATATAGCCATGGCATGATTTCTGCATTTTGTTTTGGGTACCCGAATAAAAAAAAGTTGGTCTCCAACTATACATTTATGGTATGGTATCTGCATTTTCTCGATGCCCTAATTGAAAAAAAAAGGACTTGACATGGATTGAAACATGAGTTTGAGGTTTTCCGAACTCTCTATAGAGAGTGGGGTGTTTGGGCATTGGAATTCATACAGGCAGGTGCAGTTTTTGGTGATGTACACACGCATAAGATTGTTCAGTCCAAAAATGGGAAGCATGAGCACAAACCCCATAAAAAGTATCCAAGTGTAAATAACTTAGGCCCATCCTTTGAACCGTCGAGATAGCTTGCTCCTCTAGGCAAAACCATCAGAAAGTTCCAATAATATTGGAAATTTGGCATTGTTAAAACTGGTAGTGATAGACCATGGAATTATAAGAAGAAAATGTCCATAGTGATCTTGCTTAATGGTAAAATAGTAAACGAAAAATTTCTTGTTCCCCATTTTGAGGTCTGGTTATACCTAGGGTATAGTGGCGAAGCTCCGCTGGTTTTGTGTTGTCTTGTGTTTGGCAGACTTTTTTTCATATCCCATGGCCCCGGTTATTTTCTCGTGGGAACATATACCAGATGTAAGAGAAAACCAATGCCACGTGTTTTTTTTATATATATCAAATTGTTTGATGAAAAGGTCGATGCGTACTACTCTATGGAACCTTGTTTGATCTTTCTTGATGCCTTCTGTGTTCATGTGTTCCCTTGTGCCTCAACTTTCAATACATTTAGTGTTTACTTGGTTCTTGTTTGTATGCTTCGTTCTGGAAAATTAATAATACATTCAGGATCTTGGCAGTTTTTCTATGATCTTAAAGACTATAGAGGACATTCTTTGCCTTTTAATATAAGATCTGTGGTGCAAATGTAGTATGTGGCTCGTTTTAACACTTTTCCTTGATCTATGAATTTAGCAAAATTCATCTCCTGGAATAATTTGAAATAAAAGAATATATACTATGCGAAGTCCAATGGAAATATAATATCAATGAGGACATTAAATTCAAATTCTTCGTTGTTGTACTTGCAGTGAAGCTGACAATACAATAACTTAAACATCCCAAAATTAATTTTCTTGTAGCTTTTCGACACTTCTCTTATACAAACAATTCCTGGAAACTATAAGCATGGCTCACTTTATCTATTCCTTGATTGAAGAACATGTTCACATGTTTAATGAACTTCATAGTTACTGTTAAGACCATCAATGGGTATTTCTTACACCAATTCTTGCTTCCGAAAATTGCCATCCCCTTTCTTTTTTCGCTCTACTTTCCCTTTCTAGTTACTTACTCGTTTTTCAGAAAATGTCTAGGTGCAGGAGTTGGCGGATTCACGTCTTCATATTTCCACGGTTACTTTTATATCACCAGCCTAACCGAATGCTTCCCCATTTCATATTCAACAAACTTTTTGGATCACAGGTTCCCGGATAGGCGGGTTCAACATTGTGTTTCCATTGTTTTGCCGCCTACAAATAACACCCGGACTTCCGTGATCTACAAAATAGCAAACAAATTCCCCTTTATCTCATTTGCTTTCTCTTTCTGTTTACTTGGTCCTTTTTCCGAATGTCTCATTCTTTTATATACAACACCCGAAGTTCCGCAATATACAAATTGACCCTCGAAATCCGTCATTGTCTCTTATACAAATAGATCCTGGAAATTATAAGCATGGCTCGCTTTATCTATTCCTTGATTGAAGAACATGTTCACATGTTTAATGCACTTCATAGTTATTGTTAAGACCATCAATGGGGATTTCTTACACCAATTCCCGCTTTCAAAAATTTCCATCCCCTTTCTTTTTGCCCTCTGCTTTCCCTTTCTGGCTACTTACTCGTTTTTCGGAAAATGTCTAGGAGCGGGAGTTGGTAGATTCACGTTTTCAGATTTCCATTGTTACTATTATATCACCAGCCCGACCGACCGCTTCCCTGTTTCATATTGAACAATCTTTTTGGACCGCGGGTTCCTGGATAGGCAGGTTCAACATTGCATTTCCATTTTTTCTCCTCTTGCAAACATCACCCGAACTTCCGCGATATACAAAATAGAAAACAAATTCCCCTTTATCTTATTTTCTTTCGCTTTCTGTTTACTTGGTCCTTTTTACGAATGTGTCCTTTTTCCGAATGTCTCATGCTTTTATATACAACACCCGAGGTTCCGCAATATACAAATTGACCCTCGAAATCTGTCATTGTCTCTTATATAAACAGATACTGGAAACTATAAGCATGGCTCACTTTATCTATTCCTTGATTGAGGAACCTGTTCACATGTTTAATTCACTTCATAGTTACTGTTAAGACCATCAATGGAGCTTTCTTACACCAATTCCCACTTCTGAAAATTGCCATCCCCTTTCTTTTTGCCCTCTGCTTTCCCTTTCTGGTTACTTACTCATTTTTGGGAAAATGTCTAGGTGCAGAAGTTGGCAGATTCATGTCTTTAGATTTCCACTTTTACTTTTATATCACCAGACCGACCGACCGCTTCCCCATTTCATATTGAACAAACTTTTTGGATCGCAGGTTCCCGAATAGGCAGGTTCAACATTGTGTTTCCATTGTTCCGTCACCTGCAAATAGCACCCATACTTCCACGATCTACAAAATAGAAAACAAATTCCCCTTTATCTCATTTTCTTTCTCTTTCTGTTTAATTGGTCCTTTTTCAAATATCCGCAATATACAAATTGACCCTCGAAATCCGTCATTGTCTCTTATAAAAATAGATCCTGGAAACTACAAGCATGGCTCGCTTTATATATTCCTTGATTGAAGAACCTGTTCACATGTTTAATGCACTTCATAGTTACTATTAAGACCATTAATGGGGCTTTCTTACACCAATTCCCGCTTCTGAAAATTGCCATCCCCTTTCTTTTTTCCCTCTGCTTTTTGTTTCTGGTTACTTACTTGTTTTTTGGAAAATGTCTAGGTGCGAGAGTTGGAGGATTCACGTCTTTAGGTTTCCATTGTTATTTTTATATCACCAGTCTGACCGACCGCTTCCCTGTTTCATATTGAACAAACTTTTTGGATCGCAGGTTCCCAGATAGGTGGGTTCAACATTGTGTTTCCATTGTTCTGTCGCCTACAAACAACACCCAGACTTCCGCGATCTACAAAATAACAAACAAATTTCCCTTATCTCATTTTCTTTCGCTCTCTGTTTACTTGGTCCTTTTTCCAAATGTCTCATGATTTTATATGCAACACCCGAAGTTCCGCAATATACAAATTGACCCTCGAAATCCGTCATTGTCTCATGTTCCTTGTTATGCATTTTACATTCAACAGTTGGGGTAGATACAATTTGACCATCGGGCCCTCACGTCTCCTAAGTAGAGCTTGTGGCCTTGTTTTCAAGCCCGTCAATATTCCATGTTCTGAGTATGTTTAATGCTTTTATGTCAGAAGTCCAACCAACCATTTTCCCATTGCATACTTGGCCCCTGTTACCATCGCTTGTTCCTGGTTAGGCTTGCTCAACATTGTGTTTCCATTGTTCCGCTACCTACAAATAACACCCAAAATTCCGCGATATACAAATTGACGGCCTAAATCTATCATTGTGACATACAATTTGACCATCGGCCCCTCATGTCTCAAGTATATCTTGTGACCCTATTTTTGAAGCCCACCTGACCTCTTTCCATACTTGGTTATTTCTTGGAATCTGTTTCGTGGGTTCGTGGGTGGATGAAATGTACAATTCTTAGTCGCTCTTTGCCATCCCCGCCACCTTCGTACTTCTTTCTAGATATGCAATTATTAAGCTTTAATGCTAGTAGTTCATCATGCAGGAATCGTTAAGATTGTCATTAATGTCCGGAAGGTCAGAGAAGATTTGTCATTAATACGAATTAAACTAAGATTTGTGGAGAAGAGTGTTATCCTTTCCAAGTATTCATTTCAAGCATGATGCAATCTCTTTCGTGCGTCGTCCGGTTGGCGCCTTTACAAAATCTCTTATTCTTAATCGCTTTTCTCCGTCACCACCACCTTCACACTTTTTTCTAAATATGCAATTAGTAAGCTTTAGTGGTAACAAATCGTTACGCATGAACCCTGGAAATTGTCATTGATCAACGAAAGGCTCGAGGAGATCTTCCATTGATATGCATTAAACCAAGATTTTCTAAGGGTTATATCATCCCTCCCTAATTTTCATTTCAAACATCATCTGGAGCAAACATAAATTCTCGTTAACTTATGGCAGCAGTTCCACAACAGTTCTGTCCAGATACAGTAAACACCTTCGGGCATGATGGACAGAGCTTTCGGTATTCCATAGCATATTCTTACTACTCATCTCCCTCCGCCCAGGAGAAAAAAAAGAGATGGTCCCTTGGTGCACCGAGAGATATATTTCAAGCGAAAGAACTCCAAGGCAACCTTGCCTGCCTAGAAAACCTGCCCGACCGCATTTATGGCTGGCGCAGAGGTTGATGCGATCGATTTCGAGCCGGAAGAAGATGATTTGATGGACGATGATACGACAATGTATGATGGAAATGCAGACGTTGTTCCCACTCCTGCGCCCAAATTGAAATAAACCATACTGGGGGACACTTCCCGGCTCGACGATGGCGGCCGTGACAACACCAAAAGAAGGGGTTTCAGAAAATAAACTGATGCCAAATGCAATAGCTGCTTTGCATATCGAAATTAGGAATTCCAGAGGTCCAAATTATTTCGTTCTAGGTGAAAGTCTTTCACTGTAAGGAAACGATCTATTGATGCTCCGAGCGATATATTTCAAGAAAAAAAATTATTCAATTGCAGGACCACTCTCCTGTTCTCTGAATATACAATTAACATCTTAGGGGATGGTGACCAGAACTCCCACTGGTGCAAGTCATATTCCTACTACTCATCTCCTTCCGCTCAGAATGGACTAATTTGGGCCTCTGGAATTGCTCGTGCAACCTGTGTCCCTAAAGTTTTCAACTGTGAGGAGGTGGTTTCTTGGTGTGTCCTAACTTTCAGTTTCAGGCTCTTCTGTTTGCCCTGCAACGTTTTTTGTCTTCTTCCTCACGAGAAGTTTGTGAGAACTATCAATTTTACCACAGGATTGTTGTTCATCTACTTCAAACCAAGGATTTATTCCACTATGGAACCACTCTCATGTTTCTTTGTCACCTCAGGTCTTCCGCAAGATATTGAGATCGGGGCACCGAACATTGACCCCCCGAGGAGAACACTGCAAAGATTTCTTAAAAAAAAGCATGGTAATCAGTTTTGTATGCATGTTGAAGAGCATATCGATGGCTCATTCATGTTGCAGATCCTGTGCCTGTGTTTATGGAAAATATGTTCAATGTTTTGGCCCAAAGAACTCGGTCCAATTTTTATGTTTCGATATATAATGCCCAGTATTTTTTTTTAATGGATTTACTACTAAAAACATTTCCTTTGAGTCTTGGTTGTTGCTTCTTTTATGAATTTAACACCTCTTCTCATTGGCATGGTTCAATAGTCTCGAGGTTATTCAATATTGTATTTGCTTAAGTAATTTGATCTAAAATGGAGCATTTAACAATTATATGACAATGCATTATGTCCATCCATCAGGATTTTATGGAAACAAAAATGAATTTCAGACAGTTTCAAAACAACGTTCAATTCTATTCCTAATGCAGATAGAACATAACAAGACCAAATCACAATGTTGCAGTCTGGGCCCCGCCATAGAAATTTTGTTTTCATCTCAGCCTTGGTAAGCAAGAGATTTCTTATTTCCCTTTCGCTTGCTTGATTCCTTTAGTCCGAAAGGGAAAATTTTATTAGTTGTCCATCCCCTGGCCTCTATTTAAGCATTTTTTACTTTATTAATTAAATTACTAAATTTCTTGTTCGCGAATTAATAAAAGAAAAATAAAATGAAATATGGTGGTTGTAATCAAATGGGCCTATGCAATAAACTACAATATTAAAATTCAATATCGTCATTCTTGTTTCTAGACATGCAATTATTAAGCTTTAATGCTAACAACCCATCATGCAAGAAGTTTAATACTTCATTTAATATGTTAAAGTCATGGAAGAATGTATCAAGAACACAATTACTCCCACAAGTTGCAATAAAATATAATCTTCAACAAAGCATTTTCTCACAATTACTAGAAAATGATGCTTTTGCAACAATGGGGCTTGTTTGAAACCAATTCCCGCTTACAGAAATTTCCCTTTGCCTTTCTATTTTCCTACTCTTTTATCCCCTGTAGTTTTGATTTCTGGTTACTTAGTCGTTTTTTTTCTGAAAATGTCTTGTTGCACAGGTTGGAAGATTCACACATTTCACAGTTTCATCCATGCTTTTATATCACGATTTCGACCGAGCACTTCCCCTTTCTCTAAATTGCACTTCCATTGTTCTGTGATTTGCAAATAACACTCCGACTTCTGTGATATGCAGATTTACTTCTAGACTCCCACATCATCCCCTCTTCCTTGTTACACATTTTGCATTGAAATGTTCTGATATATACAATTTGATAGTTGAGGCCTTATGTCTCCTCAGGAACCCTTGTCACTCTATTTTGAAGCTCGTCCAACCGCTTTCCACACTTGACCACTTCTTGAAATCTCTTTCGCTTGCGGGTTCCTGGACATGCGGAGTGCACTTTCAGTGTTCCACGACCATTTCTTGAAATCTCTTTTGCAATTCGTCGGGTTGGCGGGTTCATACAATTTCCAATTCCTAGTCGTTGTTTTCTGTGTCTGCCACCTTCGAACTTCTTTCCAAGTATATGAAATAAGTATATAACTTTTCCAGAGACATGCAAAAAATATCTTGCCAGGAAATGGGATATCTATTACAGATGTGAATATATTAACCCTTCTTTTATGTCTTCTATACTTAACCAAATTCTAGTTTGTCTTTTCCCTATACTTTACCTTTCTTGCTACTTAGTCGTTTTTCCTAAAATTTCTAGCTAAGCGGGTTGGCACACTTTTGGGTTCACATTTTCACTCGTGATTTTATATCGCGACTCCGACCGACAACTTCCCCATTCCATACCCAACCACTTCTTCGACCGCGGATTCCCAGGTAGGCAGGCTTCAGATTGCACTCCTATTGTTCTGTGACCTGCAAACAACACACTCACTTTCGCGATATACAAATTTACAACCAGACTCACATCATACTGTATTCCATATTACAGTCTACCTATCATCCCCTCTTTTGTGGTACACATTTTGCACTAAAAACTTCGGAGACCTTCAATTTGACTGTCGGGTCCTCACATCTCCCGTGGAACTATTGCCACCTCATTTTGAAGCCCATCCGTCCACTTTCCATACTTCTCCTTTTCTTCGAATTTCTTTCGTGGATCGTCAGGTTGGTGGGTTCAAGAAATATCCAATTCCTAATTGTTGTTTCCTATGCCCACGCCCTTTGCACTTCTTTCCAAGTATGCAATAAGTGAGGTTTAATGCTAACAACTCACCATGCCTCGAGGAGACCGTCATATTAACTGATCCTACACAACTTGTAGAGAAACATGCAGAAAATATACTTCCAGGTAGGATATCTATTACAAATACTTACCGATTTTTTCTCTTGCGGCTTACCGGGCAGGCGGGTTCAAGATTTCCCTACTTTGAAGCCCGTCTGACCGATGTTCATACTTATGTATATATAAAAGAGTCTTATTTATAATAAAAAATATTGTGTATATATATATATATATATATATATATATATATATATATATATATATATTATGAGTGTATGTATATATAAGTTCTTATTTCTAAGTATGCAATTAGTACGCTTTAATGCTAAACCAATATTTGAGGAGATCTCCCATTAATACGCATAAAACCAAAAAATTTGGATGGTTATATTATCCCTTCCGAGTGTTAATTTCAAACATCATGGAATTTCATTTGTGCGTCATCGGGTTGGATCGTTCACAAAATCTTCAATCCTTAATTTCGAAAATGAGTCCGACCGACCGTTTCCCTATTCCATACTTAGCCACTTTCCCAGAATTCTGTAAATATACAAATCGGTTGCTGAACTGCCCCATCATGCTCTCTTCCATTTTACACGTTTTGCAGTCAAAAATTTTGAGACATCAAATTCGACCGTCAAACACTCACCTCTCCTGAGTATCCCCCATAACCCTATTTTGAATCCCATCCGACCGCTTTTCATACTTTTCCATTCCTTTCTTGCTCTTTCCCGTCTCTGTCACCTTCGCACGTGTCTATAATAAAACAATATATATATATATATATATGTCTTCTTTCTAGATATGAAATTAGTAAGCTTTAATTGTAATAGCTCATTGTGTAGGAACTGTATAGATTGTCATTGATGAATGAAAGGCTCGATGAGATATTCTATTAATATGCATTAAGACAATATTTGTGGGGGGTTATATTATCCCAATTCATGGAATGTAATTTGCACGTCGTTGGGTTGGCACGTTCACGAAACCTCCAATCCTTAATTTCTCTTTGTCGTACCCACCACCTTCGCACTTCTAAATATGCAATAAGTAAGATTTGTTGCTAACAAATCATCATGTAGCACCCATAGAGATTTTCATTAATGAGCGAAATGCTCGAGGATCTTTCCCATTCATAATCATTGAACCATCATTTGCGGAGGTTTATATTATCGCCTCCAACTGTTCATTTCAACCATTGTCTAGAGAAAACGAACGCTCTCATAAACCTATGGCATCAACTCGACAACAGTTCTATGGAGATACAATGAACATCTTTGGGCACAAGGACCAGAAATTCCAATGGTCCAGAGCATATTCTTATTACTCATCCCCTGCCGCCTAGAACGAAATAATTTGGACCTCTCGAATTTCTCGTGCAGGTTGTATCCCTGAAGTTTTTTATTGTAAGGAGATGATCTCTTGGTGCGTCGATAAATATATTCCAGGCCAAATAATTATTCCACTGTGGGACCACTCTTCAGTTTATTTGTCACCTCAGGTCTTCCACTAGATGTTAATATTGTCGGAGCCAACATTGACATTCAAAGGAGAAGATTCCAAGCATTTCCTAATAAAGCATAATAACGGGTTGGACCTCTTGCCCGAGTTCCTGGAAGACTCGATGGTAGTTCCTGAAGATACCACAAACTTGCAGGTTAGTTCATTTAGAAATCCATTCCGGGAAATTGCCTGACTGTTTACAAGAATAATGGGTCAAGAATCCACAACAACTATTTCCCATATGGTTCTTTGTATTTTGTATTTCACATTCAAGGAACAAGCCATTTTTTATTGGGGCAAGCTAATTTCCCATGAAATTTGTTCCCAATTGTCAAGCTTCAAAAAGGAGATTTTTTTTTATGTCATCCTACTTGGTTTTTGCGATAGTGTATTGCTACCAGTTTCCAAAATTGTCTCTGTCCAAGAAGGTAAACTGGGAATTTGACCTAGTAATGTTCTGGTACCAAGCCTTGTGGAAGCACAAGGCCAACCGTTGTTTTTATGAGGTTTATAATGACTTTGTGTCTGTTTTCAAAGTTTTGTTGTTAGGAGAAGATGCTCCCCACATATCTGACCAGGAAACCAAGTTTTTGGACATGAAAGGGGCACTTGAACATATGGATAATTACATTGCGATAAGAATTTTTGGCTCCAAGTGAAAACCTGCTCTCCTTCCATGTCACATTATAGACAAAATGTTTGTTACATAAATAGAAAGGCAATACAACTAATGGTTGCATCTATTCCAAGAGAAGAGAAACAAACAGTTCATTCCTTTGCCTTGGAAAGTTGGGGACTTTGTGTTGAGGAACGTCAACAAAATTGACGAATTCGCGGCCCATTTCAGCAACTTGAACCTAAGATATGTTGAAAGCATAAGAGGGTTTGACCCAAATAAAAAAAATTAGAACATTTACAAACACTTGGCTTCGACAATTCTTTTTTCAAAAAACATCTGGTCGAAAACAGAGACATTGATGACAACACTCATGCTTCTGGTGCCGATGACCTAGACACACTGCAAAGCACCATTGAATTGTACAAGCAACAGGGAAAAGGCCCCGGTGAGAAGAGTTCTCAATTGATGAATAACATTCCCAAAAGTATGACATCCTGGAGCATCGCTCCAACGACCCATCACAGCAACAAAGCAACTCGGAATTCTTCAAACGGAGGAGGAGATAACGACCCTCCTCACCCTAAAATTGATAGTTCTCACAAGCTTCCCCTGGACAAGAAGAGGAAAAAAATTGTGGGACAGGAAGAAGAGCCCGAAATTGAGAGTGGGAACATGGAACTTGATCAGCGTAGAGATGTGTTCCAGCATAGTCGTCCAATGGACATAGCTGATACCGAAGATTTTGACGAAGATGAATCCTTCGCGTTCTAGAGCGTTTTTTTTAATAGTGAGTCTAAAAAAATAATTATTGAAAAAAAAGATGTAAACAATAAGAAAGGAAAATCTCATTCAGAGGTTAGCCTTGCGAACATGCGACCGTCCCAAATCTGTCAACTTCACATAGCGATCGCAGATCAATATGAAATGAGATCAATGTCGCCCCCTTGAGAAGTTATATTGAAGAATGGATCGAGAGGGAATTGAAACAGGTCACCAATGAAGGGCAACAGGCAGTTGCCACAATTTCAATAGTCGTCGACGACAACAATAAAAAGGTATCAACAAACAAATAGCAAAATGGGTGATATGTACCATCACTATAAGTCTATACTGATCACATCTTGTTTTGTTTATCAATCCAGTTATTCCACTTTTTTAAATAGAAATTTCTAACCAAAGACTGATACCTTTCAATTTATTCTTTTCAGGTATTACACTCTACCGTCGCAAACTTCTTCTTTCCACAATCCTATTTCTTGTACATATTTCCCGTATGGTCCGCGGGAGCCCCAATCCTAGTCTATATGACAAACACATTTAAATTTCCAGGAATATGTAACATACAATATTATTTTTTGATATATTTCAAATAAAACAGTTTTTTTATCTCCTTATATATATATGTCCTCATAAATTTTTATCTTCCTCTATGTTGAATGCCAAGAAATTGTGTTTATTTAATTTCAGAACTGTTTTTTGTTTCCTTGTGTATATATGTCCTCGTAAATTTTTATTTTCCACTATGTTGAATGCCAAGAAATTTTGTTTATTTAATTTGAATAACTTTTTTTATGCTAGCACATATAGAGACAAAATACATAGAAATTTTTAACATACCAAAATATATTATATAGTTTCAAAAAATAAATGGGACTCTAGGGACCACGTGTCATTTACTGCATGGATACCAACTATCCTTCATGTTTCTTTCCACATCTTCGCCGCAGTTTCCACCTCTACTTAATCCCCATCCCTGTGCATTTTTTCTCGATTCAACCCGGTAGGGACTATGCTGCAACACTTGTCTTAAATAGAATACATTTACACAAACTAAGTTTCCCTCTAACATGAAAGAAAAAGATAGAAATAACTCTTGACAATACGTTCATTAATATGGCTACCAATATATGACTACCCCAAGTGTAAGATTACCATTGGAAATGTAAAACTACCATTTATCTAATAGAAAGAATAGGGCATGAGCTAATGCAATCCTTTTTCTAAGTTAGTTTTCTGATTTATATGTATCAAATGTGTGGTTGTAATAGTTTTTTGCTTTATTGGCATACAAGAACTCTATGTGATTGCCCTTCGATTAGTAAGTATTATATGAATATCTTAAGATGGTATTTGAACTTCTAAAATTCAATGGATGGATTTCAATGTACATTATATATATAATTATTATATATATTTTATAAATTATATATATAAATATATACTTTATAATTATATATATATTATTATATATATTTTATAAATTATATATATAAATATATACTTTATAATTATATATATATTATTATAGATATAAATGTGTTTATTAGTGTATGTTTATTTTTCCTTCTAACATTATTACAACATTATATTATTTGACCTTCTACAATTCAATGGATGAATTTCAATGTATATTATAATTTATATATAATTATTATATATATTTTATAAATTATATACATAAATATACACTAATAAATATAAATATATTTATTAGTGTATATTTATCTTTCCTTTTAACATTATTATAACTTATTTGACCTTCTAAAATTCAATGGATGAATATATACTAATCAATATATTTATTAGTGTATGTTTATCTTTCCTTTTAACATTATTATAACTTATTTAACCTTCTAAAATTCAATGAAATATTCAATGAATGGATTTCAATGTATATTATAATTTATATATAATTATTATATATATTTTATAAATTATATATATAAATATATATTTTATAATTATATATATTTTATAAATTATATACATAAATATATACTTTATAATTATATATAAATTATAAATTATATACATAAATATATACTTTATAATTATATATATTACTATAGATATAAATATATTTATTAATGTATGTTTATCTTTCCTTTTAACATTATTACAACATTATATTATTTGACCTTCTAAAATTCAATGGATGGATAATGGATTTCAATGTACATTATAATTTATATATAATTATTATATATATATTATAAATTATATACATAAATATATACTTTATAATTATATATTACTATAAATATAAATATATTTATTAGTATATGCTTATCTTTCCTTTTAACATTATTAGAACATTATATTATTATATAATTAGCATTTCTATTAATATAACATTTTTATTAATATATATTTAATAAATATAACCACTTATTATTATTATATAATATTATAATTATAAATATATAATAATTTATAATTGTTATTTTTATTTATATTATATTTTATAGAATTTTATTATCAAATATGAGAGTAGAGGTTGGAGAAATATTAGAGAAAATGTATAATACATTTTTTCTAATATTATCTTCCACCCCATCTTTAAATGGGTAATTTTTTTTAAATATTGCTTTAAATACATAACATATGGGCTTACATTAGAAGATACATTCTTCAGTGCTAATAAAGAAGTAAAGTATTATAGCCACGCATTCAATACAGAGAAATGAAAAAACCCATCTAGAAAAAGGATTGCATTAGCTAGTGCCCTATTCTTTCTACTAAACAAATGGTAGTCTTACACTTCCCGTAGTTATACAATGGTAGTCATATTAATGAACATATTGCCAAGAGTTATTTCTGTCTTTTTCTTTCCTCTTATCAATAGGGAGAAATTAAGTTGTCATGTAGGGAAACTTAGGAAGCAAATGCTTGAATGCATGCAAAGCTCGCATGCATGCATATAAAGCTGAGAACCTAAAACCATAAATCTAACCATAAACTGTAAAGGTCTTGGGTGCCAATAAAGAAGAAAACTATTATAGCCACACATTCAATATAGATAAATCAGAAAACCCGCTGAAGAAAATGATTGCATTAGCTCATGCCCTATTCTTTCTACTAGACAAATGGTAGTCTTACACTTCCCGTAGTTATACATTGTTAGTCATATTAATGAACATATTGCCAAGAGTTATTTATGCCTTTTTCTTTCCTCTTATCAATACGGAGAAATGAAATTGTCATGTAGGGAAACTTAGGAAGAAAATGCTTGAATGCATGCAAAGCTCGCATGCATGCATATAAAGCTGAGAACCTAAAACCATAAATCTAACCATAAACTGTAAAGGTCTTGGGTGCCAATAAAGAAGAAAACTATTACAACCACACATTCAATATAGCTAAATAAAAAAACCTGCTGAAGAAAATGATTGCATTAGCTCGTGCCCTATTCTTTCTACTAGACAAATGGTAGTCTTACACTTCTGGTAGTCATACATACACTTGTAGTCATAGTAATGAACGTATTTCCAAGTGTTATTTCTGTCTTTTTCTTTCCTGTTTTCCAATAGGGAAGAAATGAAATTGTCCTATAAGGAAACTTAGTTTGTGCAAATGTATTCTATTTAAGACAAACATGTGTTTATTATTTTTGAATAATTAGTTTTGGGTGTTGAATGAAGAAGTGTAATCGCAGGGGGTGAAAACGTTTTAAAGACAGGGAAACAAATGCTTGAATGCATGCATGCAAGTTGACCATTGAAGGTAGGCTTGTGGACTACCTTCAATGGAGAGCCAACATCCATATAAAGCTAATAACCTAAAACCATAAAGCCAACAATAAACTATAAATCTGTCGTCGCTAAACCTAAATCCGTCATTGCTAAACCTAAATCATACCAGAGTTACATATTTTGATGCGTCTACTGGAAATTCAGACATATTTACGTTTGATGCATCTACTGGAAATTCAAATGCATTTAGGCTTGATGCTTTACTCCATTGGTCTTCTTCCCACTCCAATATGTTAGAAACATTGATCTCCTTCTCTCACTTGTACTCCAATGCATCCAAGTGGTCTGCAATCCCTCTAGAATAACAGTATGGATATTGTAGTTGCAGGTATATAATCATAGAAATACGACCATAATATGAAATGCTAGAAAGTACATCCATCCATAAAATAAATAACATGACAGTAACAACATGGACATAAATTTAAATTAAACTCAGGCCAAACTTGGCATCAGGCCATGCCATCATTCACATCCCATAAAAACGAATGCTTCCCCCAATATGATACATGTGATCCGTGGTAATGAGGTTGAGGTAGTGCACACTAATCACCCAAACATTGAAATAAAAGGTTGCATACATATTAATCCTTTCTATATGGCTAGACAATAATTTCTTAACATGATTAAGTAAATGTGAAAAAGTAAACACTTAAGGATGCATTCATAAATGTGAGGAAGTTATGAACATTAAATCTCATTCATTGAATTGGGAAGAGGACGAAGAATATGCATATTTAATTGTTAGCCATAAGATTATAATTTATAATAAATATAATTACTTGTGCTCATTTCCAATAGCTGTACGCATATTGCGGTGTAATTACTTAAAACTCACACTCTTGATTTTAATAAAAATATTCATAATTGTTGTTTCCCTACGTGGAAATCACCTCTCATAATTGGGTTTTGAAGAAAGAACTTTGTGAGATTATGTATTCATAAGACTCCTATTTTTTAATAGTCGTAGGCTAAAGATTCTACAAAATGAAGATTTTTTCCGGGGATATTTACCCGAAATCCGACGAGAAATTGTTGGATTCGTAGATTTAAATTATTATTTTTGTAGAATATGAGTGCCTCGGTAGTTTTTCAGCATGATGAATCCATTTCTGCATTCAGAAATGAATTTTGAATAACAAAAAATAATGATTCGTGTAAATTTATATCGTGGGATTCCAGCGAAAAAATCCATTTCATAGAAGAGCTAGCCAACACTTTTTTTAATATCTATTTACCCATAAAATGATATCATATTTATTTTTTAACTATGAAATTGTGTGTAGCTAATATCAATAATTTGCAAGTTAGTATTAATCAATGTTTTATGGGGATGAGTACCTCAAGGTGGGGAGGCACCCCCACTTTTCCCAATTGGGGCTCATAGGGAGTAGTTTCCCCACATCTCTCTTTTGGGGAAACCCTGAGAGATGACATGACTCTCTAAGGTGGGGGAAACTAGTTTCCCCAAAAATGTTGTGTGCGTGCATCATGTTAAAAGGGGGTTGGACATTCTCCTCCGAAAGGGGACTCAATTTTTTTCTTAATAAAACTTTAAAAAAACAAAAATTAAAAAGCAAAAATTAACAAAAAAAATTAAAAATTAAAAAACAAAAATATATAAAAAAAAAATTATGAACTTAAACCTAACTCATTTTTAGATCTTCTTTTTGTTGTTCACTATTTAATATTTATTATTTACATTGTACAATGAAAAAATTAGATCCAATAAATTGTTATTGTTAAAATTTTATCATTATTATTTTTATTTTTAAATTTTATAATTTTTATTTATTTATCATATATCCTCATATTTCCTTGCTTCTATACAATCCTTCTATACTTACTTTTACTGTTGCACACTCATTCCAAAAACTTAGCTCAATGAGAGTTGAGACCCCTCGAAAGATCAGATTTTAATCAAAACTTTAACCATGATTGAATGCCAAGATTGAGAACAAACCCGAAGAAATGTCCACAAATGGTTATTCTTACCCAATTCTTTTTCTTCCACTTGAAAAAACATTGTTTTATATCAAAACAAAAACAAAAATCAAATCATGTATTTTAAAATGGGTGTATGGCACAGAGTTTGAGAACTTGGTTTTTAAGAAGTTAACTTTGATATACAAAGTAAAAACACAACATGTTAATTACACCTTAAGAATGTTATATGGAGAAAGAAAACTTATGTTGGAGGTGGGGATTAACATAATTTGGTTGCAAGTTAGAAATAAACTGAGAAAAAACTTATGTTGGATAATGTGTAAAAATGAGAAAAAAACTTATGTTGGATCAACATAATTGGGTTGCAAAGTGAAAAATAAATAAATTATTAGATAATGTGCAAAGATGTATTACAAATTATGACATTGTTAATCTAAGTTGATTACAAAGTGAGAAATAAACTAACCAATTATTAGATAATGTGTAAAAATGGGGAAATAAGACTTATGTTGGATGTGGGGATCAACATAATTGGATTGCAAAGTGAGAAATAAACTAATTATTAGATAATGTGCAAAGATATATTACAAATTATGACATTGTTAACACAAGTTGGCTGCAAAGTGAGAAATAAACTAATTATTAGATAATGTGCAAAGATATATTACAAATTATGACATTGTTAACACAAGTTGGTTGCAAAGTGAGAAATAAACTAATTATTAGATAATGTGCAAAGATATATTACAAATTATGACATTGTTAACACAAGTTGGTTGCAAAGTGAGAAATAAACTAATTATTAGATAATGTGCAAAGATATATTACAAATTATGACATTGTTAATATAAGTTGGTTGCAAAGTGAGAAATAAACTAATTATTAGAATATAAGTTGGTTGCAAAGTGAGAAATAAACTAATTATTAGATAGCATACAAAGATATATTACAAATTATAACATTGTTATAATATAGTATTTTATGTTTTTCTATTTGCAACTTATTGTGTGGAAATTGAAAAATAAGATAGACATTGTGTGTTCTTTTAATGATTTTTTTTTGGGTATTAGTAATAATTTGTGTTATTTTTATTTTTATTTTTTAATTTTAATATGTATTTAATGGCATTTAATTTTTATATTTTATTTATGACTTTAGTGTTTAACATCATTTCATATCCTATTAGCATCTTAAGGACTTATGGTGTATAAGTAGTGTCAGTATTTTATTATTATTTTTTTAAATTTATTTTTTCTTTTGGATTAGGGATAAGTGATTAAGGGTTATGATTTAGGGGTTGGTGGTTAGGGTTTAGAACTTAGGGCTACATAGTTAAGGGTGTCTAATTTATACAAGTCACCTCAAGGTTAGGCATATGGGTTAGCCATGTGTTATTGTAGTTACATTAGGTGCATTGCTCATGTTAAGTGTGTTGTTTATGTGTGTAGTTTAGGTGTCTAGGTTAGGTACATGGGTTAGCTATATGGTGTGTGTGGGTTAGTT
>ML801006.1:50777-71962 GCA_009831015.1 Picea engelmannii
TGATACCATCTAAAATTTTCAAGCATAAACTCAGAAGTCACTTCCTCATTTAGCCTTTTCCTCTTTATTGTTTTCACGATTTGGAAATTCATCTTACATTCTTGACCCCATAGCCCAAAGGTCATCTTCATCTCTTCAAAAAAATTATTAAAACCCCAAAACAAACCAATTCTAGCCACCAATTTCCATAGATGTATCAAGTGACACGAGAGAACCCTCTCTGAGTTGAGAAGGCTAGTGTCTCAGATCTAAATCTGGTTGAAACAGTTACCTCTGTCATCTGTCTATTCAATTGGATGGAATTTACAGAGTGCTAACATTCTGGTGCCGTTATCGGGGACGAAATTTAAAAATTTTCCTTGGGAAGAACGACATGGTTGAGTTCTAGGGTCTAAGAGTGGCAGACACTTAGACACACATTGGCTGTATTCTTGGTCTGATGAATCCACTTTGGTTCGAAGGTGACTCCACTGATAAAATATTCCTGAATTTACAAGAGGTGACCTTGCTCTCAATACTTCAAGCACAATATAGAAACTTCACTGAAAGATGAAACCCCTTGACAAGGGAAAGGAAGGGCATCATGAGGGAAAATAGGTACTCAAAATGGGACCTCTTACAAAGAATTTTACTTTTCATTTTAAGTTTCCTCTGCTCCTTCCTTGAAAATGCCAAACGAACTTTATTTTACCTATTGTATCTTAATAATGATCAAGAAAGACTTAAAATTACATTTCCTCCTCTATACGTTGCACATGCATACCCTCGCCTTATCGTTGGTTCTGATAAAAAGGTTTCACCTAGGTCATGCAATGACAATGACCAAGTTGATGAATCCCGTGAGACTCAGACCAATGTCTCTCCCACTATTCTTGGCCCAACACCCCCTAAGGCCTGACATAGCTATATACCCTTAAAGCTACCCCAAACCCTTCATGATTTCCCTCCAAATTACTATGAGTTCCTACCTGTGTTCGACGAAGAATCAGGTATCATATCTGCTGAGAAGCACATTCAAGTGTTTGAGAATTTTACAGATTTATTCGAGATTGACCACGATGATGTGTGTATGAGATTTTTCTCTCAATCCTTGAAAGGAGACACCAAACACTAGTTCAAACACTTACACCCAGAAACCATCAGCTCATGGGTGGAATTAAAGAAGGTTTTTTTTTTTAATTTTGGGGCAAGGAGAAATCCTTAGAGCTGCAACTCACTGAGTTTTATGCCTTGAAAAGACGCAACAATGAATCTATTTCTGTATTCAGTAGAAATTTCTCTAGCGTCTATTATAATTTGTCCAAAGAAATTCAACCCTCTAAAGTTGCTGCCATGCTCCATTATGCAATTGCTCTTCATCCAGATTTTTCTTTCCTCCTGATGGAAAGAAGACCTAGGTCCTTACAAAAAATGTTTATTGATGCTCAGGAAATTCAACACAACATCCAAGCATGTAAACAAACCCAAAATGAGGGGTTGAATGTTCAAGGACATGAAAGTGAATATGAACAGAAAATAGTTGATTGGAATCTTGAGCATAGAATTGACAATATCATAGGTCCTCTTGAAGTTTCCAATGTTAATGATTTTGCAAAAAATTACATCCCACGTGTTGAAAGAGGAGGTGTTGATCCATCCCATGATTAGCAGAGGGTTGATCATTTTATGTATTCATTTGTAGATAGTCAAGAATATGTGTGTGAAAAGCAGCTTGTTGAAGAACAGGTTGATCTTCTAAGTTTGTTCTTGTTATATGACATGGCATATGTTAATGATTTGCCTATATATGATGAATATGATTATTACGATGTTGACCCCCTGGAACAATCAGAAAATGTTCCTTTCCAGCAGTATAATGAAAGCAATTAGGCTACATATAACAATTACAAAGAAGAAAGTATTGAATCAGCTGAAGGGAATTCCTTACCTTTATGCTTTTCTTCTTTCAATTTGTTGAAAGAAACTCCTAAAATCATCATTGAAGAAAAAGAATATGTGCTTATGCAAAGCCATGCTAGATCAATGGAGAAAAATGACAAGATGTCACAACATTCTTTTCATGCGCTTGAAGACCCTATTGCTTGCGCTGAAATACAACCATATGTTGGCAATGAAATTGAAGACGGTTTCAAATCAGGTAGGACAACCCTACCATTATGTTTTGCTTCTTTCGAATTATTGAAGAAAAATACTTGTAGTATCTCAGGACAGGGATCCTCTAAGCATGAACGGAGTGGTGATGATAATTATATGGACAATCACATAAAAGGTCATGTCAGCTCAGATTTGCAGTCTATGTTCAACTATCAGCTTGAAAAGGAAGAAGAAGTTGCTCCAGAAAGTATTGTTCAAGGTCATTTTCTCCATCCCGAAATCAATATGGATTCTCAACGTGAAAAGGTGTTTCAGAGTATTTTCTCTTCCCTTGAGAATGACATCGTGGTTAAATTTTTAAGCAACATAGACATGGATGAAGATTCTAAAATTTCATCTATGGAAGTTTCCAGCAATAAAGAAACAAATGACATAGATGAAGCAGTGTATGCCATTTGTCCATCAGAAACACAGAAAGATAATGAAGACGCAGTTGTTTTATTCAAGTCATTTGAAAATCAGGGTTTTGAAAATCCATCTGTCGGAGCTCTAGACTGTGAAGTAGTGCATGAGCACAAAATTATTTCTATTTATTCACTGGAAAGTCAAAGTGGTTGTCCTCAAACAAATTTCCAGAAATTTAATGAAACCACATCAGAGTTGTTTGATGAACAAGAGGATAGCCTTGGTGCATATTATATGGCTTTCGTATTTGAAGATGTTCAAGAATATATGAATATTTTTTTTGATATGCATGGCCAAGTAGACAAACCTATCGTCACCATTTCATTCGAAGATGTTCTCAGAACAAAAGAAATAGAGCAAAAACAACTAACCCTGATGAAAGATACTTGCCTTTCGGTTTTTGCTCATCATGGAGAAATAATTTTTCATGATTTTCAAGATCCGATGGCCATCCTATTACAGTCTTCAGTGAAGGATGAATTTGCTTCATTCATAAGCTCAGATTTTGGATTCAATTTGTTTTTTCAGCCACCATCCTTTACGTTTTTCTACCAGCTTGAAAAAAATGTGAACAAAGGAAAATCAGGAAGCCAATTGCTTGATTGACTGCATTGGCACTTTATCATCTCTTGAGCAAATGGTCATCCCAAAAGTTTTAGGGTATAGGTAGGGATGTGAAAATAATCTTGTCAGTCAAGCATTTTCTAGTTTGAGTTTTCTAGCACTAAATACAATCAGTTTTCAATAATTCACTCGGACATCCCCCATGCAATTGGAAGCACTGCACAAAGCTTGGTAGGAGTAGGACACACACATTTTTTGGGGAACAACCCCATGGATCAGGAACTGGGTCTACGATTTCTTTGCTACCTCGCTGGGAGGATAGCATCCCCATTTGGAGCCAATGTTATCACCCTAACAATTTTTATCGTAATCTAAAAACTTATGAAATTTAGCGAGACACTATACCACAGTAGAGGCATGATAGTTCAGGGCGCTTGGCTATATTCTGCGGTGTATGAATGAATGTAGAGGAAGTGAAAAGGGAGTAGCTCGGCAGGCCATCGATCTTGAAGAATCTCAAATTTACAGTCGAAGCCTACATCGGACAAACAAATAGCACAGAACTTAACATCGCGAAGGAAAACCAGGGAAAACTACTCTGGTTTCGACAGGGAACACGTGGCGCTCTTACACATGCATCGGGGGAGATGGAATATTGCCCCAAACCACTTTTCCTATGGCCCCTATGTCACATGGTTCAAAATGTCATGTCGATAGCTCACAGGGAGGATGGTGGTTGGTCAGATCACCTCACATCATCGGTCCAGGTACTTTCCTGGATGACGTACCAAAAGGACGTCGCCGCATAACTAACTCGAGGCTCATCATTCGAATTGGATTGATGAAGTGTGGCACACCAAGGTACTGTGATAGTAATTCGTGAGCAAAGTACATAAACCATCAAATCTCAGATATGAATCATTTTATCCTATTCTGGGAAATTGTCATCTTATGCGTAAGAAAAGCAAGCTCGGCCTGTGCTCTTGAATTCTGTAAACTCAAAGGGTGGCCAAATCAAGGTCTCTGCAAAGTCCAGAAGGCATGGATAATACCCGTCAAACGATGTCTAGCGCGTCTGGGTTCTTAGCTAAGGTACCAGGTAGGTCAATAAGTATGAATGAAAGATGGGTCTTACAGATGTTGGCAACTACATTTCATACCGAACCTGAAATTGAGACAGAGTCGAGAGTAAAATTAAACCCCATTATGAGGGATCTTGTCATAAATGAACACACAGACAACACCTGCCACCCAACTGCAAAGAAGAAGAGGAGCAAAAGGAGGAAATCAGAGGCCAAAACTGAGATGATAGAGAGTGTCGGGGAAAATTTTGATTGGTGGAGTACCTTGGAGGAGGAAATCGCCAAGCTAAGGTGAATCCTCAGGTAAAATTTTGGTGTATTTCAGATAGTTTTGGATAGATGTCGGCTTAAGAGAAGGGAGTCCTGATATGACAGACCGATTACTAACGGTCCCTTTAAATAATACAACTGTTCTTCCTTTTTGTAACTTGTATCTGTTTTTAGAATTATGAGGAAGTCGGAACGTTTTAAATTCCATATGAAATTCCTCTATATATGCTTGGCCTCATGAGTATAGAAGCATGGAGAAAATAGGATCCTTCCCTCTGTGCAGGAAAAATTTATAAATCTCTGGGGATGGAATGAATACATGGGTGTAAATGCAGATTTTGGGACTTTTTATGAAAAGATTCTAATTGGTGGTGTTATGAGTCTCGTTTTCTCTCATAGTGTGTGATTCTTGTTATTCTGTATTTTCATTTTGCTTTCTTCTGTATAAATTGAGAAACGAAAAGTCCAGAATTCATTATTCAATGCTCTCGACTTGGAAATTTAGACTATGTTCATCTCTTCTAAACCATTTCAGAATTCATTACTATAATGCTCTGATAATAGTTGTGTGTTTCTTTTCTTCTGATACCATCTAAAATTTTCAAGCATAAACTCAGAAGTCACTTCCTCATTTAGCCTTTTCCTCTTGATTGTTTTCACGATTTGGAAATGCATCCTACATTCTTGACCCCATAGCCCAAAGGTCATCTTTAGCTCTTCAACAACTTTATTAAAACCCCAAAACAAACCAATTCTAGCCACCGATTTCCATAGATGTATCAAGTGACACGAGAGAGCCCTATCTGAGTTGAGCAGGCTAGTGCCTCAGCTCTAAAGTTGGTTGAAACAATTACCTATGTCGTCTTTCTATTCATCCAGACAGAATTTACAGAGTACTAACACCAAGAATCCAAAACAGACGACGGTTCCTCGATCCGAGTCTCCGTTTTCGTTTTATGCCCAATTGCAAGTCACATCCCAAACCATTTCGGGACTCATAGCAATTCCTCCTCGGGGAATAAAATCCTAACGAAGTAACATTTTTGAGTTCCATGAGATGTTGCATGCTTGTTTAGGCATGGACTAGGTGACCACATTATCCATCCACTCCTGAGGAATAATTTCGTAAATTGGACCCCTAAATCCAAATGTTGCATTGCTTCTTACTGAGAAAAGCACTAGTTATTGAAATCGATGAAAAAAACAACTTCTGAGGGGTTGGAACTAGGAGTGAGGGGTGATCTGGCTAAAATCCTATGCCAGGAATCTAAAAAAGATGTTCCACAATCCGAGTCTCGGTTTTTGTTTTATGCCTAGTTGCAAGTCGCATCCCAAACCATTTCGGGGACTCTTGGCAATTCCTCCTCGGGGCATAAAAGCCTAACATAACAGCATTTTTGAGTTCCATGAGATGTTTCATGCTTGTTTAGGGATGGACTAGGTGACCACATTGTCCATCCGTTCCTGAGGCATGTTTTCGTAAATTGGACCCCTAAATCCAAATGTTGCATTGCTTCTTACTGAGCAAAGCACTAGTTATCGAAATCGATGGAGAAAACAATTTCCGAGGGGTTGGAACCGAGAGTGAGAGGTTCTCTAGCTAAAATCCTATGCCAAGAATCCATCAAAGTCGACGGTTCCTCAATCCGAGTCTCAGTTTTTCATTTTATGCCCAATTGCAATTCGCATCCCAAACCATTTCAGGGACTCTTGGCCAATTCCTCCTCATGGCATAAAAACCTAACGGAGAAACATTTTTTAGTTCCGTGAGATGTTGAAAGCTTGTTTAGGCATGGACTATGTGACCACATTGTCCATCTTCTCCTGAGGTACAATTTCATAAATTGGATCCTTTAATCCAAATGTTGCATTGTTTCAAATTGAGCAAAACACTAGTTATCGAAATCGATGAAAAAAACAACTTTCGAGGGGTTGGAACTAGGAGTGAGGGGTGCTCTAGCTAAAATCCTATTCCAGGAATCCAAAAAAGATGATGGTTCCTCAATCCGAGTCTCTTTTTTATTTTTATGCCCAGTTGCAAGTCACATCCCAAACCATTTCGGGGACTCTTGACAATTCCTCCTCGGGGCATAAATGCCTAACGGAGCAACATTTTTGAGTTCCATGAGATGTTACATGCTTGTTTAGGAATGGACTAGGTGAACACATTTTCCATCCGCTCCCGAGGCATGGTTTCATAAATTGGACTCCTAAATCCAAATGTTGCATTTCTTCAAACTGAGGAAAACACTAGTTCTCGAAAACATTGAGTACTGCAAATTCTAAGGCATAGCACCGAGGAGTGAGGGGTGCTCTAGATGAAATCCTATCCCAGTAATCCATCGAAGTCGACAGTTCCTTAATCTGAGTCTCGATATTCTCTATATGCACAGTTGCAAGTCGCATCCCAAACCATTTCAGGGACTCTTGGCCAATTCCTCCTCATGGCATAAAAACCTAACTGAGTAGCATTTTTGAGTTCCATGAGGTGTTGCATGGTTGTTTAGGCATGGACTAGGTGACCACATTGCATATACAATTATGATGTATTTTGGTCATACAATTTCCTCCTAACCTCACACATCATGGGGAAGTATGTTATCACCTAAAAACTACTCAATTGTCACATTTCCATAAGTGTTTGTTGAAATATACCATTATCAACATGTTTACTATCCATTTCACCTCACTTCTCACCTCCACTAGACCTCTATAAGTCTCTAGGGAAAATCCTAATTTTGACCCATTAAAGTTATCGCAAATAATAGCCCTAAAATGTGTGTCATCATGTGGAAGGTACCCCCAAAAGCTACATTGACCCATCAAAATCACAATTTTGATTGTTCCCAGCCCAAATTTTCCAGAAAGGGAAAATAGTTTTCAATGGAAATTTCTAAACTCTAGTTGATATTCCTAGCCTTGATTTTGTCATATTTAACAACTATTTTATGACCATGTCAAGGGTGTTTCACCACTACTTTTCCTATAAATAAAGGCATGAGGTCATTCCATCCATCCATCCATCCATAGTAGGTACATGCAGCCAAAACCACACTAGATATCTTCAGGACTCCTTCCTCTTGATAGTGTTTTCTGTGTTTTGATCACTCAACCAAGGACGGGATATATACACATCAAGGAATTCAGGGACCCTCCCAAGAAGGAGGATTTGGAGCCACATATTCAAAAAGTCTACTCCCTAGGTGATATCTTTGATCTTTCTATTCATTATGGAGATATTCTTTGTATTATTTCAAACTATTTGTTCATGCCTATTGTTGTAATTTCTTGTTTTTCTTTCTTGTCACATGAATATACTAGGGTTTGAAGCTTTGTGAAGCATATTTAGGATATGGTTTTCATGTTCTACTTTCATTTTTGTCGGGATCTAATTCATAACCATTAGATTAGTACATTGTCTACACCATTGTTTCAATTTATACCCAACACTTGGTACTGATTATGTTACTTATCTTGTGAGAGGAGTTGGCTCCATTTCCTTCTATATTCCTTGAGGATTTCATTCAGCCAAAGCCTCTAGGTTGAACTTGACCACAATGGGTGAGATCTGTTGATATTATGGTAGCTGCGGGAGGTATTTACCTCCACGTGTAAACCTGACGAGAATAGAATATTCTGGGAAGCAAGAAGAAACCCTAATGAGTTGGCTAATAACCCTATAAGACAAGTCAGCTCAAGAGGATAATTTTTATTAGGTTATTAGCCTCCAAGAGAAGAAGTTGACCAGAATAAATATTATATATTGAGTAAATAAGCACCCAGAATGAGAACTCGGCCCAGGTAGTTAGCCATAATTAGTATAAATACATGAGGCTAGTCTTCATTCTGGCATACATTCTCATAACTACAAATCTCACTTGTGCGCACTGCAGTTAACTAGTTTGTGCGCAAGCTTGGAGGAGAGTTGCAGTTGCAGCTGTTGCAGCTAGCAACTTACGTTTTGGCATGGACTATCTCTTGGTTATGGTTTGGAACATCTAATGAGATCTTGTTTGGTGGCGCTAAGTGTTTAGATACCCAAGAATCAATTGTTGGACCTATTATTAAAACCAAGTGATCTAATTAGGTGGTGGGTGCAATAGTGAAGAGTTTTCTAAAGAGGAATACACAATAAAATATTTCGCAATATGATGTTTATAGGGAAGACCTTTTAGATATTTCCTTAACTCCAACTTTAGAATTTGCCTACAACACATCTTTTAACCACACTCTCTTTCGTGCATGGGTCAATGTTAAACCATTTCTTACAATTGGATAACTTTTCCCCTTTTGTGGAGATGACACTATGATAGCTCATGCCAAAGGACCCTAGTTCATTATAAGGCCATGTACTCACATATGCACACCTTGTGACCTTTGTTCCCAATAAACACATCTTCATTATTGACCTTTTTCTTACCTTTCTTAATGGATGGAATACTAGAGACATGTTAACTTTTTAAGAAAAAAGGGGTTCAACATTTACTAGGAAAATCAATAATGGTTCGACATCTAGTTAACTTTAAAAAAAAATTTGTTTATAAAAAAATGATGTAATTGATATGATATGTGGATTCAAAACAATTTTTATTATGCAAGAGCTAGTCATCCAAAGTATTAATGTATACAATTATTACTTGTTGAAGTTCTTATATGACAATACAATCCAATTGAACCATTCTTATATGTTCAAATTCCCCATCTCATATATCTCTCCATCTAAAGTTCATTTTTAAGAAAAACTTAAGAATATATCTATCCATATGTGAAATTATATATATTATATAATATATATATTATATTATATATAACTATAATAAAAAAAAAAAAAAATACCAAAAAGAAACAAAAAACAAAACCTAAGTTTGAAAACAAAGAAACAAAAGACATATTTCAAAGTCCCATGCGAGCTAGGAGGAGAAGGCCTAGGTTAGAGTGGAGAGGAGGTAGGTTGCATGAGCTAGGAGGAGAAGGAGGTTAGAGCAGAGAAGAGGTAGGTTGCACGAGCTAGGAGAAGGAGAGGAGGTTAGGGAAGAGAGGATGTATTCCAAATTACAGGGGTCGAGTTCTTGTTCATAGAAGATGGATTTTGGGTTCAGGGGACGAGTTTCACCTTACTGGGCAGTGACACATTCATTGGAGGTTCGATTTATCTTTCTGGGGGACGAATTTTCATTGTTGGGTCGATTTCTAAGGGAGGAGGAGGTCGTGAGCCTTGTTGGGCGCATTTTACATATAGAGGAAGGCACACAACTCCCTTGACAACTCAAATCATGGATTGGAAGGCTATCCCAGGTGGTTGATAGGTGATTCTAATAGTTATTACAAAAACAACAAAGTTCACTTATCCTGGCAGCTAGACGATCCATCACCATTGTATAATAGGCCCAAATCTATGAGTATTGTTGCTAATAAACAAGTGTAATTTTTCTGGCATGTTTCTCTTATTCAGTGATTGTGAGTTTGGTTCCCATTATGTCTGCTGTCATTTATTTTTTCTGTGATGAAAAAGAACAGTGAGGGCACATGAAATCTATGCCAACCATATAAAACACTTCAAGAATCCATCTAAAATACCATAACAACAAATTGGGCAGTCAAAGAGTGTGAAATAGCCTACAGTCCAAGTGTATGTCAAAAGTCCACACTCATGAATTCATATAAAATTGCTACAGCAGTGAGTAAATTCGTAACAACCTCTATTGTATAATTTTGGAGATATTTTGGCATTCCTTGGTGTTTATGTGGTGTTGGGATGGACTTTGGTGCAAAATATTCATTGTTGGACGACTTTAATGTCTACATATGGTACCCATCCATAAGATTTGAGACCATAACTTTTATCTCTATAATATATATGGTGAAGTCTCCCAGATATAAGGTTGGAAGAGTAGTTGGGCTCAAAATGTGGTGATCCCTTTTAAGAAAATTTGATAACTCATGCAAAGGATGCTAAAAACTCCCCACGGTTAAAAAAGGAGCATTTACCTTACCAAAAAATACAAATGGAAAAGAATAGGGCAACCAATTGGTATCTTTCATAGTGTAGAAAGTTATTGTGTGCAAATATTTTCTTGTCTTTATTGTCATTATGATAATATTTGACAATGTCAACTTCGATATTCTTTATTTTCTTGAACTTGCATATTTGGAGCATTAAATGCACACCTTGGGCAAGGTGACTATGCATTCATAAATGACACATCATTTCTTATGCTCAATCTTCCTACTACGTGCCTAAAACTACCAATGTCTTCTTCAAATTTTAAATCTTGCTTAAAACTTGAGTATTAATTTGGAGTGAGTGAGCCTTTTTAGGTGCACACTAAGGGTTCTTAATAAATGTCAAATGAAGAGTGAAGAGTGGAAACTGAATTCTTTTATTGTGGAATAAATCCCTTAGATCTTGATTGAAAATATTTTGGAGACTCTTTGGAGGAAACTCTTTGTATATTTCTTTTAATGCTATGGATGGCTAGCTAGAGTGCTCTCTTGAAGAGTTTTTCTTCTGATTCTTTGCAATTGATGAATGTTCATGTATCAATGTTCATGTGAGTCAATTTCATGAGTAAGTGGTCTCTTTAAATCCTCGTGGTGTTTTATTTGGAATGGTTGTAAGTGTGGTGTTACTTCTCTCCTAAGTTTACAATCAAACTTGGAAATTTTACAAGCCAATAATAACATATGTAGACCAGTGCCAGAGGCTATGGAAAGCATGGGGAGTTTTATAGCTAGAAAACCTTGAAGAAGAATGTGTTCAATGAAGTTCAAAAATAGAAAAATATCAATCACCAGGCTGGTAACAATTACATTGAAATTTGTAGGGGTAGATACACCAAGACAATATTGGTTATTGAAGAACTTTAGGCCTGTAGTAGTTTCTTAGAAAAAGTGATGTGTACAGACTTAAACTTTTCTTATTTGAGCTAATGGTACAATGCTAATGGACATTTCTATCATGGAAGTCTCTATTTCTTCTTAGGTATTGTGGCAAGACAATATATGAACCTGGTCAAGTTATGGATTGTTGTATGGAAAACTCAAGAAGCCAACGACCCTATTTGTGGTGCTTATCCTTTGGGGAAGTGGGTAGATGTGAGATCTTTGATCAATGAAAATATAGGCCAACATGTGGATACAAGGAGGAATGTTTCCTTATAAAATTATGACCATTGTTATTAAGGAAGGATTTTAGAAACATAGGTTTGCAATCATGTTTTAAGGAATCTTTTAGGCAATATAAATGGTATTACAACAAAAATAATTTGGTTTCCTTAGCCTTTCATATATGATGAGAATGTATTTATACCAAGTTTTGAGGAGCATCAGTCAAGAACACCATTAGCATGATGAAGTATTAACCCTTTTGCATACTTAATGAAGGTAGTGTAAACTACAGATTTCCATGTATCTAGCATCCACTAAATGTTGTTTTATTCTAAGAAGATGGAGCTTCAAGTCTATAAAACAACTAGCTCTCTCCATTATATTTTTATGGTTGCATTGATAGGGAAATTCCATCTAAAATTAGTTGAATATCCATTTAAAGATGAAGTTTAAGGGTTTGTAATGTTACATTCTTCATCTTGTTTGATCATTCCCATGGATGTATTTGATTGTTGAAGTTTCTCTTGCAAATTTGTTATAATAATCTTCATCAAGGGTCATTTTTCCATAGAAAAAAAAATAAGGTTAAGGTGAAACATGTTGATGTTATGGTAGTTGTAGGAGGTATTTACCTCCACATGTAAACTTGACAAAAATAGAATATTTTGGAAATCAAGAAGAAACCCTAATTAGTTGGCTAATAACCCTAGAAGACAAGTTGGCTCAAGAGGATAGTTTGTATTAGGTTATTAGCCTCCAAGAGAAGAAGTTGAAAAAAAGGAAATATTATATATTAAGTAAATAGGCACTCAGAATGAGAAGTTGGCCTAGGCATTTTTCCATATTTAGTATAAATACAGGAGGCCAATCTTCATTCTGGCAGTCATTCTCACAACTGCAGAAGCAACACTTGTGCGCACTGCAGTTGGCCAGTTGTGTGCAAGTTTGGAGGAGAGTTGTTGTTGCAGCTGCACCAACTAGAAAATTTTGGTTTTGTCTTGGACTATCTCTTGGTTATGGTTTGGAATCTCTGATCAGCTCTTGTTTGGTGCGCAAGTCGCATCCCAAACCATTTCAGGGAATCTTAGTAGTTCCTCCTCGGGGCATAAAAGCATAACAAAGCATCATTTTTTAGTTCCATGAGATGTTGCATGCATGTTTAGGCATGGACTAGGTGACCACATTCTCCATCTTCTCCCGATGCATGGCTTTGTAAATTGAACTCCTAAATCCAAATGTTGCATTGCTTCTTATTGAGCAAAGCACTAGTTATCGAAATCGATGAAGAAAACAACTTCTGAGGGGTTGGATTAGGGAGTGAGGGGTGCTCTAGCTAAAATCCTATGCCAAGAATCCAAAAACGATGACGGTTCCTCAATCTGAGTCTTTTTGTCTTATGCCCAGTTGCAAGTCGCATCCCAAACCATTTCAGGGACTCTTGGCAATTCCTCATCAGGGCATAAAACCCTAACGGAGCAACATTTTTGAGTTCCATGAGATGTTGCATGCTTTTTTGGGCATGGACTAGATGACCACATTATCCATCCACTCCTGAGGAATGGTTTTGTAAATTGGACCCCTAAATCCAAATGTTGCATTGCTTCTTACTGAGCAAAGCACTAGTTATCGAAAGCGATGAAAAAAACAACTTCTGAGGGGTTGGAACTGGGAGTGAGGGATGATCTAGCTAAAATCCTATTCCGTGAATCTAAAAAAGATGACAGTTCCTCAATCTGAGTCTTGGTTTTCGTTTTATGCCCTGTTGCAAGTCGCATCCCAAACCATTTCGGGGACTCTTGGCAATTCCTCCTCGGGGCATAAAAGCCTAGCGTAGCAACATTTTTGAGTTCCATGAGATGCTTCATGCTTGTTTAGGCATGGACTAGGTGACCACATTGTCCATCCATTCCTGAGGCATGGTTTCGTAAATTGGACCCCTAAATCCAAATGTTGCATTACTTCTTACTGAGCAAAGCACTAGTTATCGAAAGTGATGAAAAAAACAACTTATGAGGGTTGGATCTGGGAGTGAGGGATGATCTATCTAAAATCCTATGCCAGGAATCCAAAAAAGATGACAGTTCCTCAATCTAAGTCTTTGTTTTTTTGTTTTATGCCCAGTTGCAAGTTGCATCCCAAACCATTTTGGGGACTCTTGGCAATTCCTCCTCGGGGCATAAATGCCTAACGCAACAGCATTTTTTAGTTTCGTGAGATGTTGCATGCTTGTTTAGGCATGGACTAGGTGACCACATTGTCCATCCGCTCCCTAGGCATGGTTTCATAAATTGGACCCCTAAATCCAAATGTTGCATTGCTTCTTACTGAGCAAAGCACTAGTTATCGAAATCGATGAAAAAAACAACTTTCGAGGGGTTGGAACCGAAAGTGAGGGGTGCTCTAGTTAAAATATTATGCCAGGAATCCAAAAAATATGATGGTTCCTCAATCTGAGTCTCTGTTTTTGTTTTATGCCCAGTTGCAAGTTGCATCCCAGACCATTTCGGGGACTCTTGGTAGTTCCTCCTCAGGGCATAAATGCCTAACGGAGCAACATTTTTTAGTTCCATGAGATTTTTCATGTTTGTTTATGCATGGAATAGGTGACCACATCGTCCATTCACTCCCGAGGCATGGTTTTGTAAATTGGACCCCTAAATCCAAATGTTGCATTGCTTCTTACTGAGCAAAGCACTAATTATCGAAATCGATGAAAAAAACAACTTCCAATGGGTTGGAATTGGGAGTGAGGGGTGCTTTAGTTAAAATACTATGCCAAGAATCCATCAAAGTCGACGATTCCTCAATCCGAGTCTCGGTTTTCATTTTATGCCCAGTTGCAAGTTGCATCCCAAATCATTTCAGGGACTCTTGGCCAATTCCTCCTCAGGGCATAAAAACCTAACAAAGAAACATTTTTTAGTTCCATGAGATGTTGAAATATTGTTTAGGCATGGACTATGTGACCACATTTTCCATCAGCTCCTGAGGCATGGTTTCATAAATTGGATCATTTAATCCAAATGTTGCATTGCTTCAAACTGAGCAAAACACTAGTTCTCGAAAACGTTGAGTACTACAAATTCTAAGGCATGGTACCCAGGAGTGAAGGTTGGTCTAGATGAAATCATATCCCAGTAATCCATCAAAATCGACGATTCCTTAATCTGAGTCTCGATATTCTCTATATGCCCAGTTGCAAGTCCCATCCCAAACCATTTCAGGGATTCTTAGCCAATTCCTCCTCATGGCATAAAAGCCTAATTGAGTAGCATTTTTGAGTTCCATGAGATGTTGCATGCTTGTTTAGGAATGGACTAGGTGACCACATTGTCCATATGCTCCCGAGGCATGATTTCATAAATTGGACCCCTAAATCCAAATATTGCATTGTTTCTTACTGAGCAAAGTACTAGTTATCGAAATCAATGAAAAAAAAAACTTTTGAGGGGTTGGAACTGGGAGTGAGGGGTGATATAGCTAAAATCCTATGCCAGGAATCCAAAAAAGGCGATGGTTCCTCAATCCAAGTCTCTGTTTTTGTTTTATTCCAAGTTGAAAGTCACATCCCAAACCATTTCGGGGACTCTTGGCAATTCCTCCTTGGGGCATAAAAACCTAACAGAGCAACATTTTTGAGTTCCATGAGATATTGCATGCTTGTTTAGGCATGGAATAGGTGACCACATTTTCCATCCGTTCCCGAGGCATGGTTTCGTAAATTGGACCCATAAATCCAAACGTTGCATTGCTTCTTACTGAACAAAGCACTAGTTGTCGAAAGCGATGAAAAAAATAACTTTCGAGGGTTGGAACTGGGAGTGAGGGATGATCTAGCTAAAATCCTGTGCCAAGAATCCAAAAAAGATGACATTTCCTCAATCCAAGTATCTTTTTTTGTTTTATGCCTAGTTGCAAGTCGCATCCCAAACCATTTCAGGGACTCTTGACAATTTCTCCTCGGGGCATAAATGCCTAACGGAGCAGCATTTTTTAGTTCCGTGAGATGTTGCATGATTTTTTAGGCATGGACTAGGTGACCACATTTTCCATCCACTCCCGAGGCATGGTTTCATAAATTGGACCCCTAAATCCAAATGTTGCATTACTTCTTACTGAGCAAATCACTGGTTATCGAAATCGATGAAAAAAACAACTTTCGAGGTGTTGGAACCGAGAGTGAGGGGTTCTCTAGCTAAAATCCTATGCCAAGAATCCAAAAATGATGACGGTTCCTCAATCCAAGTCTCTGTTTTCGTTTTATGCCCAGTTGCAAGTCGCATCCCAAACCATTTCTGGGACTCTTGGAAATTCCTCCTCGGGGCATAAATGCCTAAAGGAGCAACATATTTTAGTTCCATGAGATGTTGCATGCTTGTTTAGCCATGGACTAGGTGACCACATCGTCCCTCCACTCACGAGAAATGGTTTTGTAAATTGGACCCCTAAATCCAAATGTTGCATTGCTTTTTACTGAGCAAAGCACTAGTTATTGAAATCGATGAAAAAAACAACTTTCGAGGGGTTGGAACCGGGAGTGAGGGGTGATCTAGCTAAAATCCTATGCCAGGAATCCATCGAAGTCGACGGTTCCTCAATCTGAGTCTTGGTTTTCGTTTTATGCCCAGTTGCAAGTCACATCCCAAACCATTTCAGGGACTCTTGGCCAATTCCTCCCCAGGAAATAAAAACCTAACAAAGCAACATTTTTTAGTTTTATGACATGCTGCAAGCTTGTTTAGGCATGGACTATGTGACCACATTTTCCATCAACTCCTGAGGCATGGTTTCATAAATTGGATCCTTTAATCCAAATGTTGCATTGCTTCAAACTGAGCAAAACACTAATTCTCGAAAACATTGAGTACTACAAATATTGAGGCATGGCACCCGAGAGTGAGGGTTTCTCTATATGAAATCCTATAGAAGTAATCCATCGGAGTTGATGGTTCCTTAATCCGAGTCTCGATATTCGCTATATGCCCAGTTGCAAGTCTCATTCCAAACCATTTCAAGGACTCTTAGCCAATTCCTCCTCATGGCATAAAAACCTAACTGATTAGAATTTTTGAGTTCCATGAGATGTTGCATGATTGTTTAGGAATGGACTAGGTGGCCACATTGTGCATCTGCTGTCGATGCATGTTTTCGTAAATTGGACCCCTAAATCCAAATGTTGCATTGTTTCTTACTGAGCAAAGTACTAGTTATCGAAATTGATGGAAAAAAAAACTTCTGAGGGGTTGGAACTGGGAGTGAGGGGTGATCTGGATAAAATCATATGCCAGGAATCCAAAAATGATGATGGTTCCTCAATCTGAGTCTCTGTTTTCGTTTTATGCCCAGTTGCAAGTTGCATCCCAAACCATTTCGGGGACTCTTGGCAATTCCTCCTCGGGGCATAAATGCCTAATAGAGTAGCATTTTTTAGTTACATGAGATGTTGCATGATTGTTTAGGCATGGACTAGGTGATCACATTCTCCATCCACTCCCGAGGCATGGTTTCATAAATTGGACTCCTAAATCCAAATGTTGCATTGCTCCTTACTGAGCAAAGCACTAGTTATCGAAATCGATGGAGAAAACAACTTCCGAGGGGTTGGAACCGTGAGGGGTGCTCTAACTAAAATCCTATGCAAGTAATCTAAAAAAGATGACGGTTCCTCCATCTGAGTTTTGGTTTTTGTTTTATGCCCAGTTTCAAGTCGCATCCCAAACCATTTCGAGGACTTTTGGCAATTCCTCCTTGAGGCATAAAAGCCTAGCGGAGCAACATTTTTGAGTTCCATAAGATGTTGCATGCTTGTTTAGGCATGGACTAGGTGACCAAATTGTCCATTCGCTCCCGAGGCATGGTTTCAGAAATTATACCCCTAAATCCAAATGTTGCATTGCTTCTTACTGAGCTAGCACTAGTTATCAAAATCAATGAAAACAACAATTTCCGAGGGGTTGGAACCGAGAGTGAGGGGTGATCTAGCTAAAATCCCATGCTAGGAATCCATTGAAGTCGACAGTTCCTCAATCCGAGTCTCGGTTTTCGTTTTATGCCCAGTTGCAATTCGCATCCCAAACCATTTTAGGGACTCTTGGCCAATTCCTCCTCAGGGCATAAAAACCTAACGAAGAAACATTTTTTAGTTCCGTGATATGTTGCAAAAATTTTTAGGCATGGAGTATGTGACCACATTGTCAATCTTCTCCCGAGGCACGGTTTCATAAATTGGATCCTTTAATCCAAATGTTGCATTGCTTCAAACTGAGCAAAACACTAGTTCTCGAAAACATTGAGAACTGCAAATTATGAAGCATGGCACCCGGGAGTGAGGGGTTCTCTAGATGAAATCTTATCCCAGTAATTCATCAGAGTTGATGGTTCCTTAATCCGAGTCTTGATATTCGCTATATGCCCCGTTGCAAGTCGCATCCCAAACCATTTCGGGGACTCTTGGCAATTCCTCCTCGGGGTATAAATGCCTAATGGAGAAACATTTTTGTGTTCCATGAGATGTTTCATGCTTGTTTAGGAATGGACTTGGTGACCACATTGTCCATCCGCTCTCGAGGCATGGTTTCATAAATTGGACCCCTAAATCAAAATGTTACATTGCTTCTTACTAAGCAAAGCACTAGTTATCGAAATCGATGGAAAAAACAACTTCCGAGGGGTTGGAATCAGGAGTGAGGGGTGATCTAGCTAAAATCCTATGCCAGGAATCCAAAAAAATGACAGTTCCTCGATCTGAGTCTCTATTTTTGTTTTATGCCCAGTTGCAAGTCACATCCCAAACCATTTCGGGGACTCTTGGCAATTCCTCCTCGGGGCATAAAACCCTAATGGAGCAACATTTTTGAGTTCCATGAGATGTTGCATGAATTTTTAGGCATGTACTAGGTGACCACATTGTCCATCCACTCCCCAGGCATGATTTTGTAAATTGGACCCTTAAATCCAAATGTTGCATTACTTCTTCCTGAGAAAAGCACTAGTTGTCGAAATCGATGGAAAAAACAACTTCCCAGAGGCTGGAACTGGGAGTGAGGGGTGATCTAGCTCAAATCCTATGCCAAGAATCCAACAGAGATGATGGTTCCTCAATCCGAGTCTCGGTTTTCATTTTATGCCCAGTTGCAAGTCGCATCCCAAACCATTTTGGGGACTCTTGGCAATTCCTCCTCGGGGCATAAAAGCCTAATAAAGCAACATTTTTGAGTTCCATGAGATGTTGCATGCTTTTTTAGGCATGGACTAGGTGATCACATTTTCCATATACTCATGAGGCATGGTTTCATAAATTGGACCCCTAAATCCAAATGTTGTATTGCTTCTTACTGAGCAAAGCACTAGTTATCCAAATCAATGAAAAAAACAACTTCCGAGGGGTTGGAACTGGGAGTGAGGTGTGTTCTAGATAAAATCTTATCCCAGTGATCCATCAAAGTTGACGGTTCCTCAATCTGAGTCTCATTTTTCATTTTATGCCCAGTTGCAAGTCGCATCCCAAACTATTTCAGAGACTCTTGGCCAATTCCTCCTTAGGGCATAAAAACCTAACGGAGCAACATTTTTTAGTTCCGTGAGATGATGCAATCTTGTTTAGGCATGGACTATGTGACCACATTGTCCATCTACTCCCGAGGCATGTTTTCATAAATTGGATCCTTTAATCCAAATGTTGCATTGCTTAAAATTGAGAAAAACACTAGTTCTCGAAACAACTGAGTACTACAAATTTTGAGGCACGACACCTGAGAATGAGCGGTGTTGTAGATGAAATCCTATCCCAGTAATCCATCAATGTCGATGGTCCTTAATTTGAGTCTCTATATTCTCTATATGCCCAGTTGCAAGTTGCATCCTAAACCATTTCAAGGACTCTTGTCCAATTCCTCCTCATGGCATAAAAGCCTAACTGAGTAGCATTTTTGAGTTCCATGAGATGCTACATGTTTTTTTAGGCATGGACTAGGTGACCACATTGTCCATCCACTCCCGAGGCATGGTTTCATAAATTGGACCCCTAAATCCAAATGTTGCATTGCTTCTTACTAAGCAAAGCACTAGTTATCGAAATGGATGAAAAAAACAACTTCCAAGGGGTTGGAACCAGGAGTGAGGGGTTCTCTAGATAAAATATTATCCCAGTAATCCATCGAATTCAATGGTTCTTCAATCCAAGTCTCGGTTTTCATTTTATGCCCAATTGCAAGTCGCATCCCAAACCATTTCAGGGACTCTTGGCCAATTCCTCCTCAAGGCATAAAATCCTAATGGAGCAACATTTTTTAGTTCTGTGAGATGTTCCAAGCTTGTTTAGGCATGGACTAGGTGATCACAAGAAGCAACCTAAACCCCTAGTATCATTCTTAGAGCTTAATGTAAAGGATTTGAGCTAACACCTTAGGCCTATGAACTAATACCAAGATAAAGGGAACCCGACACCATTGATGAGGTCAAAAAAATAAACTACAATGAGAGAGTTGTGATAGCATGTCACCTAAGCTACAATAAGTAAGAAAATAATGCAACTTTTGTGGATAATAATAGAGAGCATGATATTTCATCATCTTCTCTAACTAACGCCATGCCTCCACTTGGAAATTATAGGCATTTCCATACAAAAATAGGAGAACCGAGTAGCAACAAAAACCACCATGAATATAGTGCAAAACTTGTCACTAAACATTCAATGGAAATATTAGGAAAGGAACCCACTATCACAACAATTATTATGTTTTGTGAAGCCCCATGATATGCATTAGATGTCCCATTTGCAAGCTAATTCCTTTAGTCCACCAATATCAATGGTACTAGTTTAGTCATCACAATGTTGGTTACAAGTCATTGTGTCATGGACATGGTGTTTTATCTTTAATAAGAGATCTTAGTGATTGCCAGTCCACTTTAGAGTCCCAAAATAAATTTTAAAACCTATCTCTGATCTAGAGGTGAATATGGCAATAACATACAAGACGTTTTCATTATATGCATCCAGTTAGCATAGTTTGTGGATATGTCAACCTTTGATAACAAAGTTCTTAAATTTTATTTTATGAAGCAGGCATCCCTTTTTTACAATGTGAAATCTGGAACAAAGAGGTATATGAAGGCATTTCTGCATATGAGGGTAATAACCTTATTGGATTTGTGTAGGAAGAAAAATATCCCACTGTCTGTTCCATGGAAAATATTGCACTGACATATTAAGATGGTAGTAAGGAAGAATTTGGAGGGGGAGTGGTCCATAGAAATTCCAGTTTTCTGTATTCTTATTTATAGGTGGGAAGGGGGAAATATGATCATTGGGAATTGAAATTGTATTTAGCAAAGAACTAGTATTCGAGTAATAATCAGGGTTGCATTTTGGGAAAGCTTAATTACATGTGACCAAATCGATGAAAAGCACGAAACTATAAGTTGTAGTTCTTACTTAATTTTGTGTATCTTTTCTTGGTGATGTTGGTATATTGTGGACATTAATATAATTTCTTTATTTCTTAGTCTCAAGCATTAGGGCCATTTTTTCTAAACAATGGCCTTAGGTGATTAACCTTTACCCTCATCCATCATCATCATTGTCTTCTACCTGAAAACCCTTTT
>ML801006.1:76937-92197 GCA_009831015.1 Picea engelmannii
TTGGTGGTATATTTGTATTGTTAACAAGACTTAGTTGTAACCACCCTTGAGTGTCATGTATGCATTGAATGAGTAGACCTCTTATTTATGTAGAGTGAAGTTATTATTCATGAATAGGATTGTATATGTCCATTAATTTGAATGCATGTCTATTGATATGAATGCATGGATTTGTTTAATTGTTGAACATGAAATTGTACTTGTTATGCTTTGGATAATACCATTTTTAACTAGTTGTCTTCATCTTGAAGGTTATGCTATGTTGTTTACTTTGAATGGTAATTTTGAGTGGGTTGTACGCAACTCTTCATAATGAGCACATATGAAATGATCACATAGCAAGAGTGCAATAGCGTTATATATGACATGGTATAATACATATTTTCTCTTGTTGTTAGCTACCATATGAAAGAGAGAAACATATTTTAATTATGCCTTTGAAACTTATCATGTGAATGATTGTGAACTTCCATATAATAGACTAGTCTTAAGTCTATTATGGTAATATTTTATTTTTTTACACAAGAAAGGGGTTTATATATTAAAACCAGTGGTATAACCACTGTAGAGAAAACTTACATAATTCATCCATGCGATCAGTGCGGGAGCTTCAAGATTACAAAAGGGGTTGCCATGCTATAAAGTCCTAGAATTCCCATAACAGTCAAGAGTCCAAAATATAACTAAACTCAGAATAAGAACCGGCTTACAACACGATTGTTTGAGTTGCATAAGGGCCTATACTCCAACTTACAAAGAAGAGAACCAGAGATCCAAAAAGAACTAATTCCAGGAAAGAGGAATCCAGGATTAAACCTTCCAACCTGGGATGGAGGATCTTGCGCTCGTGGTCGCCTTCCCCCCTACATCTGTCTGGTAGCTCTATTCTGCAGCTTGAATTTCTATCTTTTCAATTCTTGGTTCTAGATCAACAATTTTGTTGTTAGCTTGCTGAGTTGTGTAGGTGAGAGCTTCTACCACTTCCTCCCTTAGTTGGATTAGATCTTCCTCCATAATTTCGAACCTTAGACCTCCTTCCCTATCAAGATGGAGCAGGCATCCTCTATGCACGCTAAGCATGCATTTCAGCCTACGAATTTTGAGTTCCATGGAGGGAAAGGGATTAGGGGGGGTGGCTGAGTTGGAACTGGAATCCATTGCGAAAGCGGTGGAAAAAGACCAGGAGGTAGGCCTGGCCTAGGCAAACGGGTATAGACTAACCGGGGGAAAGACTGCGAACTCAAGCCAGGCGAGAAACCAGACAGAATTGGGAAGGAAAGATGAGCAAGAGAAATTTTCCACCTTCCTGAATTTAACGATATCTCATTCGTGCGCCTCCATGGGAGGAGGGGGGGCTCGTGCGAGTGCCATGTGGGAGGGATAAGAGATATGTGCATAGGTGCAGAAGGGACGTGAGGCGAAGGACATGGAGGGGGAGGGGAGGGGATGTGAATAGTGCAGATAAGTACCGCCACATGAGAGAAGGGGCAGAAAAGGGAGGCGGAGGAGGGCTGCCACAAGTATGACGTCGGGAGGGAACGAAGGCCACTTGCCCCAGGAGGCCCAGTTGAGCGCTCATTGGGTGTCGCTAAGGGAGAGGGACAAAAACCAAATTTCCATTTAGGGAGAGTTGACCCCTGCTCAAGTGGGTGGCGGCTTTGGAAACTTGGTCGGCTTCGGCGTTGAGATGACAGAACACATGAAAGAACTCAATTTTTTGGAAGGAGTGGGAGAGCCGCATGATTTTCTTGAGAATGTGGCACAGATTCATTTGAGTAGGCAAGGTGTTGGTGACCATAGCTTGGATTAAAATCTGGGAGTCGCCTATCACCGTTATTTCTTTGATTTATAGCTTCCGGGCTTGGATAAGTCCTTGCTAAAGGCTTAGATCTTCTGCTATATTATTGGATTCGACTCCAAGCCCTCAAGAGTAGTCTAATTCCTATAGTTCACCAGATTTCGTGATCCTTAGTGAGAGGAGGGGGAGCTTTGAGGTCTGGAGCAAGACTATGGATCCAATCTTTATCAGGGGAGTTGAGAGAAAGGGATTTGGTGCAAGGCGAAAGGTAGGAGAGGCAGTCTCCCAGTAGGGCTTTGGATTTGGCAGAAACGATGTCAGGCGAAGCGGTCAGATTTCTAAAGATTCTGGAGTTTCTTTAGAGCCAAATTTTCCAAAGGATGAATTTAGGGAGGGACATCCAACAACACTTGATTTTAGGGTTGGCCTTGAGAGGGAAAGGACAAGGGGTGGCCCAAGTTTTGAGCAGAGTGGGTATGTCAGGAGGGAGTTAGTCAGAAGGGATCCCTACTGGCAGGGCATATCACCAGACTTTGTTTGCAAAGGGGAAATTGAGGAGTAGATGGTCAGCAGATTCTTCATGGATTTGACTGAGAGAGCATCAGATTCTAGGTTTAGTGGCTCAGAGCAGTCTTAGTGCTTCGACTTCATTAATTATCTGTTAAATTATTAGTAATGGAGCACATATCATTTAAAAATCATTATGGTAATATTAATATTAAAATGGTAATATTAATATTAATATCAAAATTGCAGCCTAAAATAAATTTTATTTTTTTAAATAAATATTGGTCGTCGCAATTGCGACACAAACCTTAATTGTTGCGACAATTTTATTGTATAAACAATGAAAATATGTCGTCCCCTATGCTACGACAACTTCAATTGTTGCAATAGTTGTGCTATACAAAAACGAAAAAGTTGGTGTCACATGTGTGACGACAACTTCAATTGTTGCAACAGTTGTGATATATAAAAATGAAAAGTTGTCATCGCACATGCGATGACAACTTCAATTGTTGTGACATTTTTGTTGTATAAAAACAAAAATTTCTTGTCGCACGTGCAATGACAACTTCAATTCTTGCGACAATTTTGGTATATAAAAACGAAAAAATTTCGTCACACATGCGACGACAACTTCAATTGATGCAACGGTTTTGTTATATAAACAACGAAAAGTTGTCGTTGCACACGCGACGACAACTTCAATTGATGCGACGGTTTTTCTATGTAAACAATGAAAAGTTGTCAAAAATTTGTTGTCGCCGATGCGACGACCGATTAAATTATTGCGACATTTTTTACATATAAACCACGAAATTTTTTATCGCAATGGGCATCACAATTGAGACGAAATGTTGGTTTCACATAGTTTGCCTATATTGTCGTATTGGCGATGATATTTCTTTTTTTGTCGCAATTGCCTATGTTATCTCTCTTGCGGTGTTTGTTCAAGTTTGTTGCAATTTCCATGTGACATAAAATGAAGTTTCAAAGACTCCAGATTCGTCGCAATGTCAACGACATAACGTTGCAAGAGCGTCGAAACAGCCGTCGCAAAATGACCCAAATATGCTAGTGTAAAAAAAAAGTTATTTTAATTTATATTGATTGGTAGCACGTGCATATCAATAGAAAAATAAAACAATTGTTAACCATTTTCACAGTAATAAACACCTATTTAAGTGAGCATTGAAGTGTCAAGATAAAACCCATGGTGCTCAAGCATATATTTGTCATTAAGAAAATGCACAAATTATAGTGTTTGTTTTGTTCAAAACTAGGAAGATGCATGTGGCTAATTATATAATCACAAGGTCAAAATGAAAGACAAATACAAAATTTATCACTAATGGGTGAGTGCAAGATAATGATGGTCTCTCATGACATGTCAGTCGTAATGAAAATATGGAAAACACCAATATGTTGACTTGGAGGGATGATTTGAGGTATTTTTACAAATAATTTGAATATAGTCTATATGAAAAGTAGTAAATCAAATTTGCTTTTGGAATATATAATTTTTATTTGTGGAAGTTTTGTATGACTGTGAAATTTGAGTTTTGGTAACAATCTACTAGTGTAGCATATATATATATATATATATATATATATATATATATATATATATATATAATGGGTAAGACAAATGGGTAAGACAATAAAAAGATATATTAGGAACAAAAGACTTCTATATTTTAAAATTTTGATATATGTCAAGACATAAATAAATAAATAAAATCAAACAATATTTAAAAAAAAAATTCCCATATTTTGAATTTGCATAGTCAAATCTATATGTGTGTATAGATTCATTGGCAATGAATTTGTGTATTCTGTTTAAAAATAATGTGAAAAAAGAGAGATATTGAGAGGCATTTGGAAAAAAGGAAGGTTTTGTTGCTTTTGCAATATAAACTACTAGGATCATCATATTGAACCTAAATCCAAAGAAACCAAGTTAACAAACATGTTGGTGAGTAGAAACATTCTCATTGAAAAAGAAAATCGAATTTCAAATAACATGCATGTATTATAGAATGTGCATGCACTAATAACATGTGTGTGTTACTTTTAACATTAAAAAAAAAAAAATTAAAAACATTGACTAATTTTGACCCTAACATCCATTTTTTGTGCGCTTAGCTCATTAAAGGTCTTTAAGAGATCTACAATGTTTATGTTATGATTTTTTTCACGTTTCTACATAAATAATTTCTTATTTTCAAGAGATAGAAAATGAATCTCCAGGTCATGATCGATACCTCAAACAACTACATAATCCCTTTGATAGGGATATTTATCCTATAATGGTAATATGGGTGTTGTTAGGAGGTTTTTCACATGAGGTATGGGACTCAAGAACTTGAGCATTGTAAGGGGATGAAAAAAATGGAATTAGGATCTAAATGAAGCTTATAGGGCTCATGGGCCATGAACAAGGCTCCAAACCACCATACAAGCCCTATACAAGGGATATTTGGCCTCTAAGTGGAATATGAAACTACTATTAGAATGTCTTAGATAATAAGGATGGATCTAAATGACTTGCCAATGGATAGGGAAGGAATATAAGGCCCTTCGGTACTAGGTGAAGCTTATAGGGACCAAGGGCCATGAAAAAGGGCACAAACCACAAAACATGCCTTGTATAGGAGTTCATGGCCTTAGAGTGGGATATGGACACCAATATTAGGTTTTGTGCACTTGGGATGGGTCTCAAACCATAGTTGGGGGATAAACTAGTGAAATAAGGTGTTGAATTATATTCTTTAGCTAATGGGATAAGATCAAGGCCTCGAACCACACCATAGAAAATTTAAAGTGGATCTTTAACATACAAGTAGGATATGGATTCTATAAGGAGATTTTGTGTAGTAGAGATATGTCTCAAGGACTTGACCATAGTAATGGGAGGAAAATAATGTCCTTACACAATGAATGGATCTTCAAGGCTCATTAGTCATGAACATGGCCCCAAACCACAACAAAAACCTTGTAGAGGTGATCATTGGCCTCCATGTGGAATATAGGTACCATTATTAGGTCTTGTGTGCTAGGGATGGGCCTTAAGGCATTGACCATGGTCAAGGGAGGGAAATAAGTCCCTTGGGCCCTAAATGAAACCCTTAGGGTTCAAGGGATATAAACAATGCCACAAACCAAATTACATATCCTCTATATGTTGGATTACTGAGACGGGGGGTGAATCAGTAATAAAGATTTTTAATCCTTTTAACCACAATATGCAAGTGTTATTTATCTTTATGATCAATATAACATTATCATCCAATAATTGCAGAGTAAATAAACCATGAACAAATTAACAATCATACGCATACACAATACACTAGTATTTTTTACGTGGAAACACAATGTGGGAGAAAACCACATAATGCTTTTTCTTATTTGTCTTTAAGAATTGCATTCATTGGAAGCACCAACTTCCTTTGTTTTCCAACTACAACTGGAAGGAGGCTCCGACCCCCTATTTTCATGCTACAACCTGAGGGAAGCTCCAACTCCCCAATTCTCTGGCTACAACCAGAAGGAGGCTACAACCCCCTATGTTCTTCGGCTACAACCAAAAGGTGGATAAAACCACCTATCCTTGCCCCATCCAACCACCCTGAAATATAAGTGCCAAATGTAGAAACTGAATATGTCACTGTCACAACCTATTCTATTTAATATGTCAATGAAAAACCTGTCACTATATATTCATCAACCAATCTGATCTGATCACATATACCTCAAACACTATACCACAAGTATGTACCTAAAACCATGGGCTAGAACCTCATTGTTATACAACCTCTATCTGTACCAATAACTTCAACAACATACCTCAACCAAAATCCCTCAAACATGAACCAATACTAAACTTCAGTAGATTTTCCTCAGATCAACTCTACAGCAAGCCCTAAACATCCAAGAGGGCATCCAACAGATTTACAAGGAAAACCCTCAACCAGATTCATAAATTCAAAACTACACATATGAAAACCATACCTTTTTATTCTTGTAGTGTTCTGCTGCTGCACTTTTTCTGCTGCACTTTTCCTGACGCGATTTTCTTTCCGCACTTTTTCTCCCACATTTTTCCTATCGTGATTTTTCTGCTGCACTTTTTTTGCCACGATTTTTCTGCCGCACTTTTCTCTATCAATAATACTTGCCCAAATAACCTTTCACGAAATAGATAGTCAATGATATTCAATAGGTGATAATGGAAGATCCTTTCTCTTTTATTTATACTTCCATGTATCTTCCTCAAGGGGTTACCTTCTAACCAACTTAACCCACTTTCCTCCTTTTAGGGATAACCCACTTCTAACCATGTGTTCACTTCTAACTCACTTTTCTACACTTAACTTAACCATTTTACCACAAATAGTAAGTTCTCCACTTTTAGTTGCAGCTAACTTTATTATTTAATTAATTTCTTTTGCAACCACTTTGACTTATCCATAAATAGTAAACTCACCACTTCTTGTTGCAACCACTTTATTATTTAAATAATTTCTCTTTACTCACAAATTCTTGTTGCAACTAACTTTTCTATAATTATTCAATTCATAACTTCTTTTCTCTTAACTAACTTCTTGTTGCAACCACTTTATTATTTAATTTATTTCTTGATGCAACAACTATACCCTTGATTAACTCCTAGTTACCAACAACTTGACTAGTACACTCCTTCTAGGAGCTTCTAGAATAATTGACTTGTTTGACCTTATAGGGGTTTCTAGATAACTCATGAGGGTTCTCCAACTTCATATGGTCATAACTCTCTAACCATGAGGATTTATGTGATGTTCCACATATCACCATAAATGGTAAGACATGTACTATCCATGTAGAATAGTCTTACCTAAAAATATATTAAATTCCATACCATTATACATCAATCAAGATGAAGTCCCTTAATCATACTATTGGGGATATTGGACTTGCTTCAAGGGTTTCCATCAATGAAAGACAATCCAATTAATCAACAGTTTCCCCCTTTGGCATTGGTGGCAACACTTTGATGCATTACCGAAGTCATATCGCTCATGCTCCCCTTGTGACCATCACTCCCCCTGGAACCATGCCTCGGTGCTCTCTCTCCAAGCATATAACTCTCTATCCTTTATATGATAAATCTCTCCCCCTTTGACATCAATCAAAAAGGTAACTTCTTGTCCGGGGCTGCTCCCCCTAATTGAAATTTCCTTGGGGTTGCTCCCCCTGACTGAAGTCTTCCTAAAACTACTCCCCCAACCTGAATTGTCCTCTTTATGGTGCTCCCTCGTGTATATCTAAGACATAAAAGATAATCATTCAAAAGTATTCATTTGGGAGTAGAAATTACTTCGATTCTCTGGCGAAGATACTCAAAGGATTTCCTTGGAAGCAATTTTTCTATTATATCTGCAACTTGTTCCTTTGTCCCCACATATTCAACTATGGTGTTCTTCTCTACAATGTGTTCCCGTAGAAAGTGATACTTGATTGGAATGTCCTTTGTCTTGGATTTCATCACTGGATTCTTTGAGATACTAATAATGCTTGTATTATCACAATAGATAGGAATGGGCTCATCATACTCAACCTGTATATCTGTCAAAGTTCGTTTCATCCATAGAACCTGTGAACAACATGGTGTTGTTGCAATATACTTTGTTTAAGTTGTAGACAATGATACTGATGATTTTTTCTTGCTTAGACAAGATACCAAACACTCACCCAAGTCGAATGTCGCTACACTAGTGCTTCGTCGTCCATCAATTCAACCTGCCCAATCTACATCTTGTAGACAATAAGTGATAGATCATTTCCTTTTGGATACCATAATCTAAAATCTTTTGTGCCCTTGAGATATTTGAAAATCCTCTTCACTGTTAAGACATGTGATTCCTTTGGTGCTGCTTGAAATCGTGCCACCTGTCCAACTTCCTGCATTACATATGGTCTGGATGTTGTCACATATAGTAAGTTGTCAATCATTGACTTGTATTGCCTCTAGTTTGTATATTTTGAATCATCATCTTTGTTGAACTTGCAACTGGTTTGCATAGGAGTGTTAACTAGTTTGCAATCTTCCATTCTAAGCCTCTTTAGCATTTCTCTGATATACTTATCTTGAGAAATAAAAATGCCTTGGTTGCTTTGACATATCTAAATATCCATAAGGATATTTCTCCAAGTAATGAAATTTCAAATTCATTATGCATATCCTTTGCAAATTTATGGCTTAACCTGTCATCATCACTTCCAAAAATAATATCATCAACATAAACTTCAATTAATAAAATATTATTTTGAGTTACTTTGATCAGAGGTTGTTGTCTTCACTTCCTTTTCTGAACCCTACATGTTGTAGATATTTATCCAGTCTAGAGTACCATGCTCTGGGAGCCTGTTTTAGACCATACAAGGCCTTCTTCAACATACACACATAATATTCATTATCTGGCAACTGAAATACTTCTAGTTGTTCAATGTAGACTTCTTCTTCAAGTTCCACATTCATAAAGGTTGATTTCACGTCCATCTGATACAGTTTAATATTCTTGGAGCATCCATAAGCTAAGATCAATTGGATTGCTTCCATTCTAGAAACTAAGGAAAACGTCTCTTCAAAGTCGATCCCTTCAACCTGAGCATATCCTTTACATACCAATATATATTTTTTCCTTGTAACTTGTCTATCTTCATTCAATTTATTTATGAAAACCCATTTTGTTCCAATCACATTTGTATACCTTGGTCTTGGAACCAATTCCCAAGATTCATTCTTCTCTATTTGGTCCAATTCTTCATTCATGGCCTTTTTCCAGAATTCATCCTTGCTGGCCTCTTCAAAATTATTTGGTCCAATTGTAGATAATAATGCTAGGTGCAGTTGTTCTGGTGAACAAATTCTTCTTTTAGTCTCAACTCCTGCATCCTTATTTCCAATAATCTAATTTGAAGGATGATTCTTTTGTACTGGTTTGCTAGGTGTCTTTGGAAGCACTTGTTGAACTTGCCCTTTTACTTTTGTATGATCTTATTCATATTCCCCTTCTACTTCTTATTCATAATTTTCTTCTTCTTCGTAAACCTGTTCCACGGATTCCTTTTCTTCTTCCTTTAATTTCCGTCCACTTGTTTCATCAATTGTTACATTGATTCTTTCCACAACTTTGTTGAGACTTATATTGTAACACTTCTATCCTTTCCTTATATTTGAGTAACCGACAAGTATGCCTTTGTCCACACAAGATTCAAACTTTCTCATTCTTCCATCTTCTCTTTTGATGTAGCATTTGCTTTCGAACACTTTGAAGTGCTTCACATTTGGTGGTATTCCTTTCCATAGCTCATAGGGAGTTTTGTCATTGTTGTTTATGAGCATTACTCTGTTTTGAATGTGAATTGTTGTATGCACTGCATGTTTCCAAAAAACATATATCAATTTAGAATCCATTAACATTGTTTGAGTTATTTCCTGTACTATCATGTTCTTTCTTTCAATAACTCCATTTTGTGGAGGTGTCCTAGCAATGGAGAATTGTCTTTTTATTCCTTGCTTGTTGCAGAAATCCATAAATTTATTTGAAGTAAACTCTCCACCATTATCAGATCTCAAACATTTGATTTTTTAATCCATTTCATTTTCAACCATTTCCTTGTAAACCTTGAAGTTTTCAAATGCTTCTGACTTATTCCTGAGAAATAAAACTGCAGTCATTCTTGTATAATCATCAATTAATAACCTAAATTATTTTTCACCTTTTAAACCCTTTGTTCTAGTTGGTCCAACTAGATCAGTATGCACAATTTCCAATGGTCTTGTCATTGAGTATTCCTTTGATTTGAACCTGGTCTTTGTTTACTTTCCCCATTGACAATGCTTGCATAATGTGTTGGTTGGTTTCATGATCTGGGTAATTTCTCTAACTACTTCCTTTTTGTTGACTTTGACGAGGTTATCAAATTTTATGTGGTCCATTCTTCTATGCCATAGCCAAACTTCATCCTCGTTTCCTAGAAAACACTTTTCATTTCCAATTTCACTTAATACATATATATTACTTGAAGTTCCTGTAGCTGTTGCAATCAATTTTCCTGAACTTTCTTTTCTTATCTTGCACTTATGTGAATTGAATGTAAGTTTATGACCTTGGTCACACATTTGACTTACACTTAGAAGATTATGTTTCATATCTTCCACTAGTAGAACATTTTATGCCTTGGTATTCTTGTTTCCAATTATGATTGTGCCTTTTCCAATTATTCTAGCCGAGTCATCATTTCCAAAAGAGACCGATCCATCTCTTTCCTTTCTTAATTTAAGAAACATGTCTTCATCACTTGTCATGTGTTTTGAACAACCATTGTCAACATACCAACCATGTTTCTTATTCTTATCTTTTAGAGCGAGTATGCATTCTTCATTGCTATATTGATTCTGCTTTCTTATCCATGTTCTCTTCCAAGGTTCATGTATGTGACTGTTGTTATTCTGTTGTGATTATCTAGGAGGGATCATCATTCTACAATCTTTGTCCATGTGTCCAAAGTTGTTGCACTTGTAGCATTCCACTTCAGTGCTCAATGATTCAAACCTGTTGTAGATTCTTCTATGTGTTTCACTAGGACTTCTTGGATAACCATTTTGTGTATGACTTTCAAATTTGTTTATGTTCCTGCGATTAGCTCTGCAATTTACAACTTTATGCCCAAATTATTGCATGCATAACATAAACCAAAAAAATATAGTTTGATACCCAGGAGTTGAAGATCTTCTGAAAGGAGTTACTCTTATGAATCCTTCTTCTTCCTGAGGCCTACTTTTTTCTGACTATCACTGATTCTGAAATCCGAATCTTCTCGGTGGAGGAGTGTTCATATGATCTTCCTTGTAGAACTTCATATCCCCTCTAACTATTTCTACATGAATTTTTGGATATGTTTCTTGATCTGTCATTTTGGAGCTTGATCCATTTTCTGTCTGATTTTATCCAAGTTCAGACTTGTCATGATTAGGCCTTTGACTGTTGATAATGTCATCCAAAACTTTTGAGATTTTCTACATATTTTTCTTTTGAAGATCATTTCTTAATGTGACAATCTATGCTTCCAAATTTCCAATGATCTTGTCTCTTTCTTATAACTATTGTTTGATTGCTTCTTCAATTATTTATCTTCTTCTATTTGAACCTTCAATTCTGCGATCATCTTCTCTAGTTCTTGAGTGTCTTCTTTCTTGTCTAGTTATGCTTGGAGCTTCTTGTTTTTCTTCTTTTCTCTTTTTATAACTTCTATAGCACTCAACAATTCTTCTCAGTAGTCAACTTCTGCCTCTTCATATTACTCTTCTGTGTCTTCTTTATCAGAATCTTCTATTGCCATGAATAAAACTTTTTTTGTCTCACTTTCACTGACTTCATCTTCATCTGATGAGGAGTTGTTTTCTTTGGTGCAAAAACTTTTCTTGAAGATTTTATTTTTGGTTATTTTTCCTTTATATGTTTTTTTGTTATTTGAATCATCTTTATCATTTCTCTTCTTTTTGTTATGAGGAAATTTGTTATCAAAATGATCAATACCATCACAATTAAAACAAATCAATGGAATCTCACCTTTATATTTTTCGTTGGTTCCCTTTTTCAATCTTCTGACAAAGTTGGCCACTTCTTCATCATATTTTGAGATGTCATTGTTGTTGCTATATTATTTTTCTTTTTGCTTGCCCTTTTTCTTTGACCTTTTGGATGCTTTGAATGCTGCTTATTTTATACCTGGATTTTCCTATTTAGTTCTCATTTCATAGACTGTGAAGATTCTATGTAGTTCATCCATGCTTATTGAGTCTAGATCTTTTATTTCTTCTAGTGTTGATATCTTAGGATCAAATCTCATAGGAAGAGATCTTAGTACCTTTTGAACAATTACAGATTCTTCAAGAACTTCTCCCAATCCTTTGATTGCATTCACTGTTTCATCAACTCGTAAGAATTAAGCTGCAATATTCTCATATTCCTTCATCTTTAGTTGTTCGAATTGACCTATGTAAGTTTGAAGCTTTGTTGCTTTGACTTTTGAATCTCCTTCATAAATATTTTTAAGTTTGTCCCAAATATCTTTAACGAATTTACAATGTATAAATTTGGTATATACCAAGTCACAAACACCATTCAGAAGTGCATTTGTGGCTTTGGAATTCTTTAGATTGAGTTTCTTTCCATTGTCATTTGTTGGCAGAACTGTTGGTTCTTTATATCCATCTACAACTGATTGCCAAACTTCAAATCCCTGTGCATGTACATATGTTTTCATCCTTCTAATCCAAAATGCATACTTCTATCCATCAAATTGTGGTATTCCATTTTTATACATACTATTTCTCTCCATGATCTACCTTTCAGTGGTTAAACTGATTTTTAAAGGAACCTGCTCTAATACCAATTGTTGGATTACTAAGAGGGGGGGTGAATCAATAATAGATATTTTTAATCCTTTTAACCACAATATGCAAGTGTTATTTATCTTTATGTTCAATATAGAATTATCATCCAATATTTGCAGAGTAAATAAACCATGAACAAATGAAAAATCATACACATACACATTGCACCAGTATTTTTTACGTGGAAACCAATGGAGGAGAAAACCACATAATTATTTTTCTTATTTTTATTTAAGTATTACATTCATTGGAAGCACCAACTTCATTTTTTTTCCAGCTACAACTTGAAGGAGGCTATGACCCCCTATTTTCAAGCTACAACCTGAGGGAAGCTCCAAATCCCCAATTATCTGGCTACAACCAAAAGGAGTTTACAACCCCCTATGTTCTCCCACTACAACCGGAAGGTGACTACAACCACCTATCCTTGCCCCGTCCAACCACCCTAAAATATAAGTGCCAAATGTAGAAACTAAATATGTCACTGTCACAACCTGTTCTGTCAAATCTGTCATTGATAAACCTCTCATTGTATACTCATCAACCAATCTGATATGATCACATATACCTCAAACACTATACTACAAGGTTGTACCTCAAACCATGTGATATAACCTCATTGTTATACAACCTCTATCTGTACCAATAAATTTAGTAACATACCTCAACCAAAATCCCTCAAACATGTACCAATACTAAACTTCAGTAGATTTGCCTCAGATCAAATCTACAGCAAGCCCTAAACTTTCAAGAGGGCATCTGACAAATTTACAAGGTAAACCCTCAACTAGATTCATAAATTCAACACTACACATATGAAAACCATACTTGTTTCTTCTTGTAGCGTTCTACAGTCGCGGTTTTATTGTTGCGATTCTGCTGCCGCATGTTTTCTGCTGTACTTTTTCTTCCGCAGTTTTTCTGTCGCACTTTTCCTGCCACAATTTTCCTGCCGCACTTTTTCTGCTTCACTTTTCTTGCCGCACTTTTTCTGCCGCACTTTTCCTGCCATGATTTTTCTGCCGCACTTTTCCTGCCGCGATTTTTCTGTCGCAATTTTCTTGCCGCACTTTTCTCTATCAATAATACTTTCCAAAATAACCTTTCACAAAATAGATATTCAATGACATTCAATAGGTGCTAATGGGAGAGATTTTCTATCTTATTTATACTTCCATGCAGCTTCCTCAAGGGGTTACCTTCTAACCAACTTAACCCACTTTCCTTCTTTTAGGGATAACCCACTTCTAACCACTTGTCCACTTCTAAGTCACTTTGCTACACTTAACTTAACCACTTTACCAAAAATAGTAAGTTTTCCACTTTTAGTTTCAACTAACTTTATTATTTAATTAATTTCTTTTGCAACCACTTTGACTTATCCATAAATAGTAAACTCTCCACTTCTTGTTGCAACCACTTTATTATTTAAATAATTTATATTTGCAACCACTTTGACTACTTTATTATTCAAATCATTTCTCTTTGCAACCACTTTGACTACTTTATTATTTAAATAATTTCTCTTTGCAACCACTTTGAGTACTTTATTATTTAAATAATTTCTCTTTACTCACGACTTCTTATTGCAACTAACTTTTCTATAATTATTCAATTCATAACTTCTTTTCCCTTCACTAACTTTTTGTTGCAACCACTTTATTATTTAATTTATTTCTTGATGCAACAACTAAACCCATGATTAACTCCTAGTTACCATCAATTTGACTAGTACACTTCTTCTAGGAGCTTCTAGAATAATTGACTTATTTGACCTTCTAGGGGCTTCTAGATAACTCATGAGGGTTCTCCAACTTCATATGGCCATAAATCTCTAACCGTGAGGAGTTATGTGATGTTCCACATATCACCATAAATGGTATGACATGTACTATCCATCTAGAATAGTCTTACCTAAAAATATATTAAACTGCATACCATTATACACCAATCAAACTGAAGTCCCTTAACCATACTGTTGGGGCTACTAGAATTTGCTATCAAACTTGCTTCAAGGGTTTCCATCAATGAAAATCAATCCAACTAATCAAAACTATAATGGATCATTATCCTTTGAGTGAGGTATGGGTACCATCATGATGTTTTGTGCATTAGGGATGGGTATCAAGGCCTTAACCATGGTTGAAGGAGAAATCCAATGAATTATACCCTAAACATGGATTATTGGGCTAATGAGAAACGATCAATGATTTGAATTGAAACACAAGCCCTATAAAATGCATTTATTGCACACAAGTGGGATGCGAGTTCCATTGTGAGTTTTTGTGCTATAAGGATAGGTCACATGGCCTTGACCATTGTTAAGAGAGTAAAATAAGGTCCTTACTCCCTAAATGAATATTATAGTTCTTATTGGACATAAAACAAATCTTGTTCAACAACACATGTGTTCCAACAGAGGACAAACACCTTCAGTAACCACTCATACATCTAGATCAAATATCAACACACCGATTTTTTTACGTGGTAAAACCTCTGCAGGGAAACATCCACGGC
>ML801006.1:92297-105588 GCA_009831015.1 Picea engelmannii
CATATACCAGGAAAGAAGAACAAAAACAAAGGAAATATACAAACGGGTATGAGTCAAATATAAGAGGATATTGGCTAACTGTTGGAACATAGTGAATCAACTTCAGGTGAAGTACAAGTGGAAATAAGTTTGACTCCAAGCTGTGTACAGTTCAAAATGTATTATAATAAGTAGAAACATAAATATTGTAGCAAATACTAGAAAAACAACAAAATATAGAGAATAAAAACACCAACAATGATACCTTTATTGATATAAATCCAATTTCACTTTCCTCTTTGAGGGGAAAAAGTCTAGCAACGAAGAGCTCTATTACAATAATTCTCAAGAAAAAACTTTTCCACACCTTCGACATATATTTATACTAATTATATCTTTTAAAGAACATTCTAGAGGAAGATATTTCTAGAAGTGGAAGCTTCTATTAAGTCTTCTTACATTAGACTTGTTCACATTATTATATAGCCCTTATTTACTAATGTCATCATTTATTACATAGAAAACATATTATTTTATCTACATGAGTGGTTAGGGAGGTTAGCTCGCTAACATACCCCCCCCTTGAAAAAAAACCTTGTCCTCAAGGTTTCATATGGGGAAATTGTTGCAGAATGGTAGTTGACTCCCAAGTAACATCTTCTGGTGGTGTATCCTTCAATTGAACTAAAACTCCCTTGATGGTACACTGACAAAGATGATGCTCATTATGGTCCAAGGATACTTTTGGTTGCAACCAAATGGATCCTTATTCATCCAACTTAGGGATATTGGTTTGATTCTGACACTTAGTTTCAATCACTTTCTTTAAGCATGAGACATGGAAAACAAGATGGAGCTTAGAATGACTAGGAAGAGCTAATTGGTAGGCCATGGGCCCCACTCGCTTGAGAATTGAATAAGGACCATAGAACTTGGGGAAGAGTTTAAGACAATGTTCATCTTTGAGTGAATGTTTCTTATAAGGTTGAAGACGAAGAAACACCTGGTCCCCTTTAACAAATTGACGTTTTGAATGACCCTGACCTACTTGTTTCTTCTTGCAATTCTGAGCGAGGACCAAATTTTCTTTGATGATGCAGAGAATGGTTGTGTAGACTGTAAGAGAAATTTCCACCTCTCAAACCTTTGAGACACTTGGCATGTATGAGAGAACCGACGATAGATTTTTCCCATAGAACGCTTCAATGGGAGTCATATGAGTGTTAGTATAGTAAGATGTGTTGTACCACCATTCAGCTAGGAGTAACCACTGATCCCACTGAGTTTTTCGGCCAGACAAAAAACACCTCAAATATGTTTCCAAACACTTTGTTGGAGCAGGCATGTTTGGATAATAGCACAACAAGCGAGGAAGATTGGACCAAGAAAGAGAGCATGCCACATTTTGAGTAAAAGCAGCGTGCGCGATGGGATTTGTGGAAATCCAACGCAAATGTGGACAAGACCTAGCCATGTTAGGGTTAGGTTTTTGGGATGCATTGTAATGGTTTCTAACCCAATTTTGTAATATAAATAAGGGGTATGAGGTAGATTAGAGGAGGATCATAAGAATATAAGATCTTATTGTTAAAGTGTTAGTACGACAAGTCTATTTTGGAGAACCTATTTTGGAGTTTTTGGGAGTTGAAGTCCATTTTGAGAGATGTAGGGCTCGGATGAGGTCGAAGTAGTTGAGGGTTAGGTTGCATGCCATGGAGCTTGGTGTGATCCTGGTCTGCCTCACTACTCTTTACTATGATGTAATGTGTGCAGCTCCTTTTGATGAATAAGAAAAGAAGCAAAATATATTTGCGGATGTAGCCTTAGGGGGGATGAACCACGGTAAAACCATGTGTGAAATGTGTTTTAATGTGTTACTATTTCTTCATTTATCATTGAATGGCTAGATAGATGAATGGATGATTTATTTACAGCATGCATTACATTAAATATTCAAATGAATGAATATATGAATGGATATGATTAATAGTATAATAGAATGCATGGTTAAGTAGAAATAAGAAGTAAGAAAGAACATCCCCCAACACCTTCCACGACTGCAGAAATATGCATCATGTAGTCCCCCATAAACCATCTCGGGTGAGACTGCGCTTTGCACTTTATGCACAGTGTATCCTTCTGGTGATAAGGGTTTTTTTGGAGAACTAAGGTAGAACTTGGGTTAGCCCATATGTCCAACAAATGGTTCCATTGTCAGCTAGAACTCAGAAGATGAGATTGGGAGGGGTTTGGTGAAGAAGATGCAGTGGTAGAAAGGGATGTTCAGGCCATGGAATCCTACAAAGCAAGAGATTGAAATATGGATAGAGACACAACAGTTGCAGTTCGTGTAGAAAGACAATAAGGGTTTAGGTATACATCGCACCAATATCTGTAGAGGTATGTGTTGACTGATCTGCATAAGCATATTTTTGTTTCTTTCCACAATTATTACATGAGTGTTTGTTAAGGTTGAAGGATACCCATCCGACTAACTGGATTAGGCCAGTAGTGTGTACTATTGAAAATATCGTGCAGTTGGAAAGGGTTAATAACAAATTCACACACGTAGTGGATTTTTGGTTAGACAGTACTATTGTGGGGTTTATCAATTAGTTTTCTGTAGATAAAACAAAGTCATACACTATTGCAAAGCAGGATTTATTGAAGGGACCCAGAGGGAGGTATATTAGGTCTCTTTACACGTTGATCAAGATATTATTACATGATAAATGCATGATGACCATGGAATTAGGAAACTAGATCACTCTGCATGCATGGGGGAGTTGGGGGATGCACGCATGGGGGAGTTGGGGGAAGCACTAAGGAAGACCTAAGAAATGGAGAAGGCTCTGAAGAGTATCCAAAAGAAGGAGGGAATGGACCCCATCATGATGGATGGTGAACAAACCATGGAAATCATAAGGAGTGCAAGTGTGACGCGCAACAAACGATGCTACCAGTATAGGATGAATAATAAGAAGAAGGTTGTAGTAGAGAGAGAGGGCTTGGATAACGATGAGGAAGAGGTAGAGGATATTCGCACCATAGGGAAGATTGAGGATATCTTGTGTGCTACATATGAGAGGAAAACCAGAGGTGATGGGTCTTATGGAGAAGAATGATCTCCATTCCATATCTAAATTAGTGCGGAACCCACAACCCCATGTGCAATTAACACAACTGAAGAAGAAAAAGAAGTTAACCAACAAGTAATTAGTGGTAGAATTTTTTTTTCAAGATGTGGGTCTAGTAGCAGAAGTATAAGTTCAACAAGTAGTAGTCAAGTCTCTAAACCGCGCGGAGGTGGTACTTCAACAAATTTCACAGTGGTGGGACAAGATCCAACCATCAGGTTACCAGAGTTCCGAGGGGATGGGTTAGATGACCCAAGAAAACATTTGTTCATCTGTGAGAAGATATGGGTAGAAAATAAGATTACATACAAGGATACAAAGGTTGCGTAGTTGGAAATCAATTTTAGAGAACATGCATTAGATTGCTACATGGGTCTCTCAACAAATAATCCAATGGGAATAACTAAAATGGTACCATATGTGAAGAGGCAGTTAATTAATGAATTTCAAAATCCAAGTTCAAAAGACTAGTTTATGAACGAAATGATAGAGATCAAACAGAAACTAGGAGAATGAGTTTGGGAAGTGGACCAGAAATTCAAGAGGTTAAAAGGTAAGTTAAAGTACACTATTAATGATACACAACATAGGCAATTGTTTGTTAATTCTTTGTTGCCACACTTGAATTATCCTTTGAGACAACATAAATTCCAAAGTCAGGGTGAGGCCCTGCAGGAAACCTTACAGCTAGAGGAAAATAAATACAAGCATACAGATCCAGCGTGGAAGACCTGAAGAAAGATATGAAGAACCTAACATTCCAGTTAAATCAAAACAAAGGAAAGGAGAAGAGAGAATATGTCATGTGTACAATGTGCAGGACAAAAGGTCATCACAAGAATGAGTGTCCATTATTTTCACATTGTATTGGAGTGGGTATGCCAAACAATTTAGCTTCAAGAGGACCATGGTGTGAGATTTGAAAATCACATGGGAATGATCCCTATCATTTCCCCTTGATGCATAAATATCAAATAGTTTCGAAGAGTACATATTGTAACTTTTGTAAGTCAATTGGACACAAAGAAAAGGACTGTAGAACCTTGGAGATGATGAAAGAAAGAATTACATATACATACAGGGTGCGGGATGAACATGTAACAGGACAATTTACACAACAATTGCAGTATAACACTGCAAAACAACCACAGTACAATCCCGCGCAGGAGTTTGCAGCACAACCATAGTATAATGTGCAGCAGTTTGTAGCAATACCATGGTATAATGTGCAACAGTTTCAAGAGAAACAACAATATAATCTTGCACAACAGTGCGCAATGCCACAACAGTACAATAAAACACAATCACAGTATAATCAAGGACCTCAATATAACACACTACACGGAGATAATCAGGGAAATAGAGGAGGAGGCCATGGAGGAAGAATATTTGGAGGAGGTCGAGGACCAGTAGTGTGTCATAACTGGGCACTATGCAAGAGACTTCCCACAGCCACATGCAACATGTATGTATTGTCACACAATAGACTATGAAATAGAAGACTATCCAACACTATTGATAAAAATATAGGACAAGAGGAACCACACTAATCAGAACGTGCAATGGATCGGGGTGGAAAATAAAGAAGAAGATTAACATAGTGACTAGAGGTGGAGCCAAAATAGGAGAAGATGCAGCCAAGAAGGATCAAGACTAGTACCAGTGGGTTAGGAAGAACACAACGCCTAAACAAAAGTTTGATGTGCGCAAAGAGAAAGAGATATTCAAAGAATCTAGACAAGAGATCTTGAAGGAAAATATTATGTCCAGTTAAGGAATGAATCCAGTAGATGAAATACCAGTCTATGACATGCCTTCATTATTTCATCAAACCAGTCAGGAACAATCTTGAGAACAATTAAGTAACTTAAGAAACGTTTTAGGAGCTTGTGTCAAATTGCTGAGTGATAAAAATTCCTTACAAGTACTGCAAAATTTATTAGAAAAGTGTAATCCTAGGGAAGAGGGGGTAAAAATAGTAAATCATGTCTGAAAGAAGAGAAGAACTAGTAGGGAATTCAGATTGAATGCTAACATAAGAGATTTCAATATGGGGGATATTATACTAGACTTAGGATCTGAAATCAATGTTATGCCAAATAAAAATTGGGAAGCTATGGGATAACCACAATTGGGGTATTCACCTATTCAATTGAAGTTGGAAAATCAACACAGAGTGGTGCCAATAGGAAGGTTGAAGGGGATTCCAGTAGATCTAGATGGTGTGTGCACCATGGTTGACTTTGAAGTCATTGACATAGTAGACAATACTTCGCCAAATCCAACACTATTTGGGTTGGATTGGGCCTTTGATAACCAGGCTATTATTAATTTGAAAAGAAGGAAGATGATATTTGATTCCAAAGAATACAAAGTTATTGCACCATTGGATCCCTCAGAAGGAGGCAAGTATGTGGAACCTGTGATGGATAATATTCTTATAGAATATGTGAATCAACTATATAGAACTACTGAGCGCGAAGAGGATTATATCAACCCAACTGCAGATGGCATGCTCAGTTGGAGGAGTATTAGTTCTTGTGCTTCAGACTCTGACACATGACTGGAAAACTAGAAACAACGATTACATGAATTATCTACTAGAAGATGTGCCAGAATGACGTGCACGTTGAGATGGGTTGGTACATAGGTAAGAGAACCTCCCACTTTTTATGGATTAAATGATTTAGAAGATTTTTTGATGAAATATGAGGTAGAAGTTATGGAAAATCAGATATTATGAGCATTAGATATTTCTTTAAAAGCTACACCTGCAAGATGGTGGGGTACACACAAGGCAAATATCAACAATTGGTTCTAGTGCAAAAGGTTACTATGCATCAAATTCAGTGCAGAACAAGAGAATAAATATGAGGATAAATATGAAGGATTTGGACAACCCAAAGAACATGTAGAGAGGTGCATGGCTCAATGGATATTAGTACCACCAGAATAATGACCTTGCTATTTTCTTCACACATTAGAAGGCATTCCGAAGAACTGGTACATAGAATAGGAACATCGCAGAGAAACTGACAACTTGGAAGAAATACAATAGAGATTTGTAATTACATTTTCCTTTGAGCATGACGGTCTAGAGATTGATACAATGTTGAAAGTGGTAAGAGACATGATATTTGAAGAACCAAACTTTGAAATACTTCATGTTATCTCCTCAAATGGTTTTGTAAATTTTGAGGCACTTTATTCATTTGTGCTAAAATTGTCTAAACTATTTGCTCATTTTTCCTTATGTCATAAGCCTTTTCTTAAAAGGAAATCCTTCATCAAGCTCATGTTGATGTTTTTTGTCCATAGTATCTTCGGACCTACATTCCAAAATCTGGTTAGTATTGCCTAGAAACTTAGTTTTATTGGCTTTTATACTGTCAAACAATAATATGCATTTTGTTGTAAAGTGGGGGTGCTCGAAGTGATTCTAAAACCTAGCCTCTCGGGTCTCATGGTTTTTAAAACAACATTTGGAAATCCCACATCCTAGCCATGAGTCATAGTCAATCCATGAGTAAACCTATGAGCCTAACTCTCATAATAAGTCAAAATCACTAAAGCCACGCAATATACCAAACTCTTTGCTAAACGCCAAGACAACACCAATCTTCTACATATCTCATCGATTATATCTATTAAATCCTTAGGCTCAAACCACAATTTCAAGGCCATGAGTCAACAACTAGCCGACACCCAAAGCTAAAAACCATGGATTAAGCCACGAATCAAGCTATGGGTGTAGTTGTGTATCCCAAATCCAGATGCCAAGACCTTTATTTTCCAGCTGACTGTGCGCAGAATGCTTGGAAATAACTTACAACTTGTTTATGAAAACAATTTGGGGCATATCGGTGAAGTCCTGTTATAATTTAACGTGCATATGCTTCACTTTTCTTACTTTATTGCTTTATGGCATCATCTATTGGCAAAAAGAGACGAAAATAAATGACGAAGAGCCTATTCAACATTGGGGGCCGAGTGGTTTTCTTCTACACATCAAATGCAAAGGAAACAAGAAATTATTCATACAATGCATCGCCCAAACACTAGGTTAAAGGCATGTGAAGGAGAAACAACTATGTACGCTCGACACCATGGAAATGCATCACCATACAGTGGCTTTAAACATCCCTGAGTAAACACCAAATACCCATTTCAATTTGCAGTGATCTCTGATGGTTTTTATAGTATCGAGGGTTTAAAAGTTTCCCTGGAGTTTAAATTCAAAGGTTTCCCTAATTTTCGATACCTATATACTCTCAGCGATTTTTCTGGATCACGATCTCGATGCTCAGGTTGTTGCCAACGGATTGTCATCATTTCAAGAAATGTTGTGGGCATTCATTTGCATATTGTTTAGGGATGCAAACATTTTTTGGTGACATAAATATGCCAAAGTCCTCTTGTCAGACTGCAAGTAGTGGAAGCTCTGCATGTTCGATCCTTGTATCTCTAGGGTCTTCGTTCACACCCTCCAATACTCCAACAGCATCCTTAGAACCAACCCTCTAGCCTTAGTTCCATTTTACATTGGGCATGTCCATCAAAGGCACAAGTTGGAGGACTTGAGACATAGTGTCGTATAATGGCATAACATTTCAGCGAGCTTCAGAATGCAAAATAAACTGCAGAAGAGAAAGTAAAAGATATGTCAACCTACCTGAATTTTGTTGTAAGGAACAGTTCTTGGAAACTTCAATGGAGAGTTTTGGAGATTGTTTGCTAGCACCTAGGTCATTGGTAATTTACTTTCACTTCCTTTGTTGAAAACTAGAACAGAGGGAAAAATCTTTGGCACAACATTGTTGTCCATTAAGCGTGACTTTGGGCACATTTTAGGATACTTCTAAAGTAAACAAAGTGGCCTCCAACAAGCATTTGTATGGGAAAAATTCGATAAATATGTTGTCATACCTACAATTGGTGTATCAGGGGTTGGAGGTGCTATGGCCATTTTTGGAACTGTTGATGCCATTTTCTCATTATTTGTTGGGTGCTTAACAACTAGTTTGTTGTCCATCACCCTCATTATGTCTTGCTAGCTTGTTACCCCACAGATACTGGATGTGTTCATTTTTCAAATGTCAGTGCAGATGATGTCAAGGAAGAGCCTGATACAAGAGTGAATCACAAGGAAACCTTCCTCACATAGAACATGATAATGCTTCCTCACATAGAAAACCGTCAACCAACCATCACATAGAAAACCATCAACCAACCATCACATAGAACCTGATAATGCTTCCTGATACTTCTTCAATTTATGCAATTCTTCAATTCTTGGAATACTCTAATACTGTAAATAATATTACTCAATTTATTCTCTGAAACTTCTCCAAGTTTCACTCCTTGAATCCTCCCCAAAAAGAAGTTATAGAGAGAATGGTAGACCTTGTTCAATTTTGGTTTATTCAGGAGACCGAACTTTCACAAAATGCCCCAAGCTCAATATTTAACATAAGATTCTAAAACTCTCACATAAGAAACTAAAGTCCATACTCTTTCCAATGCAATTTGTCCAACTTCATTTGGATTCTCTATGAATAAGTTATGACTATTTTACCCAGAACACCTGTTTATTGACTAGCTTGAGGACTAGTCAAAAACCCTATCTTCCACAGAGTGTATCTCCATAATTATAGTGAATCAAGAGTTTAAACATTTATAAAAGGTACCTTGATATGACTTCTCAATACCATATAAATTTCATCATCTGAATCATTCTAGAAAAAACTTTATAGCGAAAATGGTAATATGACTTGAAAAATAACATACCTTAGAACACATCACCAAAAGACTTCATCCTCCCTTGAAATCTGGCCTTCTTTACTTCTGATTTCCTTTGAAATTCGACTTGTGTATCAAATGAATGTATAATGATCTTTATTTATACCATTTATGTCACTTCCTTTTAACATTAAGGCCGAGCTGACACTTTCTTATTTTGTAATTCTTTTATTTAATTATCTTCAGGGCCTACATGTACTTCCCTCTTCAATTCACTTTGTCATCTTCAAAAATTCATTTCTCCTCAACCATGAGGATCCACGTGATGTGACACATACCACCGGAAACAACATGATGCATGTTATCTATCCATGGGTGTTGTATCTGCATGTGCATTGTCCTTCATGTCCAAATACCTTCATCAATCTTGCAATCCAAAACCCATGACTAGGGTTAACATCAATGACAACAACCAATCTTCCAACAATCTCCCCTTTTGTCATTGATGGAAACACTCATGCTCCCCCTATCATCATGATCCCAATTTCTCTCCCCTTTTACATCAATGGAAAAGGGTAGGGATTTCTCCCCCTGATTTTAATGGCAAAAGGTAACTCTCTTCTTTAGGGCTTCTCCCCCTGAACATGTGGCATTCAATAATACTTCATCCTTATTTTTGGTCTTTGGGACTTTTTCTTCCTTGGAATCCTTTTGTGTGGCTTTTGTATTCACTCTCTTCTTCATGTCTAGGATGTATATGTTGTTCGGTCTTCTTTTTTCAGTTGCAACCAATCTTCCGAAGTTATTTACTTTGATTTTACATTTTCTGGAGTCAAACATAAGAGTGTATCCTTGATCACACATTTTACTAACACTGAGTAGATTATTCTTCAAGTCTTCAACCAAGCTCTACTACACCTTCTCCAAGTATTTTGGTAGATGTGTCATCTCCAAATGCAACAATGCCACCCTTTCTCTTCAAGCTGATGAATTTGTCTCGATCCCCGGTCATGTGTGAAGAACATCCACTATCTATGTACCATTCATCTTCTTCTTTACATTTTTCAGCGGTCAATGCCATTTGACAATCTTCATTGTTTGGAAACTCTTTCCTTCTCCATACTGTGGTTGGCATAGGGACATCTTCATTCATATATCTGCAATCTCGTGCTTTGTGACCAAGATAATTACATTTGCAGCATACAATATTTTTGTCCATCAATGGGGAAAATGAATTATAACTTATTTTGACAAATCCATGATTATTTCCATATCTTCTATTTACACCATTCATGTTTCTTGTGTATTTGTTCCTTTCATTGATTTTGCAATTAATTGCCTTATGTCCAAAAATTTTGCAAGTATAACAATGACCAAGAAATAAATTTTGATACCTTGGAGTAAGTGACCTTCTTTGTGATGATCTAGGTTCATGATATACTCTTATGTAGTTTCCTTCATTCGGATTGAAGCTTCTTTGATTCCTGATGGTAGGAGGTCTTCTTCGATATTCATCTCTTTTGTAATCATTCCTTCTTTATGGTATCCTGGTCCACTTCTCATCAACTGTCTGTGTAGCTCTTTCTTCAATATTCTTGTTGGTATTTTCATTTTCTTTGTATGAAGTTTCACCCATGCATCCAAGATATGTTAATTCTTTTGGCACTTGAGAGTTTCTTAAGCTCTTCCTCAATAAGACAACTTCTTGTTCAAGTTTCCCACAATCTTTTTCTTTCTTCATCATTTGGACCTTCTTTACTTCTCCTATTCTTATTTCTTCTTCGAGTAGAGTTTTCAAGGAAATGGTTTCTTCTCTTAGTTTTTGAAAGTATTCTAATTGTTTCTTCAAGCTTACAACTATCTTTTCATAACTACCCAATTCACTTCTTAGTTTTCTACGCATGTCTTTGAGCTTGCTATTTTCAATCTCAACATGCTTCAAATTTTTAAGATTCTCATTTTCTTGTTGAATCATTTTTGCTTCATGATTTTCTTCTTCTTCATTGGAATTTTCTTGTTTAGTGTCATCTCTTTCAATCCTTGGATGAGGACATTCAAATTCAATATGTCCTACTCCTTCACAATTAAAGCAAAATAACTAACCTCTATTTTCTTCTTTGAAATCTAAGATGTTGTAATTCGCTTCAACTTCTTCTTTTTCTTCTGATTCTTCCCTTGCATAAAGGTCTTGTAGCTTGTCCCAAATATATTTTTCTAATGCACATGATCCCACCTTGGATTCACTGAATTTGTCAATCCATCCAGGATGGTATCTATTGCCAATTTGGTGTTCCTTTTTTCTTCCTTCTGAGCTGCAGTCTTTGGTTTCTTCAAAGCATTGTATCTTGAAGAAACTGATAACCAAACATCTTTTCCAAGATATATCAAGTAAGTTTCCATTCTATTACTCCAGTATTCAAAATTGCTTCCATCAAATGGTGAATCCCATTTGGAATGTTGTCTTCCATTTCTGCATAGGATCTTCTTTCCAGTGGTTAAACTGTACTGAAGGTAACCTGCTCTGATACCAATAGTTGATATTGAGATGGGGGTGAATCAGTATCAAGTACAATTTAAAACCTTTTTCAACTTATACTTAAAACATTCAGTTATATCCAATGAGCAATGAGAAATAGTATAAGGGTTACACCAATACACCACAATACACCATGCACAATATATGAGAAATAATCAATAGTTATTGTTCAAGGGAAGTAATGACTTCCAAAGGTAGCTATAGCTTCCAAATGTAAAAGGAAGGATAAACTTCCAAGAGGAAGATACAATCCTCCAATATCAAGAGCGATTTGAACTCTCCATCATTTCCCCTTCCTTCCACCCAAGAATATATGAGAGATAATAAAACTTTACATTAAATCATCACCATCAACCAACCGTCACATAGAACCTGATAATGCTTCTTGAGACTTCTTCAATTTCTACAATTCTTCAATTCTTAGAATACTATGATCCTATAAATAATATTTCTCAATTTATTCTCTGAAACTTCTCCAAGTTTCACTCCTTGAATCCTCCCCCAAAAGAAGTTATAGAGAGAATAGTAGACCTTGTTCAATTCTGATTTATTCAGGAGACCGAACTTACACAGAATGCCCCGCGCTCAATATTTAACATTAGATTCTAAAACTCACACACAAGAAACCAAAGTCCATACTCTTTCCAATTCAATTCATCCCACTTCATTTGGATTCTCTATGAAGAAGTTATGATTGTTTCACCTAGAACACTTGTTTATTGACTAGCTTCAGGATTGGTCAAAAACCATATCTTCCACAGAGTGTATCTCCATAATTATAGCGAATCAAGAGCTGAAATTTTTACCACAAGTACCTTGATATGTATTCTCAATACCATATCAACTTCCCCATATGAATAGTTCTAGAACAAAATTTATAGATAAAATGATAATATGTGTTGGAAGATTGGTTGTTGTCATTGATGTCAACCCTAGTCATGGGTTTTGGATCGCAAGATTGATAAAGGTATTTGGACATGAAGGACAATGCACATGAATATAAAACACCCATGAATGGATAGTATACATCATATTGTTTCTGGTGGTATGTGTCACGTCACGTGGATCCTCATGGTTGAGGAGAAATGAATTTCTGAAGATGACAAAGTGAATTGAAGAAGGAAGCACATGTAGGCCCTGAAGATAATTAAAGAAAAGAATTACAAAATAAGAAAGTGGTAGGTCGGCCCTAATGTTAAAATGAAGTGACATAAATGGTATAAATAAACATCATTATACATTTATTTTGATACAATTCAAATTTCAAAGGAAATAATAAGTAAATAATGTCATATTTCAAGGGAGGATGAAGTCTTTTGGTGATGTGTTCTAAGGTATGTTATTTTCAGGTCATCTTACCATTTTTTCTATAAATATTTTTCTAGAATGATTCAGATGGTGAAATCACTATGGTATTGAGAATACATATCAAGGTACCTCTGGTAAAAATTTCAGCTCTTGATTCGCTATAACTATGGAGATACACTATGTGGAAGATAGGGTTTGTGACCAGTCCTGAAGCTCGTCAATAAACAGGTGTTCCGGGTAAAACAGTCATAACGTCTTCATAGAGAATCAAAATGAAGTGGAACAAATTTCATTGGAAATAGTACAGACTTTAGTTTCTTCTATGCGAGTTTTAGAATCGGATGTTAATTATTGAGCGTGAGGCATTCTGTGCAAGTTCACTCTCCTTAATAGACCAGAATTGAATAAAGTCTACCATTCTTTCTATAACCTTTTTTGGGGGAGGATTCAAGGAGTGAAAATTGGAGGAGTTTCAGAGAATACATTGAGTAATATTATCTACAAGATCAGAGTACTCCAAGAATTGAATAATTGCAGAAATTGAAGAAGTCTCAGGAAGCATTATCAGGTTCTATGTGATGATTGGTTGATG
>ML801006.1:109655-122550 GCA_009831015.1 Picea engelmannii
CGACCTGACACTTTCTTATTTTGTAATTCTTTTCTTTAATTATCTTCAGGGCCTACATGTACTTCCTTCTTCAATTCACTTTGTCATCTTCAAAAATTCATTTCTCCTCAACCATGAGCATCCACGTAACGTGCCACATACCACCAGAGACAAAATGATGTATGATATTCATCCATGGGTGTTGTATATGCATGTGCATTGTCCTTCATGTCCAAATACATTCATCAATCTTGCGGTCCAAAACCCATGACTAGGGTTGACATCAATGACAAGAACCAATCTTCCAACATAAGCCACTGAAAGCACAGACACAGGCATAATGTCAGTGTTTTTTATCAAACCGGATATTTTTGCTGCTAAATCATTTCAGTAAGGTTCTAAATGAATGATAAAATTAAAATGGATAGAGACCAATCTCTCTTTTAAGTTTTTGAAGCCGATGCAAAGGAGATAAAGGTTGAAGAGATTTTCTATTTTTGGTCAAGATATTGCTCAGTTGTCAAAGGAAGACTTCAAGTGCCTTGTCATCACCGTGAATGATGTTGAAGATGTCAAATATTATTGGAGCTATCAATGATTGTTGAAGACTAGGATAAGGGCTTGCTCCCTTATGATAGGACTTGATTCTATTATTAAGAGTTGTTTTGATTTTATTCTATTTTTATCATTTCATATCCATTTTTATAGGATCTTGAACTTTATTGTAAAGGTTATAAAGCCTATGAATTTTGAAGAAGAAGAGGTTCGAGTCTCGAGACTAGACTATGCTTTTTTTGTACTGATACCTTTTACCTATAATACAGATCACAAGTTCCTTTCATTGTTAATGTCAGATTGTCATCTTCTCTCTTTTTTTGTGTTTTGAATGATTACTGTTATCTAAGTTTGTCTAGTTGCAAATAACTGTCATCTCATTGGTCAACTCATAAACATTGATTTAACAAGTAATCTGTGCTATCTTTATTCATCCCATCACATATGTGTTCTGGTTGATAGATATAGACTCTCTTCACCCACCATTTCAATTACTTATCTGATTATTGACTTTTGAAAGCATTGTCTCATCTGGTTATATTACTAAGTGTCTTAAGTGTGAACCAGTGGTTTATGTATCCCATTTGATCCAACATATACAGAAAACCAAAACATTTTAAGTTACCAGGCTTCTTCAAGCTACAACCTGAGAAGGACTCCTGGAGAGATAACAAATTGGCACCATTGTTGGGGAACAGAAGTGAACAGAGCTTCCCTAGGAGACGACAAGATCCAGCTTTGATGATAGACAAAGTCTGGACATATATTCGGTTGTAATTATCTATTTGGCGACTCCATGAAGGATAGATTCAGTGACGATTCCATTGTTTAGAAATCTGTTGGCGACTCCACTAGTATGAAATGAACAAGAGGTATGAATTTTGCAATTTCTCCATTATTTTTGGTTACCCTCATCCAATACCTAGTAAAGATGAATGGGAAAATAGTCTTCCCAAATTTCGAGGAGAAGAGTGGGAAGTTCCAGTTGAACATTTGCTAGATTTTCATGAGATTATTCATTGGCTTTAGATCGTGCATGAGGATGTTCAAATTAAGATTTTCAGGCATTCATTAGAGGGAATTTCTCTTGACTGGTGCCAATCTCTTCCAATTTCCAGTATTCGATCTTTGACAGATTTTCATGCAGCTTTCAATTTGTTTTGTAAAGGGTATTTTCCAGCTGAACTTCTTTTTGAAGAATGTTGTGATGAGTTTTCTTTACTTCATAAAGATTTTGTTAGTCATGAAAATCAGATTTGTGATAAAGCATCTATTTCAGAAGATAGTATTTACCATGAAGATCAAGAGTCATTTCATGATATTCATTATGATTGCAGTGATATTGAAACATATGACATTATATCAGATGTATCTGTTGTTTCAAATGTTCATGAAGATCGACATGTCTCTTTTGAATATTCTAATATCAAAGAACAAGGATATACATCAGCAAAAGAATGTTATATATCTGAGTTACAGTCATATGGTAAAGAAGAACTTATTCCTCACAATTTACATCATTTCTCTAATGATCTTCATGATGATGTGTTTTCTCATCAACATAAACTAGAAATGGATTATAAAGGAGATGAATGTTCGCTTACTATCATTAAATCTGATTGTTGTGAATCTAAAAAATTGGTATCTTTAGCTACACATGGAAATGATCATCTTTCTGTCGATCAAATGTCCATTGAAATCAGTAAGGCTATTCCACAATTTTCAGATTTGCAGACAAAGGGGAATTGTAGCAAACATGAGAAGAGAGATGATGAACAAAAAATTCCAGATCAACAGTTCATCGTGCATGTTTCTCTGGCGAAGGTTAAGCACTTTAAAGATAATTATGAGATCAGTGAAAGCAATCAGTAGCAGAAATCCAGTCAGTTGGAACAAAAATACGGAGAGGTATTTCTTTTTAATTTTGATGACCCCATTGCAGATTATTTGCATATTATGAACAGCTTAAATGGTAAAATATTTTTGTCAGGTGAAGGATGGTTCTATCATATTTTCAAATCACATTTTTTTTGGTTATGTATTCCTTTATTTTTCGGTTCAAGATCAAGAATCTTGTTAGAAAATTAGTTTTTTACATGGCTTCATTGGAAACACGAGTTTACTTGATTAAGAAGCAGTACAATGGTCTAGTGTAGGAGTAGGAAACAAAGTAAGCTCTTCATACGAGCAGCTAGATCATTTTCAGTTGATTGATTTCATGAATAAACAAGCAGGTTACAGTCAAGTTACAAGTTTGCAGGGGATCAGTTGTACAGGCCAGATGACTCCATAGCCCAATGGTAAGGGTGAATGAAACTACTAGGTTCTTTGAAATCTCACAGGGAGGTATCCATCCCAGTTGAAGCCAGATGTTATCTCCTCAAATGGTTTTGTAAATTTTGAGGCACTTTATTCATTTGTGCTAAAATTGTCTAAACTATTTGCTCATTTTTCCTTATGTCATAAGCTTTTTCTTAAAAGTAAATCCTTCATCAAGCTCTCGTTGATGTTTTTGTCCATAGTATCTTCTGACCTGCATTCCAAAATCTGGTTGGTATTTCCTAGAAACTTAGTTTTATTGGCTTTTATACTATCAAACAATAATATGCATTTTGTTGTAAATTGGTGGGTGCTCGAAGTGATTCTAAAACCTAGCCTCTCGGGTCTCATGGTTTTAAAAAAAACAATTGGAAAGCCCACATCATAGCCATGAGTCATAGTCAATCCATAAGTAAACCTACGATCCTAACTCTCATGCTAAGTCAAAATCACTAAAGCCATGCAATATACCAAACCCTCTGTTAAACACCAAGCCAACACCAATCTTCTACATATCTCATCGATTCTATATATTAAAGCCTCAGGCTCAAACCACAATTTCAAGGCCACGAGTCAAAAACTAGTCGACACCCAAAGCTAAAATCCATGGATTAGGCCACGAATCAAGCTATGGGTCTAGTTGTGTATCCCAACACTAGATGCCACAACCTTTATTTTCCAACTGACTATGTGCAGAATGCTTGGAAATAACTTACAACTTGTTTATGAAAACAATTTTGGGTATACTGGTGAAGTCATGTTATACTTTAACGTGCATATGCTTCGCTTTTCTTACTACATTGCTTTATGCCATCATCTATTGGCAAAAAGAGACGAAAATAAATGACAAAGAGACTATTCAACATTGGGGGCTGAGTGGTTTTCTTATACACATCAAATGCGTAGGAAGCAAGCAATTATTCATACAAAGCATCGCCCAAACAATAGGTTAAAGTCATGTGAAGGAGAAACAACTATATACACTCGACACCATGGAAATGAATCACCAGAGAGTGGATTTGAATAGCCCTGAGTAAACACTAAATACCCATTTCAATTTGTAGTGATCTCTGATAGTTTTTATAGTATCGAGGGTTTAAAAGTTTCCCTGGAGTTTAAATTCAGAGGTTTCCCTAATTTTCGATACATATATACGCTCAACAATTTTTCTGGATCACGATCTCGATGCTTGGGTTGTTGCCAACGGATTGTCATCATTTTAATAAATGTTTTGGGCATTCATTTGCAGATTGTTTAGGTATCCAAACATATTTTGGTGACATAAATATGACAAAGTCCTCTTGTCGTATTGCAAGTAGGGGCAGCTCTGCATGTTTGATCCTTGTATCTCCAGGGTCTTCGTTCACACCCTCCAATACTCCAACAGCAGCCTTAGCACCAACCCTCTAGCCTTAGTTCCATTTTACAATGGGCCTGTCCATCAGAGGCACAAGGTGGAGGACTTGAGACACAGTGTCGTATAATGGCATAACATTTCAGTGAGCTTCTGAATGCAAAAGAAACTGCAGAAGAGAAAGTAAAAGATATGTCAACCTACCTAACTTTTGTTGCAAGGAGCCATGCATATAAGTGTAACTTTCCTGAAGGAACAGTTCTTGGAAACTTCAATGGATAGTTTTGGAGAGTGTTTGCTAGCACCCAGGTCATTGGTAATTTACTTTCACTTGCTCTGCTAAAAACTATAACAAAAGGCAAAAGATTTGGCACAACATTGTTGTCCATTAAGCATGACTTTGGGCACATTTTAGGATACTTCTAAAGTAAACAAAGTGGCCTCCAGCGAGCATTTGAATGGGAAGAATTCACTAAATATGTTGTCATACCTGCAATTGGTGTATCAGGGGTTGGAGGTGCTATGGCCATTTTTGGAACTATTGGTGTCATTTTCTCATTATTTGTTGGGCGCTTAACAAATGGTTTGTTGTCGATCACCCTCATTATGTCTTGCTAGCTTGTTACCCCACAGATACTGGATGTGCTCATTTTGCAAATGTAGTTGCAGCTAATGTCAAGGGAGAGCCTGATACAATAGTGAATCACAAGGAAACCTTCCTCCCTCTTCTTGAGAGTAAAGAAAAATACTCTACAGGTTTGCAGAAGAAGTTGAGATTATTTACAAGAGAAGAGCAGCCTTTCAAAGCTTGGGCATTCATGCAAGTGTAAGAAGTATATATGCCAGAAGATCTTTACTACTGTGTTAGAATGACCTTTTTGTAAGTTGTAATGATGAAACGGGGCATGCATCTAAATTTAAGTGGAATGCATTTGCTGTAAACCTAAATTAAGAACCTTGAAGATTAAACATTTTGAAGAAACCAAGTCTTTTGCAATTTTGAAACAAATTGTTAGACCTGCACTTTCAGCAGCTTAGTTGGGTCCCTAAAGGCACTGTTAGTTGTTGAAATCTCTTCTTTCGGCAACTAACCCTACTCTGTTTCAGGACTATAAGCCACCAAAATCACAAACACAGGCATAATGTCAGTGTTATTGCTCAGACCAAATATTTTTGTTGCTAAATCATTTCAGTAATGTTCTAAATGAATGATATAATTAAAAGGGATAGAGACCACTCTCTCTTTAAAGTTTTTGAAGCTGATGCAAAGGAGATAAAGGTTGAAGAGATTTTCTATTTTTGGTCAAGATACTACTCAGTTGTCAAAGGAAGACTTCAAGTGCCTTGTCATCACCGTGAATGATGTTGAAGATGTCAAATATTATTGGAGTTGTCAATGATTGTTGAAGACTAAGATAAGGGCTTGCTCCCTTATGATAGGACTTGATTCTCTTATTAAGAGTTGTTTTGATTTTATTCTATTTTTATCATTTCAGATCCATTTTTATAGGATCTTGAACTTTATTATAAATTCTATAAAGCCTGTGACTTTTGAAGAAGAAGAGGTTCGAGTCTGGAGACTAGACTATGTTGTTTTTGTACTGAGACCTTTTACATATAATACATATCACAAGTTCCTTTCACTGTTAATGTCAGATTGTCATCTTCTCTCTTTTCATGTGTTTTGAATGATTACTGTTATCTAAGTTTGTCTAGTTGCAAATGACTATCATCTCATTGGTCAAATCATAAACATTGATTTAACAAGTAATCTATGTTATCTTTATTCATCCCATCACATATGTGTTCTGGTTGATAGATATAGACTTTCTTCACCCACTAGTTCAATTACTTATCTGATTATTGACTTTTGAAAGCATTGTCTCATCTAGTTATATTACTAAGTGTCTTAAGTGTGAACCAATCATTTATGTATCCCATTTGATCCAACATACACAAAAAACCAAAACATTTTAAGTTACCAGGCTTCTTCAAGCTACAACCTAAGAAGGACTCCTGGAAATATAACACTTCCATCATCTCAAAGGAAGGATAGTCAGACAATCAAACAATTGCTACATTGTTATCATGTAGCATAAACAAAAGAACCCGAATAAGATAATCCACACAATATCCATATCCCATAAGTAGAATGTGAAAGAGAAGTATAAGGTCCCAACCTGGACTCAGAATATTATGTTGCACCATTAAAGATCAAGAAGGTAAATATTTGCACTGCAGAAAACCCAAATATGGCTAGTATTGGATATTATTGGGATAATAAGACAGTAGAAAGGATCAAAGAATTATTGTGTGAGTACAGTGACTTATTGTCAACAACATTCTCAGAGATGAAGGGGTTAGCAAGAGATCTAGGAGAGATGAAGATCCCATTAAATCCATAAGCAAGACCTATCAAACATAAGCCGTATAGATTGAACCCAATATACAAAGAGAAGGTGAAGATAGAAATTGACAAGATGTTAGAAGCTGGTGTTATAGAACCTATAGAAGAATTAGAATGGATCAATCCCATGGTGGTTCAAGAAAATAATCTAGGGGATCAAGATTTGTGTAGATTTGAGAAAATTGAATGATGCTTTCCTACATGATCCTTTTCCTACCCCATTTACAAACAAAGTTTTGGAGAATGTAGGGGGTCAAGAAGCTTATTCTTTTATAGATGGATTTTCAAGTTATCATCAGATAAGGATTGCACCAGAAGATAGACACAAGACAATTTTTTTCTACAAAGTGGGGCTCATTTCAGTATACAGTTATGCCATTTGGATTGAAGAATGCACCAACCATTTTTTCAAGAGTAGTAGTAGCATATTTTAAGGACTTTATTCATATGTTTTTGGAGGTTTACTTGGATGATTGGACAATGTTCAGTTTGTTGAAAGATCATGTTTAAGTATTAGCGTTGATGTTGGATAGATGCAGATAATGTCATATCTCATTAAACATTAAGAAATGTATTTTCAGTGCACATTTTGGCATTTTGTTGGGACATGTGGTGTGTAAACAAGGTCTACTGGTCGATCTTGCTAAAATTGTTGTCATAGTTAACTTACCACCACCAAAGTTAGTGTGCTAATTGAAGAGTACATTGGGCCATATAGGGTATTACAGAAAATTCATCAGGGGATATGCACAGATCACCATGCCAATTGAAAAGTTTTTGAAGAAGGAAACTAAGTACCAGGGGAATGAATGAGGCCAGAAGAGAATGGATATTTTGAAGGTGAAAATGGTTATTGCGTTGATCTTAGTATTTCTAGATTGGGCTAAAGAATTTCATGTGCATGTAGATGCATCTGCAATTAGATTATGAGAAATATTAACCCAACTAGGAGAAGGTGATATAGATCACCCTATTTCATTTGCAAGCATAAAGTTGTCAGATTCATAGAAGAACTACAACACTATAGAAAGTGAAGGATTAGAAATGGTGTATGCTTTGTAGAAATACAAACATTACTTGTTGGGACAACACTTTAAGATGTTTACAGATCACTTAACTATGAGATACTTAGTTAATAAGCCAATGTTGGAGGGAAGAATATCCAGATGGCTACTCTTATTTCAGGAATTTGACTTTGAAGTTGTGGTGAAGCCTAAAAGATTGAATGCAAGACTAGATCACCTATCCAGGATAATGAATTGAGAAGAGACCAGTAAATTAGAAGACAACTTTCCAGATGCACAATTGTTTTCAGTACAAATTGCAGAACTTAGAAGACAACTTTCCAGATGCACAATTGTTTTCAGTACAAATTGCAGACGAATATTTTTCTGACATCATTGAGTTTTTGAGTACAGGATTTGCACCAAGAGAATTTACTATTGTGCATAAGAAAAATTTGGTGGTCAAAGATGCAGATTATTAATTGATTGCGGGTCATTTATACAAACTTGGAGCAGATAAAATCTTGAGGCGATGTGTGATGGAGCATGAAAGACCCATTATTTTGGCTGAAGCGAATGAAGCGATTGCAGGAGGACACTATGTAGAAAAATCTACCATGCAAAAGGTATTGCATGTAGGATTATGGCGGCCAACATTTCATAAGGATTCAAAAGAATATTGTCAGAAGTGTGATGTTTGTCAAAGAGTTGGGAAGCCATCCAGGAGGGATGAGATGCTACGAAGACCACATGTTACTTTAAAAGTGTTTGATAAATGGGAAATAGATTTTGTAGGTCCAATTAATACACCAACAAGAATATCAGGAGCCAGATACATTATTACAAAAACAAAATACTTAACCAGATGGGTAGAGGCAACACCAGTAAAGGATTGCAACGCGCTTTTTATTTGAGAATTTAGTGACAACATTTGGATGTCCAAGAATATTGATGAGTGATCAGGGGACCCACTTCATCAACAATACAATTGAGGTTATGCTTGAAGAGTTTAAGATATACCATCAGAAGAGTACTCCTTACCACCCTCAAGAAAATGGAACATTGGAAGCCTTCAACAAGATTTTCGAAAATTCCTTGACAAATACTTGCAATGTAAACATGGACGATTGGGATTTGAAGGTACCAGCAGTACTTTGGGCTTATAGAACTACCTGCAAGAAATTAATAGGACAAATACCCTTTAGATTGGTGTATGGACATGAGGTAGTAGTTCCCTTAGATTATTTGATACGAAGTCTGTGCATTGCAACAATATAGACATGACAGAAAATGGTGCAACGCGGGAATGATTAACTCAACTGATAGAATTAGAAGAAGACAAAATCATGGAAGGTTTCCATCAAGAGGTATAGAAGGCAAAGGATAAATCATGGCATGACAGACATATCAAGAAGAAGAAGTTTAAGGAAGGATATTTGGTTCTCCTCTATGAAAGTAAGTATTTTCATCAATCAGGGAAGCTCAGAATGCATTGGCTAGGGTCATATTAGATAAACTATGTTATTGATGGAGGTTTTGTAGAGTTGCAAGACTTAACAGGAAAGGAAATGCAAGGAATGGTGAATGGTAGTCGACTAAAATTGTACAGGGACATTCGACATACTAACTCTCAATAGTTGTAGCACAATAAGTAGACTTGTACATATTGTAAATAGTAGGATCTAAAAGAAGAAAAATGAAGATAAAAACAAAAAAATGAAGAAAAATCCAAAAAGAAGTAATTTGGAGGAATAAGTGAGAGACAGATAAATGAAAATGTACAACAAACAAGAACTAGGGTGACATAATTTAGAAGACTACATGCAGGAAAATTAGACACTGCACAAATAACCGAAAAAAAAGTGAAAAACAAGATAAAACATTAATGATTGGGTCTATAAAAAGGGAAAAGCATGGGCAAGTTTGACACTTAGCGATTTTTTAGACACCGAGCACTTGAGAGAGAGAGAGAAAAGGGTGATTGATAAAGAAGAATAATTAATTCAATTGTCTGCAAGACTAATTAGATGGAACCCCCAAAGGTTGGTGCTCCCAGCCGATTTGTATGAGTAACCCGATAGTCATGAAGGAAGAAAGAAAGAATGGAAGAAACAGAGAATTTTTTGGAGTTGGAGGACATGACAACATCTGAGACTAAATCAATCAGTCCCAATAGGATAGAGGAATAAATATCAACCGCAAAACAGGTGCAAGCGGGTTAGAGCATAGAAAACCCTAACGATAGTGCAAACCCTAGTTCTAAAAACCCTACATAAATAGAGGAAAAGGAAAAATAGAAACAAGAAGTCGTAGAAGAAGTCGAAGGACAATAGGAAATGGATGGATAAGAAGAAGAAGAGCCTGGGGATGAAGCCACAGAATAAAACCTAGCCACAGGTCAAAAGAGGAAAGCACCAAGCACGGAAGAAACTACTTTACCCCATCTTCCAGATTGTGTAGTCACAGTGGAAGACATGTTAGGGAAGGTGTTGAAGCTAAAGTATGTAGACCATGATGTAACTAACACAATGAAGTTTCCTGACTTCGTGCATGAATCGTAATTGGAGAATAGGGGGGATGTAGGACCCCTAGGGAAGACTATTTTGGAGACCGTGCAGTGGGTTATAGGTCTCTATAATTTAGGGATTATGAATTTCTTGGACATACCACATTTTGGGCGCAGTAAAAATATGGGCTTTTGTGTGAAACAACTATTGGCCAAGGTACATGGAGGTGTCCTATGGATGGACAGGTTGGTCCCCATAGATGTGGATCTCATAGATAATTTCACGGGGTTTCCTACCAGTGGGGTAAATCTGAATACAGAAATACACATAAATGCAGAGATGCAGCGAAAATAAGACTTCATTTCATTAATAACAAATGACTGAAATATGCTTACAGACATAATGGAAATGAACTAGCTAGGGCGTTGTTAGCTTATCTCTGAGGAGAGATGTGGTATCTACTGGCCTATGAACTGTGTTACAATGAGGATCGAAGGCCTATTATTATTGAGAAACAATGGAAAACCCTAAACATTGAAATACCTAACCCTAGGAGATGAAACGCCAAGACTATGGGCCCCGTTTGGGTAAGTTGGTACATCAATTTCTCGGGGACGTAACTTTGGCATACGATCTCCATTTGACGCGTTCCATACCTTGTTAGAAATATCTATCCAAGGAATACAAATTTTGGGTGAGCAACATTAATTCGTGATCCATGTTGCTCCTCGTTTTCCCAAAAAATGTCATTTAAGGCCTCAAAACGGCTCCAGAAGTTCATGACCCGAAAAACTACTAAAAATAGTAAATTTTGCGGAAACTGAAAAACTAAAAGAAGCAATGGTGGGGTTCCAAGTGGAATATGTGGGTGGCCACCAATATCCACCTGGATCATTCATCCCCCCTTAGGAAGAAATGGTCCCCATTGCGTTGAGTTCCTCCATGAGATGAGGAAACTTCTGTTGAACTTGGTCCCTGGTGAGCCACTTGCCTTCGTGAAGGAGTTGGCCTGCTTTAACAACTCGATATAGTGGTTTGTTTTCGGGTGTGATTTATCTATGTATCCATGATCTGATCAATTTCGGCTTATTCCATGTAGTCTGGATTTAACTTTGTTGGTGTGAGTTGTTATGCCATGTCGGATGTGTCTAGTAGAGGTGAAAAGTAGGGTCGAAGGCAGTCAAAATTGAACACTAGGTGCAGACCAAGGAATGATGGAATGTTGAGCTCAAAGGCATTGTCCCCTACATCCTTGGTTAGGGTGTACGGCCCATATCGGAGCAGACGAAGCTTGCGGTGGGGTCCAGCAAGGCACTCCTTTTGCAAATTCAGCCACACTTTGTCACCCACCTGGAAGTTGTGTGGCACCCGATGTTGATCATGTCACTACTTGTACTTAGCAATGGCTCTGTCCAAGATGTCAAGAACCTATTGGTGGATGTGTTGAATCTGCTCAATGAAACCGTTAGCCTTGTCAACCTCAGACTGGACATGAGCTGAATATTCCTGAGTAGCCACAAATGGCATGGCTATGTCAATGGGACATAGTGGCTTGAATACCAAGCCCACTTGAAAGGGGTTGTGTTTGGTTGAGCTATGGAAAGCCTGGTTGTAGCTATGTTGTACATAGGGGAGGCTCTCATCCCATGTGTGTGGATTCTTTGAATTGTACATGCGCAGAATGTGTACAATGATCCAATTGACGACCTATGTCTGGCCATCAGTTTGCGGATGGAAAGTTATGGACTTGGTGAGCTTGGTGTCCAACATCGACCAGAGGCTGGACCAAAATGTACTGAGGAACCTGTTGTCCTGATCTGAGATGATAAAGTGTCGGATCCCAAAGTGTACCCATGCTCATTCAAAGAAGAGTTTAGCAGTGGCTTCTGCTGTGATATTCTTCTTGTAGGCCATCATAATGGACATCTTCGAGAATCGGTCAACGACCACAAAAAAACAGTGATTGCTATGCTTAGTAGAAGGAAGGCCCGACATGTAATCCATAGAGATGGATTCCCAAGGTCGACTTGGGGTAGGAAGAAGAGTATAGAGGCCTTGCTTCTTGATGGTCGGTTTGGAAATGGCACAAGCAGTGTAGGACTTGATGTATTTCCCAACATCTTGTCGATGGTTCGGCCAATAGAAATACTTTTGCAGTACTGCCATGGTTTTCTCGACCTCGAAATGCCCAACGACTCGACTGTAGTGCGCCTGCCAAATCATGTTGGCATGCTTTCTTGAAGGAACACAAAGGTGTCCCAGGTGACAAAGCAAGGCATCCTGGAGGTGAAAATTGGTAACTTGCTTACCCTCCAAGAGTGTATTGTATGTGTGGCCGAATTTTGGATCACTTGTGTAGAGAAGTGGCAAATCGAAAGTCTCCTGCCCACAAGAGTTGAGCACAGTTGTTAGCGCCATGATGGGTGGTCAACTGAGGCAGTCTGCAACATTATTGGTGTTGCCTTTCTTGTACTTAATGTTCAAATGAAACTGTTGCAGGTATGTGGACCACTTCTGATGGCGATCATTCTGGAACTTCCCTTGTGTCTGTATGAATTGCAGGGGTCGGTGGTCTATGTGGATGATCGTTTCCTTTCCCAAAATGTAATGCTTCCATTGCCGACAAGCCTGCACAATGGAATAAATTTATTTGTCATAAGTGGGATACTTTCTGTTGGACACACCTACCACACTTAGAGGGGGGGGGGGTGAATGAGTGTGGGGCTCTTTTTCCCAAAAATTCCCTCTTGCACAAAAACTCATCAATTAG
>ML801006.1:132655-210123 GCA_009831015.1 Picea engelmannii
AACTGTGTTACAATGAGGCTCGAAGGCCTATTATTATTGAGAAACAATGGAAAACCCTAAACATCCAAAGACCTAACCCTAGGAGATGAAATGCCAAGACTATGGGCCCCGTTTGGGTAAGTTGGTACATCAACTTCCTGGGGATGTAACTTTGGCATACGATCTTCATTTGACGTGTTCCTTAACTCATTAGAAAGATCTATCCATGGACTACAAATTTTAGGTGAGCAACATGATCTATGATCCATGTTGCTCCCCGTTTTCCTAAAAAACATCGTTTAAGGCCTCAAAACGGCTCCAGAAGTTCAGGACCCGAAAAGCTACTAAAAATAGTAAATTGTGCGGAAACTGAAAAAATGAAAGAAGCAATGGTGGGGGTCCAAGTGGAATAGGTGGGTGGCCACCAATATCCACCTGGATCAATTACAGATGAAGTGAAAGCACAGTTCGAGACAAACAAGGGAACACAAGGACTAATCATCAAAGATATTAACGACCATGCAACAATGTTTTGTACAAAGATGATAGATTTTAAAATGTTGAGAAAATGAAGAAAGGAAGAAGCCCCAATAGGAGTTATAGAAATAGTTTCACAGTGTGCAAAGGGCGAAATGTTCAACTAGGCACCATACTTGTTGAATCAATTTCTGGTAGATTGTAGAAATGCACAGGATAATGGAACATAATTCCATTACACCTGGTTGCTAATAGTGATAGCATTGGTGGGATGGCAGAAGCCCAAGTTTTCATATTTCTAGACAGGAAGGGGAAATGGTATGCATCGCACTATGAAACTTTGTGGCAAGCAAAGGACCCCATGAACCAACAGGCCAACAACATGATATTTTCCATGTTCTTTGAGGATATGCAATAGAATAAAACCAATGTCTAGAGGATACCAATTGAAGTGGTTCAAGGAAATGAACGGATTGCTAATTTCAAAGCTTCAAGACAACATTTGTGGATCTAGGCCACAAGGGACCCAAACAAGAAGTGGCTAGAAATGAGATATTGCACACCATGAGAAGAAGTAGACTAGATTGTGAAAGACTGGCCTACACAATGGAAGGTTACAAGAACAATAAATAAAGGAACAAAACCTAAGGAGCCAGAATAAGAAGGAACATCCAAAAAGAAAAGCAGTCCAATAGATAATACAAGGAAGGTTGCAGAGCATGACCAAGCTTCAGGAAGCAATGCAGCCAGCAAGAACACAAGAAAGAAGGAGATAGTTTCAAGGACATAAGTAAAAGGGGATGGTGAGAAGGGAGACATCTCTCATCTGAAGGAAGTAAAATATGGGGAAGAAACAAAGAAGAAAACCGAGGCACAGAACTCAACCCCAACAAAGAAGAGGACAAGAACACAGGAGGAAGAAAAAAGGAAAAAGATGAAGTATCATAAGAATCCTCCAACCATCACTATTACATAGGACTATGTCGATTTGGTTGCAGACAAAGTCCAAGATAGAAGAGAGGATGTAGTACGTGAAACAGAGGCACAAAGGGAAGAAATCATGGAAAAATTAGTAGAAGTACATGGCATCTTACAAACACTGCAACTAAATACAATGCATCATCTAGAAGTGCAGCAGACAGAAAAAGAACAAGAAACATCAATGCAGAAAGAGCAAGAAGAGACTGTGAATCCAATAGTGGTGAGCAGTGACAGATTCAAAGTCACACAAGAAATGTTGGAGGTGGATGAAAACACAGCGTAGAGACCAGTAAAGTACATGGAACATATAGAGTTGGTCCTGGCGAAAATACCTACAAAGGGGTTATATGAACTACAAGTGAGTGTAATGTAGGAAGTACAATCTAGAGCTAGGGTGGATGCCACCAGCCTAGCGCTCGGCCATGAGGTGAAGGAGATTTTACAAGTAACATGTGAGTAGATCATGCTGGAAAAGGAGGAAGAGAAGCAGCGCACAGATAATTTAGAGAAGAAGTTTGCAAAGGTATATTGGATCATACTAGTCTACGGACAGGCACATTAAATTACAATAGAAGAGAATATACAACAAATTGTGTAGACCATGGAGAGATACAAACAAAAAATAACAGAGTTAACAAAGAATTTAACTCTGAGCACACCTCTAGAAGTGTGGGAGAAGAGAGAGAAATAGGCTACTGCACATGTAGAGAGTATAGCGCAAGAGGTTAAAGAAGTGGCATAACTGTATAATAGCACTACACATATTTGGAAAATCCTAGAAGAGGACGAAAAAATCCAGCAGTTCGGGCAGAGGGAGGAAATATTGAATGTGGTGGTTCAGGACTTGAAGAAGAGATAGAAAACCATGGACATATACCTTAGAATGAAGGCCGCACGGGAACTGAAAAACTTGCAGGCAGAAGTAAAGACTGTGCAGGAGCATAAACAAGCAAGGCAGGCTCAGTTGGAGCCATTTCAGCAACAAGTCGAAGGAATGATAGACGAGCTCTAAACAGAGAAGGGAAGATGGGAACAACCTTTAGAAGAAAGAAGAGAAGTGATAAGAGAGAACATAACACCTAAGGGTTTAGAGACACTAGCAGGGAAGAGCATAGAGGCACTCCGGGCTTTTTGAAGCACCTAGAATCCTATGGAGCCCCAAAGTCCTGGACTCTTGGAATCCCAGTCATTTCACCAACCACGTGGGCAAGGTATGCATGTGTCAGGGGCTTACCCATAGATGGGTCAGGGGCGACATGTTCCCTCGTCTAGGATGACACGTATCACGTTCAAAAGGGGCTATAGAGTATGTGATGTGCATGAATCCAAGTGGCACTTGGCTCACCAAGCTTAAATCCACATCACCATGGATGGTGTCACTACGCCTCGTCGCTCCAATCTGATCGTGTTTCAACCTCCCTCATATTTTCACGATTGAGATCCAGCCAATGTCGATTTGTTCACAGATCGATGGTTCACAGTGATTGCGGGGCCCCAATGTGCTCGCTCTTTATCAGAGAGTTGAATCTCCACAATATGAAAATTTATCTCCTGAATCTGTCTAATCATGGTCGTTGATCCTCCACCTTGATGAGATCAATGGCGTTGGTTGATTGCGGTCCATGAACTAGCACGTCCACTAATTTCATCTTCGTGCTCTGTAATTATTCCCAACCATCGATCTATGATTCCCAATAGTGATTGTGGGGCCCAATCTCCACAATATGGAAAGTGCTCACCCGAATCTGTCTAATCGTGGTCATTGATCCTCCACCCCGACGATATCAATGGCGTTGGTTGATTGTGGGTCGTGAACTAGCACATCTGCTAATTTCACCTTCGCACTCCTCAATGATTCCCAACCATCGATCTAATCGAGTGACTGGTGTTTTATCTGCTAACTCAAGTGGATCTTTGAGTCGATTTGATGACTGAGATAGGTTTTAATCCCGATGAATGGCTCGCATTCATATCCTCTTTCATGTTCTTGATTCATCTACAGCTCTTGTTACTTAGGGAGTTAGGGTAACTTTGACTATCATGAAGTTTGACATTCCAAGGCGTCAAACTCCCGAAACTTTGAAACCATTATGAGCTATCTCCTTTCGGGATTAGCGCAGGGTTCCTAGACTGAGGTCACATGGACCTTCAAATGACTCTCAGGCTATGAACTCTACTCTTATCTAGTTTTTGGTTAAGGTTGTGGGCGTGAGTTCAAGGTTTCTCAGGCTACTGGTTTGAAGTAAACGACTTCCTAATTTGCAGAACTATAAGTTATGAAACAGGGTAGGGTAAACTCTTGAGGTTACCAAGATGGTAACAATTCCAAAAGGCTTGCTCCGACTCCAGAGATGTGAGGTAGCTCCCTGGGGAAAACACCTTCGAGTTTTAGTTGGAGAATATGGGAAAAGTAGAAGCATAAGTTCTCAATGAATCCAACATATACACATAACATAACCATTTCAATACAAAAACCATTTATAGATATGTAAATACATGCATGCAACCATTAATTCCAAATTCAACGCATAGAGGATGAAAACACTTATCAGAACCATATAACGTGAAGCAACTGCTAGAAGGGGTGCATGTTTCCACCCAACCATAGGCTCAGTCACTCCTAATGGATTTACCACTAGCCACCCACGATATAGACCACGATGCTTTGAAATTGAATCTCTTCTTCCGACACTTAAAATAGATAGGGATGAAGGTTACTCTCCTTCTCTCGACTCAGTCTCTATTTCCCGCGATTAGAACACACTCTTTTCATAGTTCTTCGTCAAAACCCGAGATCCCAGTCTCTCGTCTCTGCACTCTTCATAGGTCCTCCTCCCCTTCCACCACGCCTTCCTTTCTTGCCTTTCTCAGCAAGAATGTATTTGGCCCGAATTCCCAGTCCGTAGTCAGGTATGGAAGCCTTAAAGATGGGCGATCTTCCCCATCCCCTCATTAACTCTTGAGGAGGTCTTACCACCTACCATCCTGACTGTAATTCATTCATGGGTCAGAGGGTTGTTCTGATCCTGAGCAATTAAATCCAGCAAAGTACTGGTCCAGTGGAGGTTAACACAACAATTCATGGTCCCCTCCACCATCTCTTTCATAGCATTTGTGGTCTCTCTTAGCACATCCCCTTTGCAACAGTCATGCAACACTTATCCATTTTCTATTAATATAACAGAATTTACATTCATCGACCTTTTATACAAAGGTCCGTCAAATCAAACATTCACACATTTGAGTTTTCCATAGTCACTTGGCCAATATAGTTATATTTACAAACTGGGGGAAACATGGTGTTACAATTCCCTCCCCCTTAAAGGAACATCATCCTCGATGTTCTATATGTCAACATGATATGTATATACATAAGTAAACAAAATTGCATAAGCTTGTCTCATGGCATCCTCCATTTCCCACGTAGCATCATCTGGGCAAAAGTGTTTCCACTGCACCTTGACCTGTGCAATGGTTTGGTTCCTAAGTGAGGTTTCCTTCCTGTCTAGTATGAATTGAGGTTTTGGCAGGGAGTCTCCCTCCAGATCCACCTGGATCACAGACCAGTCAATTATATGATTAGAATCATGTACATATCTCTTCAATAATGAAACATGGAAAACATTATGTGCTTTTACTGTGCGAGGGAGTGCTATCCTATAGGCTATAGGTCCCACTCTATCTAAGACTTCAAAGGGTCCACAATACCGAGGTGCCATATTGGCACAAGCTCTCATTCTCATGGAACTCTTCGTGGGTCTAACTCTGAGATAGACATAGTCTCTTGTCTTGAACTCTATGGGAGTTCTCTTTCGGTTGGCATAGCTCTTTTGTCTATCCTGAGAAATTTTCAGATTTTGTATTATCTGAATCACTTGTTGTTCCATTTCTTTCAGCATGTCCGGTCTGATTGTAATTCTATCCATTGGATTACTCTAGTTGAATGGAATCTTGCATTGTCTACCATAAAGGGATTCAAAAGGGCTCATCTTTAGTGACTTTTGACAGCCATTGTTGTAGGAAAATTCTACCAATGGTAGGTAGTCTTCCCACTTCTTAGGTTGATGCATTACATGCATCCTTAACATGTCTTCTAATTTGGTTTACTCTTTCTATATGTCCATCAGTTTGGGGGTGATAGACTGTGTTAAACAACAATTTAGTATCAAGACCATCCATCAAGGTTTTCCAAAAGCTTGAAGTGAATTGTGTGTCTCTTTTGGATACAATCTCTCTAGGCATGCCATGCAGTCTGAATATCTCCTTCATGAAGATGTTGGAAATATCTATTGCCTTTCAAGTCAACTTGACAAGAACAAAGTGAGTAGACTTGCTCAATTTTTCCACCACTACCATGATGGCATCATTCTTCTTAGCCGATCTTAGTAATCCGGTGATGAAATCCATGGAAATGGTTTCCCATTTCCATTCTGGAATTGGTAGAGGTTGTAAAAACCATGCTAGGTGTCGGTGTTTTTCCTTAACTTGTTGGCATTCTAGGCACTTAGCTAGATAGTCAGCTATGTCCTTTTTCAATTCAGACCAATAGAATTGTTTCCTAGTGGTCGTGATCATTTTTTGATATCCTGGGTGACCATTATATGGTCTCTTGTGTAGTTCATCCATTATGAACCTCTTCAAGTCATCATAGCTTGGAATATACAATCTGTTTTTGTAGGTCAGCAGGCCTACATCGAGCATCTGATAGCCTTCATACTTTAGCCACATAGGCTCTTGCCTTAGGTATGAGGTCATGGTCTTGAATAATGCATCTGCTTCTTCTACATTCTTGATTCTTTCTCTGACATTCGTTTCACATGTTCTTACTGCTTCTAGATAAATTGTTTTCACACTTATGCTAAGGGCATCGACCACCCTATTTTCCTTCCCTTTGATGTGTTTCATTTCTAAATCGAACTCACTAAGGAGAGATATCCACCTAGATTGTCTAGCATTGAGTTTTGGTTGATCAAATAGGTGCCTCAACTCATAGTGGTCTGTCATAAGTAAAAATCTCATATCCAGGAGGTAATGCCTCCACATTTTTAAAGCATGCACTATGGCAGCCAAATCTAGATCATGGGTCACATAATTGATTTCATGCTCATTCAATTTCCTGGATTCGTAGAAAATTACACGTCCTTCTTGCATAAGGACTCCTCCGAGTCCTTCCTTGCAGACATTTGTACACACAAGGAATTAATTATCAGGGTATGCAATCTTTAGCATGGTTTCATGGGTCACAAGGTATTTCAGTTCCTGAAATATTTCTTCACATTCTGATCTCCAAGTGAACTTAACCCCCTTTTTTTTTGGAGGGTAGTGATTGGAAAACCAATCTTGGAAAATCCTTTTATAAACCTTCTATAATATCCTACTAATACCATAAAGGATATGATATCATTTACATCCTTTGGGGTAGGCCATTCCATAATAGATTTGATCTTGTCAGGGTATATTGCCACCCCTTCTTCAAAAAATATCATGGCCCGAGTAATGTACTTGCTTCTGGAAAAAGTCACACTTGCTAAACTTAGCGTAGAGGTGATGCTCTCTTAGTACTTGAAGTACAAGTCTAAGATTTTCTTCATGCTCTTCTATATTCTTGGAGTATATTAAGATATCATCAATGAAAACCAATACAAATGTGTAGAAGAAATTGCTAAGTACATTGTTCATCAAGCAAATAAAAGTGGTGGGGGCATTGGTTAGTCCAAATGGCACCACCAGAAATTCATAGTGACCATATCTTGTCCTGAAGGTCGTTTTGTGGATGTCTTCATCCTTGATTTAGACTTGATGGTATCCAGACCTCAAGTCAATCTTTGAGAAAATGGAATCACCCCCTAATTGGTTGAACAATTCATCGATTCTTGGTAAGGGGTACTTGTTCTTTATGGTTGTCTTATTGAGTTGTCTATAATCTATGCATAGTCAGAGCGTGCCATCTTTGTTTTTCAAAAACAAGGTTGGTGCCCCCCATGGAGAAACATTGGTTCAGATGTAGCCTTTGTCCATCAGTTCCTTTAGCTATAGCTTGATCTCAACTAACTCGGGTGTACTCATCCTATAGGGTGTCTTAGACATTGACACTGCTCCTAGTGCAAGTTCTATCGAGAAGTCAATGTCTCTTCTCAGAGGTAAACCCGATACCTCTTATGGAAACACGTCTCTATAATCTCTTAATATGGGGTGGTCCTCTAGGTTTGATTTTTCATCCTCAAAATATTCCAACACCTGTATTGCATATAGAGGACATCCCTTTCTGCAATAGTTTTTCATTTGAAAGGTTGATATTTATCTCACTGAGACAGGCTTCTGAATCCCTTGGAGGGTCATATTTCTCCCTTCTTCATTTACACATTCTAAAATTTTATGGTAACAATCCAACTTAATTTTATAAGAATCCAACCAGTCCATAAAAACCAACAAGTCACAAGACCCTGAGGGAAGTATGTTAAGGGTCGCTTGGGTGGGAAATCCATCCATGATGAATTGGCAAGTTGGTATGACCTTTGCTACTTTTATTTTGGCTCCAGTGGCTAGTTGTACCAACCGTGGCTTATCATGTCTAACTAGTTTCATTTTACACTTATCTATAGTCTGAGGGGCCACATAACTCAAATTAGAACCAGGGTCAATTAAAATAGAAACTAGACGGTTGGCAATCATACCTTCCATTTCCACCATTGAAGCTTGGTGGTTGGCTTGTTTATTATCCAAAGTTGGATAAATCTATGGCATGCTCCCATCATTGACTGTGGTAGCTTCTTGGATGTTGTAGACTCTCCTACTGTTCTGTTGTATGTGTGGGCAATCCCTCAGCAAATGTTCTTCTCCGTAACCCCAACATTTCAAGGGTTCTCTCTTTGGGTTATCAATCTTTCCTAGGGTTGATACAAAAGGTTTATTTCCACTCTGGGAGGTGAAATTGTGTTGATACACACTTCGCGTAGGAAGGATAATACTTGAATCCTTCCTATAGTTCTTAAATCTTGAGGATTTAAACCCCTTCTTCTTGAACCACAAACTACTCTTCTTCTTCCATTCCTCGCAAGGTTATGTGTGACACCCGAACTGTTCATAACAATACCTTTCCTTCTAGATAGTGTCATCTACAGTCTTTGGCTCGTCAAAATCAATCTTGTTCCGGTAGGTCTAAGGTAACCCATTGATAAATCATTAGACTTTTACCTTTTCATATTTTATGTAGGGTACATACCTCAGCAGCTAAAGGAATTTATTAATATATTCCTCTATGATGAGTTGTCCCAGCTTGAGTTCATAGAACTCCTTAGTCTTCATGTCAAAGTATTTCTCTGACAAATACTTCTTCTTGAAGTGTTTCTCAAATTGTTTCCATGATAATTCATTTTCATGGATTCCTTTCACATTCTTAAGATCTTCCCACCAAATGGAAGCCTTTACATCCAGGTTGAAGATGGTTATTCAAGCCTTCAAGTTTTCAAAATAGTCATGAAATCTAAAATACTTCTTTAATCCAAGTAGCCAAGCTTCTTCCCCTTCCCCTTTCTCAATATCTCCATTGAAAGAGGGTGGTTTGGCTTTCTTGAACTCTTCAGGGTCATGAATTTTGGGATGTTTTCGCTTCTTTCCTTTCTTCTAAGAATGTGAGCTAGTTTTTCTACTAGAATATCCCTCGGAGTTGCTAGTTCCCTTTCTAGAAGACTCTCCCGATGAGCGTCTCCTGCCTCCAGGTTGGGCCTTCCTCGAGTTACGTCTCCCTATGTGGCCACTTATGGGACCACGTTTTCATATTTCAGGTGGAATTTGACTTCTCTCTGTATGTCATCGATCCACATGAATGGTTGCAGGTCCATGTTGTAGTTGTCTTTGTATATCGGATAATCTCTATAGAAAGACTGCATTGGTTTTAATTTGTTTTTATTGCTCCTTTATCAATCTCTCATTGTCAGCCTTGCAACTCTATAATTCGGCCATAAGGCTCCTTACAGTTTCAGCTAGATCCGGAGGGGTCTCCATTGCCCTCCTCTCGTCAGACTCTTTGTCTCTATTATGGGAGACATCCCCCACTTCATGGCGTGTCTCCATCCTTTATGCTTGTGGTTTCTCGTGATTCATTGACTTCTAGAGTGCTGACAAAAGACTTACTGTTAGCTAACATTCTATTAGTTCATGAGCAACACATAGTTATTTTTTATTAAATACACACACAATAGAAAGTTTTCATTCTTTTCTTTAGTAATAGTTTAACCAGATTATTTAGGAAAGAGGTAAGGTAGGGCATCACCCTTAAGATTTTATTTAAACATGGTTTTTAAGCGACTCGTCCATGAGCCCAAGCAGGCCAAGTGTTGTAACCATGCTTTGATACTAATTTGTAACACACCCATGGTGGGGCATCACAATTTCATTCTTCTTAAGAAAATCAAAACCCCCATTCGGGGTCTCTATTCCATAATAGATCTTTCAAAACTTTCCATCCATGGTCTCCATGCTCCGAACCAAGCTCAGAGCTGGCAGATATCCTCTCTCAAGTTCTTCGGGTTCTTCCATCCATCTATACTCACATATGACCATGGGCTATGACCAAACACCAATACATCAGGCACCAAGACAACCACCATGTGAATCCTCCAGAGTGAAAAATCTCCAAAGTCTACAATCTGATGTCGTGTGTCCTCAGATATTTTAACGTCCCTTATTCACTTTGAGACTTCGGCATTCGAGAGTTTCAAACACTCCAAAGTATTTTCTCCCCGAAGTACTTCGTACCCAGAGTTACAGATCAAGCACCATGCGTCCCCTTCCAAAGGATGGTTCCGATGGACATCATCACTTTGGGACTTCACTACTCATGTTCCTTCGGAGTGCTCTTCTCTGGAGTTAATGATCTACTACCACATGTCTTCTTGTGCCAATGGCGAGGATCTACTCCAAAACTTTGACACTTTGGGGATTTTCGAAGCACCTTGAATCCTCCGGAGTCCTGAAGTCCCAGACTCCCAGAATTCCAATCATTTCACCAACCACGTGGGTGAAGTATGCATGTGTCAGGGGCTGATACGTAGTTGGGTCAGGGGCGACACGTTCCCTCATCTGGGATGACACATATCACTTTCAAAATGGGCTATAGGGTATGTGATGCACATGAATCCAAGTGGCATGTGGCTCATCAAGCTTAAATCCACATCACCATGGATGGAATCACTGCGCCTCATCACTCTAGCCTGATCATATTTCATCCTCCCTAAGATTTTCACGGTCGAGATCCATCCAATGTCAATTTTTTCATAGATTGATGGTTCATAATGATTGCTAGGCCCCAACGTGCTCACTCTTTATCGAAGAGCTCCATCTCTGTAATCTGAAAAGTGTTGGCCCGACTCTGTCTAATCGTGGTCGTTGATCCTCCACTCTGATGAGATAAACAACATTGGATGATTGTGGGTCGTTAACTAGCACATCCGCTAGTTTCACTTTCGCGCTCCGCAATGATTCCCAACCATCAATCTTTGTTCACAGATCGATGGTTCACAATGATTGCGGGGCCCAATCTCCACAATCTAGAAAGTCCTCTACTGAATCTATTAATCATGGTCGTTTATCCTCCACCCCAACAATATCAACTATGTTGGTTGATTGCAGGTCGTGAACTAGCTTGTCCGCTAATTTCACCTTGACGCTCTGCAATGATTCCCAACCATTGATCTAATCAAGCCGCTGGTGTTTGATCTGTTAACTCCAGTGGATCTTTGATTTGATCTAACGATTGAGATAAGTTTTCCTCTCGATGAATGACTCACATTCATCTCCGATGTCAGGTTCTTGATTCATCTATGGTTCTTGTTGCATAGAGAGTTCAGGTAACTTTGACTATCGTGAAGTTTGACATCCCAGGGCGTCAAACTCCCGAAACTATGAAACCATTATGAGCTAGCTCCTTTCAGGCTTAGCACAGGGTTCCTAGACCCAAGTCACATGGACCTTCAGATGACTCTTGGGCTATGAACTCTACTCTTATATGGGTTTTGGTTAAGGCCGTGGGCGTGAGTTCAAGGTTTCTCAATTTGCTGGTTTGAAGGAAACACCTTCCAAATTCATAGAACTTTAAGTTCTAAAATAGTACAGGGTAAACTCGTGAGGTTACCAAGATGGTAGCAGTGCCAAGAGGCTTGCTTTGACTCTGAAGCTATGAGGTAGCTTCCTGGCGGAAACACCTTCGAGAATTAAACTGGAGCATACAGGAAAAGAAGAAGTATAAGTTCTCAAGGAATCCAACGTATACACATAACTTAACCATTTCAATACAAAACCATTTATAGATATGTAAATACATGCATGCAACCATTAATTCCAAATTCAATGCATAGATTATTGAAACAGTTATCAGAACCAAATAACGTGAAGCAATTGTTGGAAGGGGTGCATGTTTCCACCCAACCATAGGCTCAATCACTCCTAATGGATTTACCACTAGCCACCCCCGAGCTAGACCGTGATGCTTTGAAATTGAATCTCTTCTTCCAGCACGAAAAATAGATAAGGACAAAGGTTACTCTCCTTCTCTTGACTCAGTCTCTATTTCCTACGATCAGAACACACTCTTTTCACAGCTCTTCCTCAAACCTCTAGAGCTCAGTCTCTTGTCTCTGCACTCTTCGTAGGTCCTCCTCCCCTTCCACCATGCCTTACTTTCTTGCCTTTCTCAGCAAGATTGCATGTGTCCTGAATTCCCAGTTCATGGTCAGGTATGGAAGCCTTACATATGGGTGGTCTGCCCCATCCCCTAATCAACTCTTAAGGAGCTCTTCTCACCTACCAGCCTGATTGTAATTCATTTCTAGGTCAAAGGGTTGTTCTGATCCTGAGCAATTAAATCTAGAAAAGCACTAATCTGGTGGAGGTTAACGCAACCATTCTTGGTCCCCTCTGTTGTCGTAAGAGTTGACTCTAGGATTTAATAGAGCCAAACCTTAACACATTTTAAATGAAATAATAATCTATCGATTGATCAGTCATATGAGGCTTCTAGAACCAGGTCTGAAACAGGCCTTTCAATCGCTTATAGATCAGAAATGAAGAGGCATGACCTTGTTTTCCTAATTTAATTGAAATAAGGAAGATGGATAGAAGATAGGGGATGAAGGAGACTGAAACGAAGAGTTAGGTATCTAATTCTGATAATTCTAATCTTCATTTCAATAAAGGAATGAAAAATAACTTTGAAAGACAAACATGTATATATATAACTTGTAATCTAGGTAGAAACAGTCAAGCTACAGGTCTTGTTTTGCTCACAGCATAAACAGAGGAAAAACTGAACCTAATAGGTTTCCCAATAAATGACTATAGCAGAGGTATTACTGAGTTAGATCCATTACAAGTTGAATATGTGAAAGAAGGAAGAAATAATGAATGTAAACCAGAGAAAACAATACAGGAAAAACAAAATTACACAGTGACAAGGTGTAGAATCTCTTGGCATTTTGTTCTATATTTGTTGAAAGAGATGGCATTACAAACCCAAGATCCAAAAGGATCTCAGGTTTCCCCCCCCCCAACCCCTTAAAGTGTTCCAAATATGCCTCATATAGGTCTTGAGGTTGAGAATCCTCCCAAATCTAAAAGATAACAATAGTTACAATCAATTCTTGAGACTTTCTACCATAGAAAATGGGCCAAACTACTGAAAATTGGGGCTACGGTTATGGTTATGTATCTATAGAATCATGAAATATGTGTATAAAATGAAAGATTATTTTTTTCATCTATTTGTTATGATAAAAAACCTCTCTCATTTCTCTGAGATCCGTTTTCATTTGCCCCAGATCTGTAGTTTACAAACATGTGTCAAAACAGGAAAATATGAGATCCGAAAATTAGGGCTCAGAGATGGATTCGATTCTCCCAATATGTGCCAGCTATAGGAAAAATGAGAGAATATATTGATATCTGATGTGTTAGGCATAAAAATTTCCGAGCGTTTCTCAAAATTATCCTCCAGTCACTCAGAATCATCATTTGAAAATGATGACTCAGCATAGTTAAAAATGCCACATTTCTGAAAACGAACCTCATCTTGTGGGGGACCTTTTATTGTCTTCACAAGCTCCAAATAAAATTTTGAAGACAAAACTGGAAATATTAGGATCTGTAGATGTCGAACGACTATTCGAACAGGGAAAATGGCTTCTCCAAGGATGAGAAAAATGGTTTTTTCCCAAGGTAGTTTTTTGCATATGACCGGGGTCTCGATTTCGGGTTTTTGGGTTTCGAGGAAATGGAGAAGTGGTTATTTAAAAACCTACGTCGGACAAATCCCTAAAATAGGGCCCAGATTTACATGTAATACCATTCTTGCGATCTTTGGGCATGTGGAACACCTCTTTCGGGTCTCCTCATGAGTCTTTATTCATGCAACTTAACGCTCGAACAGTTGGTGTGTTTCTTTGATCCCCACGTGAAAACCTCTCCTTGGAGTCTTGTGTGTGTGTCTTGTGACTTGGCATGTAGCTTTACGGTGGATATTTGGATATTGGGACATGAAGGATAGTCAAATCAAGGCAAAGGGATTGGATTAAAATATATCTTTCCAAACTTCAAAATAAAATATTAATTTTAAAATTATAAAATAATTTTAAAATAATATATGGAAAGAACCAAACTTATAGTTTGATTGTGTAACTTGACACTCTTCACAATGAAGGAATTGCGAAGTAGGACAAAATAGGAGACCTTGGGAAACGTTTAAATCTTTTGAGATCTTGACGGTAGAAAAGTTCGGCGAAAAAGGTGATAGGTTTTAGAGTTTTTACTACAGCGGAAAGGTTGCACCGAATGGCGCAAGGGTTTGATGGTTACACAAGCTTACACCAGGTGACAAGGGTCTGAAACTAAGTGGCATAACTAACATAAATTTTGGACAAAGACACTGAGTTGAGAAATTTTCAACATTTGTTCCAACATAGGCTCCATCTAGGGATGGTGCTTTCCTGTAAAGTGCCAAGAACAGTAGACCACATGCCTTCATCCATTGGGCGACCTCAAATCATCCTTATCAAACTCTGAACCCTCTCAATTCACTTGCGTCTTTTCGAGAAAAAAAACCGCTTATGCATTCATTGAGCTATGGAGTCGTAATGCCTTAAATCAAAACCATATTGGATGCCAAATTGAACTGGAAACATACTAAAAAACACGGTTGTAATATAATGCTCAAAGTCAAGCTTATTTATATACATCATCTACTCTAACTTATATCACTGCTTTGTTCAAGTATAGGAAAATTTCCAAATCAACCAAGGGAGTATCCGACTAACAAGCTTGATTGTGCTTCCATCTTTGAACACGAAAATGACAGGAGCAGCTGCAAATTTCAAAACATGCCCTGGGAGAAGGTACTTACAGTTTTGAAATTCAGACTTCAAGAAGTTGGAAATAAAAAATCCAATCCCCCATTTTGACTCCATATAAACTGCTACTGGATCGTAGAAGGGAAAAGATATACCACTTTCTCAATTTATCCATACTTCCTCCTGTTGGGCGAGCTGTCTAAAATGATTTTGCGCACTTTGTCCACTGGTGTTTTTTTCTTCTTTTGGTGCATAAATGTTGCATTGAAACTTATTGGTATGTTTCTCAATAGTTGTTAAACAGGGATGAGAGATCAATTGTTTCATTAACCCCTGCTTATGTCCTTTATCTATTGTCCAAAGATCTTTTTGATAGCTGTCATACACAGGTTGATTTCTTTCAAGATGTTGTCGATTGCTTTCCTGTTGAACCAAAGTTTCTTATTGATCATCATCTTCAAAAACACTTTCATCATATTCATCAAACAAAGGAGGACTTTCGTAAATTTTTGTGTGCGATGAAAAAGAAATCTTCTCTTATTTCTCTTCTTGATATTCATCATAAACAAGCTACTCATAACACATTCCAGAACATTGACTTTCAGAAATTCTATTTTGTGAGGATCTAGCAAAGATGGTTGAATATCAACGGACTGATTTTCATGAGGATTTACAACCGTGATCATACCTGAAATATCTATTACATCTGGATGATTATAATCCTCTTGAAACTCTTCATGAAATGGCTTTTTGGTGACATACAATTCATCATATTTCAGGACCTTTACTTGATCATGAAACTGATAAGTAAAGGATTCTGCCATAGCAAAATGACTATGTTCTATATCAGCTAACAGTGATTGTATATGACCTCCCATAAGTTGTTGATCTTCATGAATATTTAAACCAGTGATTTCATCATCATATTGTACAATTAAACCATTTTCAACATCATTAATATTAAAAAACTCATTATGAACATATTTCTCTTGAACAACAAAATTGAAAATAGAGTCGTATATGAATGAGCTTGAATCTAGCTCTTCATCTGAAAAGCGTTTTCCTCTTCATTGCTGCAGCAAATCTGGTTGTGAAGGCCTTCTGACCTTTCTGCTTCATCTTCATGGAGCTTGGTTTGATCTTCTTCTTGAATATGATCACAAGAGCTATAATATCCTACTTTTGTATCAACCAACTCTTCTTCATATTGATTGTCTTCTTCGACTTGAAAAATTTATGTTATTCCTTCCTCCTCTTTAAGAAGATTTGTTTGATCTTTTTGTCTTATGAATTCTATATTGCAACAATCTTCAAAAAGGATTTCAGTTGAATAGATCCTCTTACAATGTTGATGAAAAAATGTGTGGAAATCTTTCAATGAATGAATACTGGAATGGGGTAAAGATTTATACCAAAGTCTAGCATCTCTTTCCAACGAAAACATAAACAGTTTCATGAGGACATCTTCTGATCCAGGTGGATATCGGTGGCCACCCACCTTTTCCAGCTAGCTCAAAACAGCTTTCTAGCAATTTTGATAATTTACTATTTTTAGCAGTTTTTCGAGTCCTGAACTTCTGGAACCGTTTTGAGGCCCTAAACGACGTTTTTTGGGGTATGTTGCATCAAAAAATTACATCATGATATTTTGTGCAACTGTTGTATCATGATCTTTCCAATGAGATATCATACGCCTAAAACGGAGATCGTGTGCAAAAGTTACGACCCCGGGAAGTTGATGTACTGACTTACCCAAACGGAGCCCACATGACTTTTGGCGCTTCATCTCCTAGGGTTAGGTTTTTGGATGTTTAGGGTTTTTGAAACTCCTGTTTATTGTAAAAAGGCCTTGAGAGCCTCATTATAATCATCTTCTTGTGAATGAGCGTAGCCGTCACATCTCTTCTCAAAGATAAGCCGCCACCATTCCAACAAGCTTGTTTTCCACTGCATTTTACAGTTTCAGCTTATTTCCTTATTGAATAGAAAACCATTTTTATTGTATCTCTGTTATTCTGTGTTAAGCATCTGGTAAAAATCTGTAGTCATTTCGTTCTGCTCATAAAATTTGGATCAATGGTATCAGAGTGGCCTGCTCCTTTTCATCTTAATGCATGTCCCCAATGAGGTCGGAGTACAAATATTTGGGTCTCGAGCTTGTTTCTCTTGAGGACAAAAGCTCTCGCACACCCAAGCGACCTCTCATGGAAGGAGAAAATAAATATGATGGGACAGGAGATCCTTTCAAACTATTTATTGAGGAATCCCTCACGCAACAGATGAATGAGATGATGGATAATTTCACGCAAATCCTTTAGCGACTACCAACAGGCGACACAGCTTCTTCGAGTGGACGCCCCGCCCCCTTCAAGGTACAAATAAACTTTGATATTCCTATATTTGAAGGTCGGATAGATGCAAATGATGTAGACAAGTGGTTGAATCTACTAGAAGGGTATTTCTCTGTCCATAACTTTTCGAATAGAGAAAAGATTACTTTTGCGCTCCTCAAATCCATTCCCCGTGTCAAAGATTGGTCGGAAACTTTCTGTGAGCAAAAGGAAACAGAGGAACCCTCATTATTTACAGTCATGGCCACCTGGGAATCCTTCAGGGATGCTATTAAGGAACAATACTACCCTATAGGAAGTTATGATGACTTGTATACCAAATAGACCACACTGCAGCAAGAAAGAGACCAAGCAGTGCCAGATTTCACGAATATCTTCCATACCTTGTGCACCAAGTTGGGTATCAAAGATTTGGAGAGACATCTGGTGCTCAAGTATCATGGTGCTTTGCATAGATACATCCAGACTGAAATGGAATTTTTGGATATCTCATCCTTGGGCGTGGCCTACCGATATGCCGTCAAAATCGAGCAGAAGGTCAAACAAAAGACGTGACAATTTGGGTCGAGGAACCCCTCACAAAAAAAGCCAGGAAAGGGCAGCCCCAACCCACAGAACAAAGGACAGAGCAAAGATGGACAGTATCAGGACAACCAGTCCAAGATGCAAGCAAAGAAGGACATCGGAAAGAAAAAGAAAGATACCAGAAAGTGGTGTGACTTCCATAAGAGCCCTTGGCATAACACTGTTGATTGTCTCTCAAAGAAGATGTTGGTGGCAGAAGTGAAAGCCTCTGAATCAGATGTAGGTTCTGACTTTGAGTCAGAACCAGAAAGGGGAAGATGGATCATTGATGTGGAACCCAGTGCCACCGTTGCTACCACCAAGCTCCAGCATGGTGAACCAGACGAGCTAGAAGAAGGAGAGCGCCTCTTCCATTCACAGATGTGGGTAAAAGGCACCACATTGCACTTCATCATTGATAGTAGTAGCCAGAAGAACCTCATCTCAGTAGAAGTCGTCAAGTAGTTGGCCCTGCCGACAACGTCACACCCACAACCCTACACCATTGGATGGCTCCGCCAAGGAAGCGATCTTCGCGTCAGCCAACAGTGTCAATTGTCATACGGCATCAAGCCCTTCAAAGACAAGGTATTGTGTGATGTTTCTCCTCTCGAGTTTGTGATGTTCTTTTGGGCCAACCTTATTTATGGAAACGTCATGTTGTATATGATTCTAGGCCTTGTAGTGTTATTATTGCTTTGAACAGGAAATTGTACAGGATACCTGAGGTTGTCCCACCTAGTGCTATTTCCTTGATCTCTGCTAAGCAATGTAGGAGGGTCATCTCTCAGACGGGGAAGTTTGTCTTCTTCTTGATTCGCTCTCAGAATAAGAGAAAAATCACAGCCACATCCAGGGTCTCTGTTGTTGATCTCTCCACACAGTAGAAGCAAGTAGATAAGGTCGTGGAAGAATACTTGGATATCTTCTCTTCACCTACTGGGGTACCTCTGCACTGCTAGGTCAAGCACCCCACCGATCTGACCCCCGGCACACCGTTGCTCAATGGGCCAGTCTATCGCCTCTCTCTGTTAGAGAATGAGGAGATCAAGTGACAGATCCAAGAATTGCTCCACAAGGGGTACATCCGTCCTAGCTCATCACTTTGTGGGAGCCCAATCATGTTGGTACAGAAGAAAGATGGAACCTGGTGACTTTTCATTGATTATCGGGCTCTGAATAAAATCACAGTCAGAAACCGGTACCCGATTCCCTGAATCGACGACCTCCTTGATCAACTCATGGGGGGAAAATACTTCAATAAGATTGATCTGAAGTCTGGCTACCACCAGGTCTCGATAGAACAAACAAATGTATGGAAGACCACCTTCAAGTCAAAGGAAGGCCTTTTTAAATGGTTGGTCATGCCCTTTAGTCTGGAAAATGCTCCAGCCACTTTCATGAGGATGATGTATGATATCTTGCGACCATTCACCAATACTTTTGTAGTGGTGTATCTTGATGACATTCTCATTTACAACAAGACTTGGGCCGAACACTTGCAGCATATTCAACAGGTTCTGCACACCAGGCGGCAGCACAAGCTATACACCAACTTGAAAAAATGATCCTTCGGCATGGACAGGGTCCATTACCTAGGCTACATCAATGATAAACATGGCATACATGTGGATCCAGCCAAGATCCATGTCATCCATGACTGTCCAGCCCCAACCACACTCATTGAGCTTGGGAGCTTCTTGGGCCTTGCCAATTTCTACTGCAGGTTTGTGTTGGGATTCTCCCATATTGCATGGGCCCTCATCCAAATAACCAGGGGTGGTGGTAAGACAAAATTTGTGTGGGGTCGGCCCCAAGAACAAGTGTTCAATGATTTGAAGCGGCGCTTGTGCTCAGCCCCAGTACTTTCACTACCATACCTACAGCAGCCCTTTGAGATTGAGACTAATGCTTCAGACTATGTTGTGGGTGTCATTCTCACGCAAAACGGCCACCCCATGGCCTATCATAGTGAGACACTATTAGATGATGTCCATAAGTACCCTACTTACGACAAAGAAATGTACTCCATTGTGAAAGCCTGCTACCAGTGGAGACATTACATTCTTGGGAGGGAGATAGTCATCCACATTGATCATAAGCCACTGCAGTTCATGCAGACACAAGGAAAATTGTAGAATGACCGCCATCAAAAGTGGTCCACATACTTGCAGCAAGTCCACCTCAACATCAAGTATAAAACAGGAATCACCAACCACGTCGATGATTCCCTCAGCATACCACCAGTCGCGGCACTCACCACAGTGCTAGACTCCTACGGCCATGAGACCTCTGGATGGCCCCAACTCTATGAGATAGAACCTAACTTTTCCACCACCTACTAAATGTTGGGTGCAAAGGCAGTTGTTGATAATTTCCATCTTTGGGATGGGTTGTTGTGTCATCTAGGCCATATATGTGTTCCCTCAAGTGAGCGAGAGAAGCTAATCTGGGAAGCCCATTACAGTCGGGTGGTAGGACACTTCGGCGTCGAAAAGACAGTGGCATTGCTACAAAAACATTTCTACTGGCCGAAACTTCGACAGGAGGTCAGCAAGTATATCAGGTCTTGCACTGCCTGTGCTATTTCCAAACCAACCACTAAGAAACAAGGCTTGTACACCCCTCTTCCTACTCATGACAGACCATGGGAATCCATCTCAATGGGCTACATGTCGGGCCTCTCATCCACCAAGCGGAGAAATGACTGTGTTTTTGTGGTTGTCGATTGTTTTTCTAAGATGGTGATTATGGTTGCTTGTAAGAAGAGCATAACAACAGAAGCCACTGCCAAGCTCTTCTTTGAACGAGTCTAGGTACATTTTGGAATCCCACAAACCATTGTCTCAGATCAGGACAGTTGATCTCTCAGCACATTCTGGTCGAGTCTCTGGTCACTGCTAGACACCAAGCTCACCAAATCCACGGCCTTCCACCCCCAGACAGATGGTCAAACCAAGGTCATAAATCGAATGATCGTGCATATCCTGCGCATGTATAATTCCAAGCACCCTCACACATGGGATGAGAGTATGCCCTATGTCTAGCATAGCTACAACTGAGCCTTGCATATCTCAACTGGCCACAACCCCTTTCAGGTGGGGTTGGGATTCCAACCATTGGGTCCCATAGATGTTGCACTTCCCCTTGCGGTCACCTTGACCGACTCCTCTCCTGCTCCAACTAAGGCTGACAAAGCCACTCGGTTCATTGAGAGGATCCAACACATCTGCCAATAGGTTCAGGATATCCTACAGAAGTCCAATGACAAGTACAAGCAGTGTCGTGATCAACATCGGGTTCCACATAAGTTTCAGGTGGGCGACAAAGTTTGGTTGCACTTGCAAAAAGAACGCCTTACAGGACCCCATCAAAAGCTTCGCCCACTCTGTTATGGGATGTACACCATCACCAAGGTTGTGGGGGATAATGATTTTGCACTCAACATTCCTCCTTTCCTTGGCCTGCACCCAGTGTTCAACGTGGACCTCCTTCGACCTTATTTCCCACCATTATTGGACACCTCAGACGTAGCAGAACAGCTAACACCAACAGAGCTCAACCCTGACTACATACAACAGGCATCCAGTGATCAGATTGTGGACACACATATCAAGGGCACTAGACAACAAAGGATCCATCTTTATCGAGTCGTCAAAGCAGGGCAGCTCCTGCACCAAGGCAAGTGGCTCACCCGAGGCCAAATTCAGCAGAAATTTCATCTGATGGGGGAACTCAACGCAATGGAGACCATTGCTTCCTAAGGATGGAGGATGGATCCAGGTGGATATCAGTGGCCACCCACCTTTTCCAGCTGGCTCAAAACAACTTTCTAGCAATTTTGATAATTTATTATTTTTAGCAGTTTTTCGAGTCCTAAACTTCCGGAGCCATTTTGAGGCCCTAAACGACGTTTTTTGGGGTATGTTGCAGCAGCAAAATTTCATCTTGAAATTTTGTGCAACTGTTGTAGTCCTCGGATAGATCTTTCCAATGGGTTATCATATGCCTAAAATGGAGATCGTATGCAAAAGTTACGACCCCAGGAAGTTGATGTACTGACTTACCCAAACAGGGCCCACGTGACATTTGGTGCTTCATCTTCTAGGGTTAGGTTTTCGGATGTTTAGGGTTTTTTAAACTTGTGTTTATTGTAAAAAGGCCTTGAGAGCCTCATTGTAATCATCTTCTTGCGAATGAGCACAGTCGTCACATCTCTTCTCAGAGATACGTCGCCACCATTCCAACAAGCTTGTTTTTCGCTGCATTTTACAGTTTCAGCTTATTTCCTTATTGAATAGAAAACCAGTTTTACTGTATCTATGTTATTCTGTGTTAAGAATCTGGTAATAATATGTAGTCATTTCGTTATGCTCATAAAATCTGGATCATCTTCATGATGTACATTTAATTCATCCATGAGCTTGTGGAATTCAAACAAGTGTTGAGCAGGATTTTCGTCCGCATATCCTCCAAATTTAGGAAGGACATTTTCCCAAATTTTAATGTCTGGAATAGTGTTTGGAGAACCAAAAACATTTGTAAAGTCCAGAGGAGAAAACCTCGTAGTAATCCAAGCAGCGAACGAATTCGACATTTTGAGACAATTGGAGTCGCCAATGAATCATGTAGAGTCTTTGAACCAGGGAGTCACCAGGTGACTAATCACATCCAATTGAATGTCTATCCCTTTTTCAACATAAAGAAATAGATTTGAACTTTTTGTTGTACGCCAGGGAAGATAACTTCATTCCTCCGTCCCCGACAACGGCGCCAGAAAATGTTGTCGCAAGAGTTGACTCTAGGATGTAATAGAGCCAAGCCTTAGCACATTTTAAATGAAATAATAATGTGTTTATTGATCATTCATATGAGGCTTCTAGAACCAAGTCTGAAACAGGCCTTTCAATCGCTTATAGATCATAAATGAAGAGGCATGACCTCGTTTTCCTAATTTAATTGAAATAAGGAAGATGGATAGAAGATAGGGGATAAAGGAGACTAAAACGAAGAGTTGGGTATCTAATTCCGATAATTCTAATCTTAATTTCAATAGAGGAATGAAAAATAACTTCGAAAGACAAACATGTATATATATAACTTGTAATCTAGGCAGAAACAGTCAAGCTACACGTCTTGTTTTGATCACAGCAAAAACAGAGTAAAAACTGAACCTAACAGGTTGCCCAATAAATGACTATAGCAGAGGTATTACTGAGTTAGAGCCATTACAATCTAAATATGTGAAAGAAGGAATAAATAATGAAGGTAAACCAGAGAAAAAAATACAGGAAAAATAAAATTACACAGTGACAAGGTGTAGAATCTCTTGGCATTATGTTCTATATTTGCTGAAAGAAATGGAATTACAAACTCAACCTCCAAAAGGCTCTAGAGTTGTCCCCCCCCCCCTTAAAATGTTACAAAGATGCCTCATATATGTCTTGAGGTCGAAAATCATCCCAAATCTAAAAGATAACAACAGTTACAATCAATTCTTGAAACTTTATGCCATAGAAAATGGGCCAAACTGTTGAAAACGGGGGTTGTGGTTATAGTTTTGTATCTCTCAAATTGTGACAGTTGTGTATACACTAAAAGAGGATTTTTTGCATCTGTTTTTTATGAGAAAAAACCTCTCTCGGTTCCCTGAGATCCATTTTCATTTTCCACAGATCTGCATTTTACAAACATGTGTCAAAACAGGAAAATATGAGATCCAAAAATTAGGGCTCGGAGATGGATTTGATTCTCCCAATATGTGATACCTGTAGGAAACCTAATAGAGGATATTGATCTCTGATTTGTTAGGAATTAACTCCTCTGACCATTTCTCAAAATTATCCTCCATTCACTCAGAATCATCATTTGAAAATGATGACTCAGCACAGTAAAAAATGTCACATTTCTGAAAATGAACCTCATATTGCGGGGGACTTTTGAATACATTCCCAAGCTCCAAATGAAATTCTAAAGAAACCACTGAAAATATTAGGATCTTTAGATGTCAATCGACTATTCGAATGGGGAAAATGGCCTCTCCAAGGATGAGAAAAATGTTTTTTTCCAAAGGTAGTTTTTTGCATATGACTGGGGTCCCGATTTCGGGTTTTTGGGTTTCGAGGAAACAGAGAAGTGGTTATTTAAAACCCTACGTCAGCCAAATCCATGAAATAGATCATGTCTTTACATATAATACCATTCTTGCAATTTCTGGGCGTGTGGCACACCTCTTTCGAGTCTCCTCATGAGTCTTTCTTCATGCAACTTAACGCTCGAACAGTTGGTGTGTTTCTTTGATCCCTAGTGAAAACCTCTCCCTGGAGTCCTATGTGTGTGTCTTGTGACTTGGCATGTAGATTTAAAGTGGATATTTGGAGATCAGGACGTGAAGGATAGTGAAATCAAGGCAAAGGGCTTGGCTTAAAATATATTTTTTCCAAACTTCAAAATAAAATATTAATTTTAAAATAACATATGTAAAGAACCAAACTTATAGTTTGATTGTGTAACTTGACACTCTTCAAAATGAAGGAATTGCGAAGTAGGACAAAACGGGAGACCTTGGGAAACTTTTAAATATTTTGATATCTTGACGGTAGAAAATTTCGGCGAAAAAGATGATAGGTTTTAGAGTTTTTACTGCGGCGGAAAGGTTGCACCGAATGGCGCAAGGGTTTGATGGTTACACAAAATTACGCCAGGTGACAAGGGTCTGAAACTAAGTGGCATAAATAACATAAATTTTGGAGAAAGACACTGAGTTGAGAAATTTTCAACATGTGTTCCAACACCCTCCACCATCTCTTTCATAGCATTCATGGTCTCTCTTAGCACATCCCCTTTCCAGCAGTCCTACAACACTTATCCATTTTCTATTAAAATAACGTAATTTACATTCATCGACCTTTTATACAAAGGTCCATCAAATCAAACATTCACACACATGATATTGCCATAGTCTCTTCGCCAATATATTTATATTTACAAACTGGGGGAAACAGGGTGTTACAAACATAGCAAGCGAGGAAGATCGGACCAAGAAAGAGAGCACACCACATTTTGAGGAAAAGAATCGTGTGCAACAGGATTTGCGGAAATTCAGCGCAAATGTGGACAAGACCTAGCCATGTTAGGGTTAGGGTTTTTGGATGCATTAAAAGGGATTTTAACCCAATTATAAGGGTTTCCAATACCATATTATTGAGTTGTATCATTTTGACTTATATCATTTGGGCATGACATATCATATTGACTTGTATCATTTTGTCTTACATAATTTGTCATTTTTATTTATATCATTTGTACATGATGTATCATTTTGACTTATGTTTACTATTGGACATGTATCATTTTCACTTGTTATTGATCTACTAGAATATTTGACTTTCACTTGTTTTAGTTATATATGATGATGATCTTATAAGTATTGACTCGTTAATTTTTATATATTGAAAGTGGTTGATGATTTTTGGATGCATATTTATTATGTATGATGGTTTTGATTTACTGCTCATGATGGATGTTGTCAAATCCACTTAAATTATAGATATTTGACACACTTGTTTTAATTATAGATGATGATCATGTTATAATAATTATCTTGTTATTTTATATATACGGGATGTTGTAGATTCTATTTTGATGGAGATTTAATAAGTATAATGATGTTGTTAATTTGTATGGATGTTTGTTTCCCTAAAAATTCTTTATAAATGTTATCCTATAAAATATTTCAAATTCATTTATATGACTTATTGTATAATTCTATAAGTTATTTAAGAGACATGATATATTTAACTAATTAAATTGAAATAAAACATATTAAATTAATAGTTGTAAGAAAAACAAGAAGCATTTTTGGAAGCAAAAAAGGAAGAAACAATGGAACCAAAATTGGAAGCCACACCAGAAGCAAAATTGGAAGCAAAACTGGAAGCCAAACCAAAACAAAAAGTGGAAGCAAACCAAGAAGAAAAACTTGAAGCAAAACGAGAAGAAAAAATGGAAGCCAAACGGGAAGAAAAACTAGACGTAAAACTGGAAGCCAAACCAGAAGACAAACTGGAAAAAAAATTGGAATCCATATTAGAAGAAAAACTAGACGTAAAACTGGAAGCCAAACCAGAAACGAAAATGGAAGCAAAATTGGAAGGCATATAAAAAAAAAAAAAAAACTAGAAGCAACACCTAGTGCTATTCCTGGCACTAATACTGGCACTAATCATGATGTTATTCCTATCATCATTCCTGACATTATTCCTATCATCATTTCTGACGCTATTCCTGGCACTATTACTAGCTCTAATTCCATCGCTAAATCTAGCACAATTATAAATATTCTTGATTGCGCCCAATTTTGTGTTGGAAAAGGTGTCCAATTCATGAACTGAAATACACTAAATTCTGACACTATTTTAGGTGCTAATTTCTTGTTCTGTTGTAGTGTACTCATCTCTTGAAAGCACAAATGTTGTCTCTAGAAAAAATGGAATGCTACCAAATATGTGGACTCTATTATAATCGTGATGAAAAATATGCTCCATAATCCCCCTTTTGCTCCCTAAAAATACTTTTAAAAAAATGATTTTGGTTGATGTACGTGATTCTCCTTTAAGAAACTCGTGTGCGTACACCCATTTCTAGTTAGGAACCCATGTACATGTTATTTTGGCTCAAAATATAATAAATCCCTGCATTTCGGGTGGAGTTGATGGGTTCCCTAGGTTCCTAACCTCTTGTAGCCCATCCATAACTACTCCAATTGTCAAATGGGAGTATAAATTAGAGCCCTGGGGTGGAGGAAAAAGAGAGCAGGTAAATGCATCCTTATGTTGGAATTTTCATTATAGTCCTGCAAGTCCCCTTCTCCCTTTGCATCTGAGATTTTCCTTCCCACCTGAAAACCCTTGTTTTCAGGACTTGTGTTCTCCCTATCTTGTCAGGAAGAAAGATTTTGCCTTCCTTGGACTTGTTTGAGCACAATATAATTCACCATAAGACAATTCAACTTCTAGACACAGAAAAAAATAAAAATAAAATCGCTTCTCGACAAAAACAAGGGTTAGATCTTGGTTAGCTTATCCAGAAAATGTGAATTTTCCCTTTGTCTATGATTTACCAAGATTGTACAGAGCGCACGACAAAGAGCATACACAGATAGGAAAACCCTTTTCGTTATGTCTATGATCCGAGAACGCCCAGATCGTAGGGAAAAGAGCATATGCAGATTGAAAAGAGTAGCAACCCATAAATATATAAATAAACAGAAAACTAAAATAAAACCGAAATATATCTCTGTAAAATCATTAAAAAGGGTGTATTTAGGCTTTATACCTCTAAATTTGATTGAAATGGTCATATCTTAGGAAAATGGAAACCTGTTCGAGTGAAATAAAAGGTGTTCCTAATTAAAACGAGTTCTCCAGATGCAATGGAATAGTCCTCTCAACCCAGAAATGTACAAAAATGGCATATACTAGAGATGTGACAACACAACTTCACGATCTTGATCTGCAATGGGAGCAGGTCTTCAAATGCTCTATGATACCATATTCGACAACATAAGTATTCAAACAGAGGATGAGCACCTCCAGTAACAACTCACACAACCAAATCAAAGATCAACACACAAATGTTTTTTATGTGGTAAAACCCCTGTGGGGAAACATCCACGACCCCAGCCAACGCAGCCACTTTGAGCAATTTATTAATGAAAAGAAAAATTACAGAGAGATTTACAAGAGAGTTTCTTAGAATCAATCATCAACAAATGACCCTCCATGCTCTTTAAATAGACATCATGGACGAATCATGTGTTAATCCATGGATCAATGTAGCCGTTAAGATCGAGGAGAGTATGAACCGTCGGATCTCTCTTTGTCAGGAAAATATCATGATCATCGGATTACCTAACTACGTATGAATATTGATGCATAGTAAAGAAACACACTTTTACCTAACGACACATTAAACCAAGTTGATATTAACTAACTCCTAAGTGTCTAAATATTATAAAAATAGCATCATACTTATGAGGGTCAATCTCTCGTTGTATTATGGGTGGTGGGGTATGTTGGACGGATCCATTGAGTCCATTAGTTTCATGCCCCAATGTGGTGTTGACTGATGGGAGGTGAGGTTTGTTTGGATGTAAATGGTCAATCAATTAATTTCTATGTGCATTAGGTCAAGTATGAGAGCACATCAATTGTGTTAGCATCTATCTAGGGATTGGAGGTTAGGACTTCTCACACTATTATGGGGAGGAGACTTAACGAACCATGTATGAAGTAGGTCAAGGGTAAGGTCATGTATTTATATAACCATATATGATGTCACCACTTATGGATGTGGTCATTAATCAGGGTAGAAGTACAAATCCTTTGAGTGGTGAGGAGTTTTGTGCTTGTTGTTTGACAAACTAGGAGCTGGAAATATGTCAAAAACCTAGTTGTGAGAGTTTTGAAATCACTAAATTTCCTGGTGGGAAGTTCAATGTACTATTTAGCACCCTAGCAAGTGATATTTCATTGAAAAATATTTACCTTGATGACATCATCCTTAATATTGTTGAGGCGACACCATAAATAGTATGTAGTGATGTGAATACTTGGGTATTCCTTGAGTTTTCCCTCAAATTATGTTAAATCAAAGGGGAGATTATGTGGCATGTCTTCCTAATCGTCATTGTGTGTGATGTGGTAATTGGTGAGTTGATCAAGGTCAAATGAATTGAGGGAACCAAAGAATAGGGTATGGCTCATCATGTTAGTGGCCATGTTTCTAGGTGGGTTTCCCCCTAGTGAGAGGGGATGCATCCTATGTGGGGAAGGGGAAGGGGATCTACTCAAATGAGTGTTTTTCTCTACATCATGGTAGATTTTGTTGTTAGAGGAAACGGGATCTTATGTGACAAAGGGGTTGTCTAGGGTTGTAATGAGTGGTTCATGATGTGAGGGGATATTTAGGTTTTGAGGGTCAATGAGGGGGGTTGTACATCCCTCAATTATTTGTGTGGGATTGTCTCTTGGTTCTTTCCAGTGATGGTAGATGCCAAAGTGTCGAGGGTCAACATCTACTAGCCTAACAAAGTGTCTTAAACTACTAGAATCCATTGTAAAATCATTGTGTTCCATGGAGCTAGGTGAGAGGTGAATAAATGTTTTATATAATAATCAATAATCTGAGTAACAAGCACATTCCCTAAAATGTTGAAAAGATGAGCGATAAGTAGTCAAGTAGAAATAGATAAAATGGGTCTTCAAACTGAGTTGTCATCATTAGTTATGAGGTCTAGTGGGGGTGAGTCTCAAATGAAGATATGAACAAATATTAAGTATACTAATTTACACATGGAGTCCAAGGGTTCTCACACTATATATCTTAGGCACTACTTGTAAGCACTAAGCATGTCACCTAGGTAGAAACCTAGAAGATTGACTACTAAGTTGCCTCTTTGCTAGCCATGGATTAGGAGGTATGGACTCAATGATTGATCATATGAAAAGTAGTTTGAGGGGTGGTCTCACACATTTATAGTCTAGACTCCCTATAAATGCCTATTTTTCAAGACAATCCCCCAACCACACTTAATCAACTTCTAGTTTGGAATTGTGTAATCTTGGATTATTATTTGGATGCCTAACTACAAGGTCCTAATGTATTCTAAATGTTGGTGTTATTTACAAGACTGGGTAGTCATGTGTTCACAACTCTCACTATATATCAATGTGGGGGTCATAAGCTACATGATTTGAAATTATTGTGCTTACCAAATAATAACAGAGTTTTGATTTTTATGATGAAAAAACTTGGTTAACAAAAGTTATATTAATTTCTTATGTGTTTATGTGATAAGGATGTGTTTTAAATGTCTCACGTTTGGTTGGTTTAACCACGAAGTAATATTTAGGTGTGTATGTGTGCATAATGGTGTGGAAACTTACACTACAAATGAAAGACTATGGTTACTCAACTTTAAATAATTCTTTGAAAAAACTGCAAAAGTATCTTAAAGTAACAAATTTCTTTCAATTGAAACAAAACAAGGAAAGTAGTATTCTATTGTTACTAATTTACCCAAATCATTGAAAATCCTAGGGTGAAGAGCATATGTAGGGAGGTGTGCCTTAAGGTAATTGGTTAAACCTTAAATAATGTGCAAACATTTAGGTTATTTTTGAAAAACAATATCATAATTAAGGTAAAAATGGATAATTTGATCATAGTAAAGAGGTATGTGTAGTGTGAATAACTCTTAAAAATGGGTTACTAATTGATGGGGTATGTGGGTGCGTGGCATTGACTCAATGTGTGTTTACTAAACATACTAGCATCTTCAACATGGTTTTATCCATGATAACTACATAGTCAATGCATGAAAAAAAGGAACAATCACGTCAACCCATATAGTAATATTTTTCAAAAAACTAAAGTTGTTATCCTATGCTTAAGGTTGTGGGCATGAACATTTGGTGTTGTGTTTCCCTGATAATGACCAACAAAGTCACAAACACAAGAAATAACAAGGATTTTAATAAGAAAATGGGAGACTTGATCTAGTCGAACCAAAGGATCTTAGCATTCATATAAAAAGCTAGAAAAAGACCCCAGTGGAGTTGCCATTATATTGTGGGAATATTGATGAGGGGTTAATGGATTATGGAATATTGATGAGGGTTAATGGATTATTTTTTTTTTTTTTTTTGCCTATAATATGGTTAAATTCATACATAACAAAAGAGCTAAGGTGTTTTTTCTAAAAATGTATTTGTTGTTTTTTATATGTTTTTAGCTAGGAAACTATGCCAAGGCATCTATAAAGGTTAAAGAACCTACCTACTTTACATCACAAGTTATCTTCTTTACCAAAGCAATTATCACTTAAATATCTTAGAGCTAGCTATTCATTGTTACTTTATAAAAATATCTATCTTGCATGCTTTGAATGTCGAATTTCAATGCTTGTGAAATAAATTTAAAGCAAAGAAGAATGTAGATAAAATCCAGGTAACTACTTTTAGATTCCTAAATCATCGCCTTTTCATTGTGCACCTTTATCCCACATTGTAGAAACATAAAACCACATTTAAACAAAAGATGTAGAAAAAGTTAAAAGATAAAAAATACCTTCAAGCACGTCTAAGGAAGGTAGTCATGGGTACTTAAAGCATTAAAAATTATCAAAAATACTACTAAGGAGTGGATGTCTTTAACATTGGTTGATATGATAAGCAAACATGTTGGGTATTGGAAAATAAATCTAGTTGTTGCTCACATATATGTGAGCATGTTCAAGTTCATTCATGGTACTTCTATGTCAACTTCAAAGATATTCAAGATATGAAAGGATATTCATTACATTAAATAGAAGGATAATAAATATCAAAGACTACATATAAATATGTTTAAAAATCCCTTAAACATACTTTAAATAATGCACAAGCATTTATCAAAGAAATGCAAAGTAATAATAGATATATTGTACTACATATAAATGTTCAAAGCTTATATAAAATCAACAAACATAACAAATAAGTTGTACCACAATTTTTCTTCAATGATTGTAAATATAAAAGAGACTACCAATAATCTACATTAAGGAAATGCAAAGCAATAATAGATATATTGTATTACATATAAATATTCAAAGCTTATACAAAACCAACAAACATAAAACCAATAAACATAACAAATAAGTTGTACCACAATTTTCCTTCAATGATTGTAAATATAAAAGAGACTACCAATAGCCTACATTAAAGAAATGCAAAGCAATAATAGATATATTGTATTACATATAAATATTCAAAGCTTATACAAAACCAACAAACATAACAAATAAGTTGTACCACAATTTTCCTTTAATGATTGTGAATATAAAAGATACTATCAATAGCCTACATTAATGACAAGAAGAAAAGAGATGTAGAAAACAAGAGAAATGAAAAAATAGTGAGAGGGGTGAATCCTCAATATTGACTTCTTAGTCTTCAGAAAACGATAGGGTCCTAAGGGCATCAAAGAAAAGTCTTCCTTTAGTTTTCAAAATTCCAACCCTTCAAATTTCCAACCCTCTCCAAGTACCCAGTGTTGCATTTTTATCCCTATTGAGATGTTGAGTTTTTTCCCTCATTTGTGCAACTAATTTCCAAAATAGAATCAATATTGGAGTGGATTGAGGTGGTTCAACAAGGTAATCATGTGGTTGCAGTAACCTCTCTAATGAAGTAGAACAATTGATACTATCGAAGCTCCATTAACCACTCACTCAAACAATATTATGTTAGTTTTTATTACTATCTAACCTATTCATAATTTTTCCATTTATACCATGTAATCCATTTACATAAAGTTTCTTTGGTATAAGAAGAATTTTACTAAAATAAATAAGAAGAATTTTACTAACTTCAATAATAAAAATAAAATAATATCTATATAAATTTATTTAATAGCATTCTTCAATGTCATATATAATATTTGTCCACCCAAAATTATAGATAATATTTATATATGATGCATAGACCATTTATAATGAGACTTCATTTGAGGTTGTTCCATAATGATAACTTATCATCCTTAAATCCATTCACATATATAAATTAAAGAAGGAAAACTAGACTTCTCCATCCTCCATTTTCACACCACTAGTTGTTTCATTACCATACTCATGTCATCTAATAAAACCACATAGAAGGTTTGATTGTCTATCATGTTTACTTAACTTAATGACAGAGGATTAACATCTCAATTGAAACCACAATAAATTCAGTCTCTCGATGGACATGGCACCAATAGTTTTTTGGTGTTCTTATTTTTATAGTCAATGTAGTTCCTATCTTGATCAAGTTCAATATTCAACACTCTTTTTTCCTTCTTTTATTCTTCACTAACACCTCATTAACTAGACATGACTCTAGCTAGGCAATTTTGGAATTTTAAAAGCTTTGTAGGAAAACATTTTTTGGATGTTAAGGTAAAATCAAGGTACTTCATCTATCACATGTGTAAAAAATGAACTGGCTCTTAGTAGAGAAGGAATAAAATGTCCTTAATCAAGATCTCTTCAAAAGTATCAACCCACGGGTTTGCATATGAAATATTCATATTTGGAGGTCAATCAACCAAAATAAACTCTTCTCAACACCTTCTTTGATTGTTTTATTTTACTAAACCCTTCCAAAGTTCCACCAAATAATAGAATGCACATTACAATATCTCGCTCCTTATACAGGGGCAGCTTTGGTTGAATACTTCATGTATAAGAAACAACATACATCAATCATTTATGATGATCTCTCCAAACATGCACAAGCTTATCAACAAATGTCTCTTCTATTAAGAAGACCACCTGGTCGAGAAGCTTATCCGGGAGATGTTTTCTATTTGCATTCTTGTCTCTCGGAAAGAGCAGCTAAATTAAGTTCCCAGTTAGGTGAGGGGAGTGTTACTGCTCTACCAATAGTTGAGACTCAAGCTGGAGATGTTTCAGCTTATATTCCCACTAATGCAATTTCCATTACCGATGGACAAATATTTTCATCGGTCGATCTATTCAATGTTGGAATCTGACCTGCTATTAATGTGGGTATTTTTGTATCTAGAGTAGCATCCATGGCTCAGATAAAAGCTATGAAAAAGGTAGCTGGAAAATTGAAATTAGAGTTGGCTCAATTTGCAGAGTTGGAAGCTTTTGCACAATTTGCTTCCGATCTTGATAAAGCTACTCAAGATCAGTTGGCAAGGGGTCAACGATTACGTGAGTTGCTCAAACAATCTCAGTCGGCTCCTTTGAAAGTAGAAGAACAAATAGCTACTATTTATACCGGAACGAATGGATACCTGGATATATTAGAGATAGCACATGTGAGAAAATTCATTGTTCGGTTACGCGAGTATTTGATAAAGAATAAACCTCAGTTCGGAGAAATTATACGTTCTACTGGAACATTTACAGAAGAAGCGAAAGCCCTTCTGGAAGAGGCTCTTAAGGAACATAATGAAATTTTTGTACTTCAAGAACAAAAGTGAATATTTGATCATTTGGTGGGATCATTCGGAACAAGAAAAGAGTTGAAGAATTTGTTCCAATACATTGCACGACAATTTAGAACAATTGAAGAGTATTATGTCCAATAAGATTTGAACCTATACCAAAGGTTTAGAAGACCTATGTCATATCCATTAGACAATGGACGCTCTCTCTCTCTTCCATTTTTTTCTTTTCACTCTCTTTGGCATACATTATCCTGATCTATCCTTTTTATTCACAATGAGTTAGGACAGGAAAAGAATGGAATCTATTTCAAATTGAAATGGAAAATTGATTTCGAGTGAATCATGAAATTATGTTATATAATCACTTGATATCTACCTATTCTATCTATATAGATAGATAATAGATAGATATATGTTAGCGAGTAGCGGGAATTGAACCCGCATCATTAGCTTGGAAGGCTAGGGGTTATAGTCGACATTGATTATTCAATGCCTCTAATTCAAAACTGAACATGAGAATTTCATGTCATTCGGCCCCTTCATGGGGGATAGAGAGTGGTATGAGGGAAGAAGCGGAGTATTTATATCAAATCTTTTTGAAAGGAGATTTCAATTCTTTCTCTTCTTTCGTTTTTTTTTCTCTCTTTTCTAATAAAACCCTAATTTCTTATCGTACCCATAGTAAGTATCACATCTTCATTCATCACCTTCAAAATGTGCCAATGGTCCCGCCAACTATAACTATTCCAAATTCCCTAAGAACTTGAAAGGCATATATACACTTGAACTACGTGTAAATCACTAGTCTCAAAAAATATACCATGCCTTTATTTAATGCTAAACCTAAACTATGAAATTCACTAAGCTTGCAAACCCAGTTACACTTTGTGCACTTCATGCAATATTGGATGTGTTATGAAAACAATTAGATTTATATCCATGACAAAAGGCTATGTTGTAACCTTGATTGATTTAAAATTGATTAATGACTATTCCTTAACAAAATCGCTTTTAATAATCATACTAAATAGAGGTATTATCATGATTAATATTCAAACTCAATTTAAAATTTAGTTGAAAAACATTGTTGGTAAAAATCACAACTATGTGAAGGAACGCATTAATTATGTTAAAAAAATATTTTCTAACCAATCATGTGTAGGATTAAAATTCATAATGTAACAACTTTTATAAAAGTAATTGGGTACTATATTGGACGGCATAGGTTTACAGAAATTGATGGTTTAGATCAATTGTACAGCGTTAACATGTAGGTTTTTAAATTCATCATTTTCCTATGCAAACTAAAAACCACTCGAATGCACACGGCAGCTTCCTATCAATCATAGAGTGCAAATTGTTGCAACATCACCAGCATAGCATTTGGAAACGGTGTTGACTAATTGTTCTACGAAATAGCTTTTTTCACCCGATTCGATTTGTATTGAATTACTCATAAATTAAAATTCAATGATCCATATACCAACTTGGGCGAAATCAAGTTAGAAATTGAGTGTTAGATTATGACAAGTCGTTTAAATACATAACCCGTGAAAATTTTAAAGATCGTTTAAATACGTAACCCGTGAAAATTTTAAAGAAAGGTGATCATTAGTTTGAAGCATTGTTTCATAAACAAAAATTGAAAACTAACTTGTAAAAAGCATTGGGTTGCAATTTTGGTTCACAAGAAGAAACTATATCAAAAGAAAGAAAGAAAGTATTTTTAACGTCCACGAGGCTAAAAATAGCCTATGGGACAGATTGCTTTTCCATCTGGATTTTGCATTCGGCCCTTTTCTTGTGAAGTTTTACAATAATTTCTCCCAGCTTCTCAACAAACTCTTCGCTGAATAGATTATCCCGGGAATTAGTTGCCAGAATACCTGCATAATTTTCCCTGCTGTCTTTGAGGGCCTCACATTCTAAAATGAAATGTTTTTCTGTTTCCACTTTTCCGGACGAGCACAAAATACATACTCTTTCTTCCCACCTTTCTTTTGGCCTTTTCCAGCGCCCTGTTTCACAACGGAGTCGATAAACAACATTTCAAAATTCCAGGCGAAACGGGTACTATTAGTTTCCTTTCCTTAGTCAATTACCTATTAGTAAAACCATATATCTGAGTTAAAAGAAACCATGGCCCTCGAAAACTTATTAATCTTGTATAACTTATTTCTCAAAATTATGATTCTAACCATTTAATCGATAAATATGGGGATATTTTTTAGCCTAAGCTCACTAAGAGGAATGCTTGTGAAATTTTTCAATCATATTGTTAATGGTTCAAAGATGCCCTCAATATTGTACCATCCTCAAAATACAACCTTGCATAGGCAATTGTCCTAGCAACTTTCAATTTTCCTAGGTGTATTTTGATGTGTTCAAGTCTTTATGACCCTAACAAAAGAGTGGTGAAGTCATGTGATGGCACTAGAGTGGTTTTCCCAGTTACTACAAATGTTATATCATAAATGATTTTGCTACTCGATAATCAAACAATTCTTGATGAAGAAGTTTTGTACGCATTGTTTAATTCTTTGAAAATTGAGAAAAAATAGTATTTACTACTAAAGTTGTTACCTAAAAATTTCATTTTCCATAATCCCTGAGTTGGCCCTACCCTTATCAACATAGGTCTTTTCATTTGTATCCAAAGAAATCATTTCAATGTCATGTTTTATAATGGGATATGATAATGATTTTAGTATGGACAAGATTGAAGGAGAGATTAAGTCTCATGAATATGAGACTACTAAAGTGAAGTTTGATATTGATAAGATGCCAATAGGAAATAAGATTGAATCACATAAACAAACAATTAAAATGGTATCCATAGATTTAATGCAAGAAACAATAATTGTCAAGCAATTGACAACAACGGTGACTAGATTGGAGAACTAGTTAAAGCAAAAAAGAGTTGTAAATAGGGAAAGACTTATAAATATACATAGATCTAGAACAAAGAATAATTGCTCTTGGAGAAGACCCTAATTATAAAAGTGGGGTCAAGTATTTATTCAAAGAAAAGGATAATGAAATCCAATCCTTGAAAACCAAACTAAATATACCAACATCAAAGCATATTCAAACTAAAGAACTGATCAAAGCACAAAAGGAAAAAGAGTAGACAATTGAGGATATTCCAAGGTTAAAACAACAGAATGTTAGATTGGGTCACCTAATTGACAAGTGAAATGAGGAAAAGGAAGTAGCTCTTTTAACCAAATTGGCTTTAAAAGAAACTATTCCTAAAGTGAAATCATAAAAGAAGGATCAGAAATAAGGTAGATAGTTAGTTTGAAAAGTCAACTATTTTCAGTTCAAAAATAGTTAGGAGTAGATAATAGTTATATATAATGGAAGACTATATAAATTATAGATTTGAAATCACAAATCGATAAACTTGATAATTGATTATTGTCATCAAAAGCTAGTTGATAGGGACAAAGTCACAACTAAAGGTAATCCAAAAATTGAGGATTTGATGAAGTCTTTGGAAGAAGTTGAAAGAAGAATTTAAGGGGGGGAATAATTAATTGGAGAAAAGCATGTGATTTGGGATCGAATCATATTAATGGTCTAAAAAATCAAAGGTCATTTTGATGTAGTTCAATAGACCTAGATTCTAACTTCCAAATTGTAGACTGAAATTACTAAAGCTTAGTCAAGTTTGGGAGATAAAGTTGAAATAGTAGATGAAGTAACCAAGTTTCTAAATGGTGGACCTCAAGATGAGTTAATGATTATGGGTGTCAAAGACTAAACTTATATTATCATGTCTGCAAGTGAGGTGCATACAAAAGAATTTTGATTGTGGTAGCTCAAAACAAGTGCCATGTAGTTGGTCAATTCGCTCAAGCTTTCAAGGATGAATTTAAAACAACAATTGAATTAAGATTTCCTACCCCATGGACACTTGACAAATGGTTTTTTGATGTTAGAGTGTATAATGATTCCTTACTTAAACAAAGAAACAATACTAAGCAATTTAAAGATGTTATTGGCCATATTAGAGGAAAATTGATATTTGATAAACTATGAATAAGTTTCATATTGTTGCGTACTATTACCAATCTACATAAAGTCTACCACTTGCATCATTTTATCCTTTCACCAATTCAGAATTTAGATATTGTTGCAAGGAAAATGGTGAAGTTTAATATCCTGGAGGAAATTATTGGAATCAAATAGCCAAATTAAGAAGTAAGAATTTGATAGTAAGATAGGCTCCCCAAAACGCTTCCACATCAACACCTCAACCTCTAAATAGGGAAAAGAAGAATGTATGATTATATATATAGCTCATAGATATTCTAGGAATGACATAAGAGAGGAATAACAATTTCCTAGGAATTTCAAGTTTCACCCTGTAAGGTAGCTAGAGAGGTAGTGGGGGGGCCCAGAGGGCCCATAGTGATAACAATGGAGGCCATTCAATGTAAGGTGGACTAAGTCCACTATATTATTAAATAAGACCCACTATGGTAGTTAAATATAATAAATGAGTAGTTAGATATAATAAATGTAAGAAGACTTCTTAGAAGGTTCTACTTCTAGAAGATTCCTCCTCTAGAATGTTCTTAGGTGATGGTAGCACTATATAAAGGGGTTCAAGCAATGTAATGGGATATGAGGAGAAGTATTTTATTGTGGAGCAGTAACTCAATAGGAGGATGCCCCCTCAAAGAGACAAGTGAATAGAAGAGGATCCATTGTATGGTGTTTTCCTACCTCAAGGGTTTGGTAATAATAAAGTGTGGTTTCTACTATCTTGCTTTGTGGATCTATTTTGTATTCAGTATTTGTAATGATTATATTTTTAGATCTGGTATAGGTTCTTAACAAGTGGTATCAAAGCATTTTTCTTGGCAGAAATTGTGGGCAAATATTTTTTATTTTTGCAGATTTTTTTCGGAGAAAAAAAAAGAGGGCCGCGACATTCCAGAAATTTTAGGGATATTTATGTGAAAACTTTGCAGAAACAGGTCATATATCTGATTTCCTCTCAAAAAAAAACCTAAGTTGAAAAAACAAATCGTCCGAAACGGAATCCAGGAAGTCAAGATATTGAAGTTTTAAAATCTGCAATTTTTAGGGTTTTTTACGCAAACGGCGGTGGGATTTTTTGTATTTCTGTAGTAGCTGGAGGCTGAATTTTCCCAAAAAAATTATAGATCTGATTTTCTCTCACAATTTCATCCAATTTCAAAAAAAAAAATCAGCCAAAACGGAGTTTGGGAAGTGAAGTTATGAGCATTTTAAATTCAACAGTTTTTCAAGGTTTTTCTGGAAAACGCCGCAATTTTCTGCAGTAATTTATTGTTCTATTTTTTGGGTTTTTTCATGACGGTTGTGGGACCGAAGAGTTCATAGGGTGATAAGATGACTATTTCCTCTCAAACCCTCAAATAAATTCTTGAAGCATTCAAATCCCAATTGTGTGGCACATTATATGACAGATTGCATGACCTTGCAGATGGTCTCAATGATAGTTTTCGTAGTATTCAAGATTCATTGGATAGCATACAGGAGAGATTTCTTATGGCGAAAATAATGGATGAATATACTCAAGAAATATATTCTTGGTATAATTTTGAGGCCGATTGCAATGATTGGTATATGGATAGTTGTCATTTCTGGGATGACAACCACTTCCATATTTTATTTGATGACTCTACTCCACCTTCTGTAGAGAACATCAATGTCCCACATCATGAGCTAGTTACCAGCGTCTAGCCTACATATTATACAATGGTATTGTTCAGTCTAGATTCATCTTTGATCATGTCCCACTATGTGGATGGATATTCTTATTTGGATCCACATGATAGGTGTCAGTATTGGGAGCATCATTTTCAGTTGGTTATTGGATGTCGGTATCTTCCATGTGGGGTTCACATGAGAAATTGGACATGGGACCTTGGTTTACAATGGAAGTTAGACTACTTCAGCGTGGTGGCTTCTATTTCTCAATGGGACCCTAGTTCTCTAGTCTACTTCAGCAGAGTGGCTTTCCTTTCTACATGGGACCTTGGTTCTCCAGTCTTCTTCAACATTATGGTCCACAATTATCCATGGGACCCTGGTATATGGTTGTACATCAAGCGTTGAGGAAAACACTTTCATAATGGGGGTGGAATTAAAGGTAGCTAGAGAGGTAGTGGGGGGGGAGGGTGCAGAGGGCCCATAGTGATAACAGTGGAGGCCATTCAATGTAAGGTGGACTAGGTCCACTATATTATTAAATAAGACCCACTATGGTAGTTAGATATAATAAATGTAAGAAGACTTCTTAGAAGGTTCTACTTCTAGAAGATTCCTCATCTAGAATGTTCTTAGGCGATGGTAGCACTATATAAAGGGGTTCAAGCAATGTAATGGGATATGAAAAGAAGTATTGTATTGTGGAGCGGTAGTTCAATAGGAGGATGCCCCCTCGAAGAGGCAAGTGAATAGGAGAGGATCCCTTCCATAATAGGATCCATTGTATGGTGTTTCCCTACCTCAAGGGTTTGGTAATAATAAAGTGTGGTTTCTTCTATCTTGCTTTGTGGATCTATTGTGTATTCAGTATTTGTGATGATTATATTTGCAGATCTGGTATAGGTTCTTAACACACCCTCTACTATTTTTGGAACTCATTATTCAAACAAAAAACGGTTGAGGCATAAGAAGATAAAAGGAAATAAAAGAAAGAAGATGGCATTGGATATTGGACTGAAGAGAAAACTCCATTCTAGCAATCGTGTCAAACATTAGGAAAGAAAAAAATTCTTAAATTTTTCTGGGTTTTATGGTATGTCTATGTTCTCAAAGGACTCATCCCTTTGTTCATTCATCATTTTTATGTATTCCTTCTTATTACTTGTTTTAAACATTTCAATAAAGACTTTTGATTTTCTTAGTTTTCAAAGATTTAATCACAGAGACTTATCTTTGTATTTATCAAAATGTTAATATATCAATAGTAACATGTAAAGTTTTTGCATGATAATTCTTGCAATGATGGTTGATAATGTTGAATGCTAAGCTACTAACATCTTTTATTTCATACTCCATGGTTCATAGTATTTAATACTAAATTATGTTGAAATTAAAGATCATTTTGAGTATGCATGGAATTTTTTCTGAAAGTTTATAATCTTTATCATATCTTTGTTTATTGATATGTTCTCCAATTCAGGTATTAAGGAATGTTTATTCTAAATATATTTGTGGAAATGTTTTCTTGAAAACAATATTTGCATTCAACAATATTATTTTAAAGAAGATTGTGTGTTCTTCATTTCACTTTATCTTCTCACGTTTTTTCTAGAAATTGATTGAAAGGGAATACGATGCCCTCGGTGAACAAGAATAATTGTTTTAAGGCTCATAATCTTTATTTCATAATATCTCCAATATTGTATGATAAATTTTAATTTTTGATAAAGTTTCATCTTTCTTCAATTTTGTTGAAGAAAATATAAATGAAAACAACATCCATATTTGAGGGTTACCCGCTCTGGCTGATGAATTCTTTCAGTAAGCCTAAAGCGGTGAGGATTTTTCCTCCATAGGGTGCCTTGGCACTATTCCCTAACCAGGAACATCCTAAGGAACAACATGATACAAACAAAATAATGAGCTTGTGTATACACCAACCAAGAAAAAGGAATTTTCATCATACAATCCAATGAAAGACTCTATGCCACTATATTTTTATGGCTACTAAATGCAGAATTAGGGATTGGTTCCAATACAACCTTATTGGCTTCTTCATAAGTTGGATATGTTACAATTAGTTGAACATATTCAATCTATTATTCAAACTTAACATGAAAATGACTTCAAGTTTAGCACAAGGATTTTTCTTTGCAAAGATTTTAAAATTGCCATCATTATGAAAATTCCATGGATATAATGCTTGTCACTAAGTTAGACCAACAGGGTATATTCTATAAATATTTAATTTCTTACTTCCATGAATCATTTTAGGTCATTTTGTCTTCCAAACAGGTATGTTCTTCAAAGATATAAGCTTTAGAAAGTACCACTAGCTTAAGACCCTTCAATGTGAGGTTCTCGGACTTTATAAAAACTGAATGAATTTCAAATATACCCCACTCTCTTATATATTTATGGTATTATGTCATTGAACCTATCTTACATCTGCATGGATAGTGTTGAGTGATTTCATTGGCTCTCTATTCTTTTCTTATATTTGTGTTTCCAAATGAATGGAAATGTGGAAAAAAGAGTGTATTGTTGCCATATCAACAAGGACTTTGAATGAATTGGGAGGACCCTTGAATCTCCACATTAATTTCTCATTGTATGCAATATAATTTGAAGAAAGGTACTTGATAGTTTGACCCATTAAATCAATGTCATATATAGTATTAATATGGATAATTTCATTTGGAGTAGGCACGTAATCTTGAATATTGGGATGTCTTACCTGTTGGAGTTACTTCACACACACCTAGAATTTATTTTTCCTAAGGTTTTTCCTTGTTTATTAGTCATAATTAGTCATTATCCTGTCTCTTATATTTTAGGGGATAATATTCCACCTGGAGAATATTATGTTAAGTTGACACTTCAATTTGACTAGTTGAGTTGAGTCTAGATGTTGCATTGGTTTTGCCACCATGAAACATTGGGATCATCACCATGCTAATGTGTACTTCCATTGGGATCATCACCAAACTGGAACATTACCCTTGATTCATTTATTTACTCCTCATTACACTATGTTCAGTCAGTTAACTAAAGACTGATTAACTAGTTAACTCAGTTAGGTGGCAGTTCACTCCAGTAACTGCCTAAGAGACTAGACTAGGTGGAAATTCACTCATGTAACTATTGGTGTGTTTCTATATCACTCTAGACCACCACTATAGAACATTGGTTCTCCTCCAGTGTGCATTCATTGAGTTATACATAGTATATCATGTGTAAATTATTCATTATTCATTACGGTTAATGAGAATTCTTCCATTCTTTATCTCTTGCTTCTTCTTTTCTTAATTTGTCTCTGCAAATGTGTGTAGTATTTTCTAGATACATATATTTTGTGTAGGTTGAACACATTTACATGGTATCAAATCCGACAGACTACTAAGAAAAAACTACACCAAAAAAAATTCACAGGTACAAAAGATTGAAGACAGCGGAAAAATGGATTTCCAAACAGAATTCATTCTTACACCTTACAACTACTTTGCATGGAAGGAGAGAATAATGATTCATCTCTGAACCAAAGGATTGTATAGGTTAAACTTGAATACAGATACAGAACTGACATCATCCATAGAAAAATCCAAGTATTTAAATCAGATGGATGAAGCACTTGGAACGATTTGCAATCTTATTTCTCCCTATCTCCTTTTTCACTTATCTTCCTATAAGACTCCCAATGAATCTTGGAATACCTTGGAAGGGATATTTGTAAAACATGATGAGATGAGAGGACACATGCTAGAGGTGGAATTGCTCACATTAGATCCAAAAAGATTTGACAATATCTAAGATTTATTTACAAAATTCAAGGATTTACTGTCGCAACTCAAAGCTTGCAGGGTTGATAAATCTAAGGAGGAGAAACAAATGGTTCTCACCATTCTCTCCAAACTTGTTCCTCAATTATCTATGTTCATGTCCACATTCCATTCAATCAAATTCACCTCTGGAGCCACCTGGAAGATGCCTTCTCTTGAGGACTTTATCGAATCCCTGACACAAGAGCAAACCAAGCTCATCAACATGGGAAAAATCAAAGGCCCAAAGGCACATGCACTTACTGTGCAAGATGGCAGCCACCCATATCATAAATCTAAATACAAAGACAAAAATAAATCTCATGCACATATGAAGAAGGAAGGGTACACAAAACCCTTCACCGATGCCTCCAGATCCAAAGGGGGAAAGGGAAGAAAACGGGAGAAATGCACGTACTGTCACAAAGGATTCCATCCTTAATTTGCTTGTATGAAAAAACAAATAGATATAATGTCTCAAATACTTCAGCAAAACAACCTTGGAGATCGCATCCCCGAGGGTGCCAAGAAGAAGAATTCAGAAGATCAGAATCCCAAGAAAGGAAATTCTAGCCATGCCTTGATTGCCATCAACTCCTCTCTCAATGCTTGGATCGTAGATTCAGGAGCATCACATCACATGGATTCCTAAAAAGTAGTCTATTCTTCATTGGATGCATGCAAAGGTCCTCCTATTCTGATGGGGGACAACTCTTCAGTTGAAGTCACCGGCAAAGGAAGGATTGAACTCACCAATAGAAGCTTCGAGAATGTGTTGCACGTTCCCAAACTTTTCGTCAACCTTATCTTCGTGTATCAGATGAAGAATTTCAGCACCGAAAAGAAATTCATATTCACACCAATTGTTGTGGACATCTATGACATGCAAACCAACTCCATGGTTGCTACCGGTGAGGTAAATCATCCGTCTAGATTGTATACATTTTCTAAATTCATTGAACCTGATTATGCTTTACTGGTTACTCATGCTGATGAAAGTAGTAGGATATGGCATGAAAGGTTTGGACATTTGAATTTCAGATACATGCAACATATTAGCAAGCAAATATTGGTTGATGGTTCACCAGACATCCATTTCTCCAAGGGAGTATGTGAGGGTTGGGTTCTTGGAAAACACCCTCAAGAGAAATTCGACAAAGGAAAGTCTCAAAGAGTTTCCACGCCTTTAGATCTGATCCACAGTGACCTTATGGGTCCTTTTTCACATACATATATCAACAAAGCAAGGTTTTTCCTCATTTTTGTTGATGATTTCTCACGTTTTACATGGATTTACTTTCTCAGGAAAAAATTTGAGGTCTTTCAACACCTCAAAGATTTCAAATGCCTAGTTGAGACACAGTCCGGAAAGAAGATAAAATTCCTCTGAATTGATAATAGGGAAGAGTATTTCAATCATGAGATCCATAATACTTTCCATGAGGAAGGGATTCATTTGCAGCACATAGTTCCCTATACTCTGCAGTAAAATAGAGTTGTTGAGCGGAAAAATAGATCTCTAAAAGAGATGGCATCTTGCATGTTGCATGAAAAGTCACTACCATAGGGACTATGGGCCGAAGCACTCAATTGTGCAACATACATTCAAAACATATCTCCCCATACATCTATCAAGGATAAGACCCCCTACGAGACTTAGAGTGGCCTCAAACCGGAAGTGACCCACTTTCTCATTTATGGTTCACGTGCATGGGCCCAGATTCCCTCTGAAAAGAGGAAGGCACTTGAACCACAGAGCACTGAGTGTATTTTTGTTAGATACCTTGACGATGGGAAGGGATATATGCTTGTTGATATTTCCTCAGACTGGCTCATCATTGAGTGCAGTTTCCAATTTGAGGAAAGTGTCTCACATGTACCTTAGCAGCTGCATGTAGACACCTTCATTCTTCCACCTATCCAAGATGATGAGCATGCACATGTCGACTCTTCTTCAGATGAGAGTTCTAATTCATAGGACTTAGATGATTCAGATTTAGAGTCAGTATAGTCTGATGCAAAGTCAAAGCATCCATATGTAGTTGCAAAGTCCTAAGTGGGCACAGACTACTCTTCAGGATGCAGGGGATCTTGTTGGTGATCCAGCCGATACTAGGAGGAGTCAATCTGATTTCGACGAGCCTCATGTTGTACTCACTACCACCATTGCCCTCCAGAAATATTTTCTTGGTTCAGTCTTCAGATCCATAGTATTATGGCGAGGCTGCTGGAAATCCCTTTTGGGAATCCTCCATGCAGGAGGAGTACAAATCCCTCCTCGAGAACCAGAATTGGGATCTAGTTCCCCTTCCTTCTGGGAGGAAACTTGTCATATGCAGATGGGTCTATAGGACCAAGAGCACAGCGGATGGACAGATTAGTAGATACAAATCCAGGCTTGTTGCCAAAGGATTTCAGCAGATGCATGGTATTGACTATGATGATACCTTCTCTCCAGTAGCGAAGATGGATTCCATACGATTAGAACTTTCCATTGCGACAGCCAAGGGATGGGAATTCCATTGGATGGATGTGAAGAATGCATTTCTTCACGGTGATCTCTCTGAGGAGATCTATATGGAGCATCCCCAGGGATTCATGCAGGACTCATCTTTGGTATGTTGACTAAAGAAGTCTCTTTATGGCCTCAAGCATGCTCCAAGGGCATGGTATGCCAAGATGGAATCCTACCTGTTGTCACATAAATTTGTAAGTTGTAAATCAGACCTGAATGTCTACATGCTCAAGACGGTTGATTCACTTCTACTCTTAGTTTTGTATGTTGATGATTTGTTGATCATTGGTTGCTCGACTTTAGCAATTGTTGCAATCAAGAGCATTCTACATGACATGTTTTTTATGACGGACATTCTTGGTTGGTTATCTTAGTTATACCTTTAACATTATTGACCTAGGTTCAGGTCTACTGGGGAGCCAACAAAGCCTCTAAAACTATCGGCCCTCCTGGTAAACCAAAAGGCAGTGCAACGCACAAAGTGAATTGCGCAATCTCACCTGAGATAGTCTTAATGGGTGACTGCAATACTCAAGTGCTTGCAGTCCAGGAATGAATGGGGATCTGTAACTTGAGCATTGTGAATTCTATCTAGTTATTAAAGAAATATATTGTCATTCTCAGTCATGCATGTAATGTATTTAGATCCATTAATTTGTTAATACATCATTTTAACATCTACTCATAGACAGTAAACGAGATACAAACATTCAATCACATAACACATGTTTTACCATGGTTTACCCCTCCTGGGATACGTCCACAAAGATCTAGCTCTCAATCTCTTTTATTATGGTAGTTCCAAAACTACAGCGCCGCGCACTTTACAATTCACCCTCAGTCGAGTCAAGATCTATGATGAGGCGGACTAGATCACACCAGGCTCCTCAGCTTGTGATCTAACCCTCGAGATCTACACTTCTAACTCTCTACAACTCAATAGCTTACAAGAATGGATCGCATTACAGTAGTGTTACAGACTAGTTACTCCTTCTCACGTGAGTAACACTCCATCAAAAACACAGCACCCCCCCTAGACCTCCTAGGTGTATATTTATATCTATTTTTGGCTCATCAGTCGTTACATTCTCTTACCAAAAACCTAACCTAGGTAGGTCTTCTTACATGTTGTCCTTGCACAATTTTCTCCTCTGCATGCGCGTTTTCCCTTCGTCCATTTCTTTTCCTGCCAGTTGTCTTACTTTCCCATATTCTTGCATGCACGCCTCGCATCCTTTTCTTCCAATTGTCTTTCCTCCACGTCGTACCTTTTCCCCAAAATGGGCATGTGCTCAACATGCCCCCAACACTAACATCGTGACTCATCCTGAGTCACTGCCTAACTAATGCAACTGTCACTACTTGCTTACTTTTTTCGATACTTCCTATTGCAATGCATCATGCATTTTCGTTATCCGTTGGCATTGCTGGTGAGCCTGACTTCTCTTTTCATCCATAGTGGTGACCAGCTACCCTGTGATAAGATATTTTAAGATCTCTCCTCCCTCAGATTTGATCTGCTCAATTCTCTTCTTAGTTACGTCTCTTTCCATGACCAACTGTTCTGCCTTCTCTTGCAGGGGCTCCAACAACGTCTGTCTTGTTGTCTTCTGTACTTGCAGTGATTTCTCTTCCAACTGCAGAGCCTTCAGTTCGGTCGCAGTATTTATCTTCTCCTGCAATGACACTATTTTTTGTCGATGCTTCACTTCCACCATTGTTGCGTGGATTTTGGTTTCCTTCTCTTGTAGTTCTTGGAGGATCCCATCCTCTAGGAGGTGAGTCCATAGTTGCGCGCTCTTTTCTAATAGCTCGGTGACTGTCTGTATGCTTTGATCGATGTCCTCCACAGTTGTTGTTTCCTCTTGTTCTCATTGTGCTCTGACTTCTAGAGTAGTGAGTGTGACACACTCCTCCGGCTCTTTAATTTTCTCCTTATATTGTTGGATAGTCTCTATCCTTCGTAGATTCTCTTCCACAGACCCTGCCTCCTCATTTGTGTTCTCGGGAATTTCTTGAAATGGCATGTGGATCTAATTATCCATATCCTCCACTTTTTTCTGCACTCTCTCTTTCTGTTGTGCTTCAAGGTTGAGGGGTTCCTTCATCGAGATATTTTATGTCTGGGCTACCTATATGTTTTTTGCGTCCACTCTTGCTCTGGACTGAATCTCCTACGCAATGCTTACCTGTATTTTATACAATGCCTTTGTTGGAATCTTGGCCAATGCCATGTCCAACATCTCGATGTCCTTTATAGGTTTATGCATTGTTTCTTCATCAAAAAACATCATCTCAGGCGTGATGATGAAATTGGCGCTCGCCTGCACTACAAATTGTATTGTCTCAGGCACTGGAACTCCTTCCTTAGCATGTGTGGGTGTTTCTTTTGGTGCTTGTGCTACCCCGATCCTTGACTTCTCTAGCATAGTTTTTACTTCTTGCACTTGATCTGCTATTGAAGCCTTGTTCTTCTCCGCATTCTCCCACACCTCATCCAGTCTCTCCTCGATTGTTATCGCCAATAACTCCACATCATCCAGGGTTAGTGATATATGGCTATGTGTCTTGTGGGCCTTCGCATTCTTTCATCCACCACCAGTTTTCACCCCTGGCTGCTTCTCCTACGTGGCGTATGGCTTAGGACTAATGGACCTCTGAGTATCTCAGGCAATGATCGGCCTCATTTCTTCTGCCTCATAAATCTAATGGGTTTTTTCCCCTTGTTCTTTCTCCTCAGGGATCTTGTGTGTCCCTGTGTCTGTTTATTTCGCATGCACTTCTTTCATTGAATGTATTGGTGGTTGTTCTACACGCAACAGAGCCTATGTAGAACCCCTTGGTGGTATATTCTATGTCCGTGGTTTTTTCTTGGCTAGGGTGCTTCACCCCTCTTGGACTTGTGCATTCCTCTTTTTATTTTCGATCCCTTTGGTACCTATTTGGTGCATTGGGGCTAGTCTTCCCTACGTCTGAGCTTCTGAACTTGGTACTGCAGTTGGAATCTCCGGTACCTTCCATTCTTCAGGACAGTCCTGAACCTCTCTCTGGATTTCTTTCGGCATCATGCAGAATTTGATTTGTATCCATTCTTTGGTTTTGTCTCTCTTTGCTTGCATCCATAAGATATGGCGCATTTCCCTAAAGTTAGCAACATGTCCAAACACCTAGACAGCCTGCGGTGTTATGCGCCATGTATCCACAATGAGGTCCTGCATTTTTGCAAAATACATCGCAAAGATGTTTATGTTTGTCTTCTTTCTCTTACGGTATGCGTTGTTGTGTAATGAGACGTATCATGTTGCACCACATTTCCCTAGTCTCTCCATATACTTGTTATATATTAGTTCCTTCCAACCAATGAGGCCAATGAGGATGAGTAACCACGAGTAGTGGAACTCAGAGCCCTAATCTTTTGTGTCCTTACAGTCTTCTAAGAATGAATTCAGAAGGTATGGGGCACATCTCATCGAGCTCCCCTTTGCACACTTTGTGGCGACGGTGACCACATCGGTCGGTACTTCCTCTTTGTGACACTTGCGCATTAGTTTGCATCTAAGGATTCTGGTGGAAAACTTCGTCACAAGATATTGATGTCACTGATCTCGATGCCCATGTTATCGCAGTTTGTTCCAAACTTGGCCTTGATCTCACCTGCAATTTCCTTGGCTCTGGTCTTATCCTCTAAGTATTGTTCTGGCTTTTCCCCATATGTGAGGAGCCCCGTGATTGCTGCGATGAGGTCCACAGTGATAGGCACCGGCCTATCCATCCATAAAATCTCATCATGCACTCGTGTAAGAAGTTGCTTGACGTAGGCGTTAATATGCTTCCCCTGCCCAAAATTTGGGACATCCAGTAAATTCATGATACATGTGTTGTACAACCCAAGAATCCATTGCGTCGGCTCTAACAGTGGCATGCATGATTACCCTTCTCCCATACTTTCCAAGTAGTTTTGGGACACCAGGTCTGGGAATTTGGTGACATCTGCCACATCATGGTCAGAATATTTTATGGAAGTCACTCCGTCGACCATTTCATCGTCTACGCGCACCCCGCTCGAAATCTTTTGTAAAACTAGGGTCCCTTCTACTTGTGGTTGGGACCCTCCGTGTGTTCTTCTCTCAGCTTGGCCCTTCCGTTTGGATTATGGGTATGAGGCCCCCACCTCTGGTACACCCTTGTGTATTGTTTCATGTCCTACCTTTGATTCGTGGCTCTGTGTCTCTGAACCCGTGGCCTGCTCAGTCTATCATGGCCCTTGTCCCCTCGAGGTGTCGAACTTAGTTCTCTTTATTTCCTCCTACATCTGCCCAGCCTCCTGCATTGGGTTTTGTTCCTCCTCTACCATCACTAGGTTTGTTTCATACTCTGGTGTGTGGAGTTCATCCACATCCACCACTACAGGTACCTCTATCTCCCTTGCGTCTGTCATGCGAGCAATACTTCACGTGTTCTTGTCGGCCCTGCCTGACTCTCCAACTCGTGGTGGTGACATTATGACAAGGTCTAGGATATAAATCTACGAACTCGACGGATTCTTGGTTGAATTATCTCTCTATCACTCTTTCACTCGGCTCTGCATTATTCTCCTTAGAAATTGACACAATGATTTTATTTTCCCCCCATTTCCCGACTTTATAGCAGGATGGCGAAGTGACAAGTGTTTTGCACTGAAAGTTGTCCCTTTTTCACTTTTGGCGGTGTGTCCTACACGTGGGAACATTGTACTTTTCAATTGTTGTCCTTTGTGACTTGTTTTCGGACTTTTCCCTTTCCTTCGCATTGAGTTCTTTCCCTCTATGTATGGACTATCACAATTTCAATCGATGTTGCTAGTTGGCGCCTGAATTCCATAGTCGTCATTTTCCGAATTGTCACGCTTTCCAACCGTTGGTCCTTTTTCTGGCGCGCTGGGATTTTTGAGCATGCAGAGTCCTTGGCTTCTATACCCTTTTCTTTCGGTGTAGTATTCTTATTTCGTCACGCTAACTCAATGACTTGTGGGCACGGATTCTTTTTCTTTTCGTCGCACTAATTCACTCACCTGCATGCACATATTTTATTTTTTTCTTCTGCGCGGTAACTTTCAAGTTGTGGGTGGTCGACTGTCCTTGTACATCTTTAGTCAACTCCCATTGATCAGTCCCTTCAATTCTTTCCCTTCCAAATCCTTCAAATGTACATCTCCTTCGTCCATGACAGTCTTGACCTCATATGGTCCCAACCAATGCATTATGAACTTTCATGGATGTTGAAAAAAATTCTTGTCATACAGTAGGACTAGGTCTCCTTCCTTGAAACTTTTTCTCTTGATACGTCGATCATACCAATATTTTTCCCTTTCTTTTTGTACTTCTTGGTGAAATCCTGCTAGAATCCTATCTTCTTCCATGCTCATCAGTTGACTTAACCTTTCTTGTATTGTGCCTCACTCTATCATGTTTGTAATTGTTGCGACACGCAGACTTGGTACCAAGAATTCTAATGGCACCGTTGCTTCTTTTCCATACACCAATCTAAATTGTGTCTGCCCTATTATATTTTTACAGGTAGTTCTATATGCCCATAATACTGCTGGTATCTTTGAATCCCAGTCGTCCCTATTAACATTGCAAATCTTGGTTAGGGAATTCTATAGAATCTTGTTGAAGGCTTCCATTGTTCCATTTTCCTGAGGATGGTATGGCGTACTTTTCTTATGGTAGACCTCAAATTATTCAATCAAAGCTCTAATAGTGTTGTTGATAAAGTGAGTGCATTGGTCACTCATCAAAATCCTTGGGCATCTGAATTTGATGAGCACATGTTCAAATAGGAAGTGTGTTGATGTCTCTGCGCTGCAATATTTAACTGGTGTTGCCTCTGCCCATCTTGAGAGGTATTTCGTCGAAGTGATGATGTATCGCGCGACTGGCCTTTTTGCGTGTGGGTGAATTGTCCCAACAAAATTGATAGCCCATTTGTCAAACACTTGTAGCATTACTTGTGGATGTAAGGGCATCTCATCCATGTTGAGGAAAAGATATGAAATGATCTTACTCAAGCATTTTCAAATCTTTCTTGGCTAAAGAAAGATAGACGAGAATATCACCCTAGATTTATAGCCATCAAAATTGGTATCCTAACTCACAAGTATTGTTTACAAGTGCTTAGGCTGGTTTTTTATAAATAAAAGCTTGCTGAAAAATTCATTATTTATGTAATTTTCTGAACATATCAAATGCTAAAATAAATATAGATATAGAAGTAAAGACACCAAGTCAATAATCAGAACAAATGAGACATAAAGCAATCCTTTATTTCATTCCAACTCATCAAAGAATCATTCTCTTTACAAAATTTCCTGAGGAAGTTTTGGACCAAAGTTAAACTTAGACATCCTCGATGAAACATACAAAAGGACTTCTGACAGAAAATCAAAAACTGAACTTTAAAATCTAGATCAACTTGCCACAGATTTATACCCACTCGACTATGCACAATAGCCTTTGTCAGTCATGAAAACTAATTCATAAACAGACAAGTCTACACAGACTATCAAAGATAGATCAACACCTCTGAAAAACAAGTGTCTGAATGATGTAATTCAGCCCTAAATCTTGTTGTCTACAATAAGACCCTGCTATCATAAAAAAGAATTAGGCTTATAATGAATTAAGGAATGAATGAAAACTAAATTATCTCAACAAAAACTCCAAGATCAAACCTTAGTATGCTTCTCCTTCTATTCCCCTCTTGTTCCTCACTTTCCTTTTTCCTTTAAGAAAACTAGAATTGGTTGAAGTAGTTGAACTACTTCATTAGTTGAGTTAACTAAAACTCAACCAACTTTTAGTTAGGGGGAAAAGTAATAAATCATAATAAAGGTTTTTAAATAAATAATAACTAGTAGGTGGAACCCCTTGTGACTCCCTTTAGCTTTTAACAATCATAACACAACTAGTTAATTAAACAAAACATCCCTCCTTGTGACTCCCATCATCACACTCATTTTTGACAATTTATCTCAATGATATTTGAAATTATTTCCAAACTATACTACCCATATATCCAAAAATAGCATGCTTTCCAAAAAAATCAGAAGTCAACCATTCTCAACAATTAATAATAGAAAAACTTAGAATCCATATTTTCCACTATGAGATGAAATCTTTCCCTTTTTGTTGTTGTCACCTTTCGATCTCTCTAAATTTTCCTTAGGTTGTGTTGAGCCTTTAGGCTGAATCTCACTAATCACATGAGAGAAATCATCCCTCAAATGCATGCGGGAGGACACGGATTTATCAGAGACATTGGAGGGTGAGGAAGGGGCAGCAATGGATTTTCCTTTGTCACGGGCATGGTGGGCCTCGGTTTTCAACCTTTTACTCACATGGGAAAACTAAACTGGTGAATGGATAGGGGCAGCTTGGACAATTTGATTGATGGGCGAGGGAGCAGGTAAAGACAAATTGGGCCAGCCATGATGTTGGGAGACTGTCGGGTGGAAAATCTCTTTCCATCCATCCTTTTCGAGAACTTTGGGATGTAGTTATACATGAGCAGGCACGGGAATACTAGGGACCTTTGGGACTTGGAAGGTAGGCCTTTCAGACCTAGGTTGGACCACTCCTTGCCCAATCCAATTAAAAAACCCAGCTTGAAATAGTTGGCCTAACTCTTGCGAGTCTGCATCAAAGTGTATGGAAAATATTGGCCTTTTAGGGCGCCTATTCCAATTACCTCTCCCTCAGTTACCTCTGCCGTGGCTACCTCTACTAAAAAATCTCATTCTTGTAACCATATTTGCCTTAAAAATGCGAGCTTGGTCAAGCAGTTCCTTCCTCGCCTGAATATCGAAGCTTAACCACAGCAAACAACAACTGAACAACAGCCAAACTAGGGTGACGGCTAGTGGGATAGGTATGGAGTGACATCCAGTAAATGCACGTCACTTCCATCCTCTACTCATTCAGTTACTTAGTACATGCCCTCCATCCATCAATTAATCCATGCATCGAAGCTAACATCCATTACTTGCCAATTGTCCCACTCGATACATACTAACCAATATCCAAAACCATAACATATATCAAATGCGCCTTCATATAACTCAATAACATCGTATAGCCACTAACATTGATATTTAGGACTAACATCAACCATTTTAAATTTCAAATGCATGTAGTGTAGCATAGAATAGCATAGTTTCCTTCCTAGATTTATTCCATATTTCTCTTATCTTTTGCTCTTACTAACATGTATCTTTTGCAAGTGTCACAAGTAATGAATCAAAGTTCCAATAGAAAAAGGAAATAACGGATAACATAAGCCACCATGACATGAAATTAGAGCCTAAAGCAACAAAACCAACACATAACATGCATTATCCATCATCCATTTGTCGCAAATAGAACCAACATTTCACCATCAATCATGTAGATCCCCATAAGCAGTGTCAAACAGCAGCATAAATATCAAATAAGAACCCGATCCTCCAATCTACAAGGGGGTCCCACATCTACAAGGGGGTCTCACCTACTAGTATTATATATCATTAGCTTATAAATAATATGCTTAGCAACACTTTGTGGGCGAAATTCTCTTTGCAATTTTTATCGTTAATAAACTGGAGACTCCACGGGGGAATTTGTTTCCAACAGATTAGAACTCAGAACTCATGGTTTCGCAGACCAAGAGCAGTAGATCAAGAAGATATAACCAAGATGATTATGTAACAGGGGGAAGTGAGTGGATTTAATGGAAAAATGACTGGGAATTTAGGAATAACTCATGAAAAATGTTAAGTATGAGGGGGTTTATCCCTGTATGCGTAATCATTCAACCAGAACTTTCTCTTTATTTCAAAGAGAAAAATTTATGGACTTTCTCTTTTAAATTCTCAAATGGATGAAGAAATGGAGAGCAGAAGTGAGAGATAACAAATTTCTTTAAAAGACAACAATGAAAGCAGATAATAAATTCAAGTGCTTTCAAGGGGAACATTGTAACAGTTGTGTAAGCTTGATTGTTATTGACTAACAATATCTTGCAGGAGTGTCACTGTGGCAGAACTGATCCAACATCTTATTCTTGACCAAAATCAACTAAAGATGAAACAACAATAAAAATCATGACAGAATTAAGATTACAAAATTTAAAACAGAAGAAAATAAAATGACATAATTGTAAAAGCAGTAGGAAATTGTTAAAAATAGAAAGCAAAAATCAAACTATTGTAAAGCAAAAATGAAAAACAATGGAAAAATGAAAGCAGAGTTAGACTTCTAAAATACAGAAACTCCAAACAACGTTTGAACTTTTCAAGTTGGTTCCACGTAATGTTTCAAGTGAGAACCATTAGTGTTGTAGGAAAACAATCGCTCATGTAGATCTTTTAGAATGTAAGAGTTAGTACCCAGGAAAAAAGAGATTTTGAAAGGACCCAGCCATAACACTTGGAACTCCAAGGTAATTAATATCCCTTTAACGTACACAATTAGATCATCAAGATAGATATGAATAACTTCACCAATCAATTTGTCAAGAGTTATTTGCATAGGTCTTTTAAAAGTGGTACTTGCATCAGGTAAACCAAAAAGCGTACACTCATAAGTCATGGTACCCAAATCCGTAATCAAGGTGGTTTTATATACATCTTCCCTTTCTACCTTGATTTGATTGTAACAACAAAAAATAATTTCAAGTAAGGGCATCATATGTGACCTTACCACTTACTGCAGAATCATTTCCATATTAAGGGTATGGAAGGGATCTTTCATAATAGCCTGATTGGATATGCGAAAATTAATGCAGAAGCTAATATGATCAGTGACTTTTAGAACAAGAACCAATTTGGAAACCCACTCAGGGTACTTGACCGGAAGGGTGATTCCATCCTTCAAGAAATTTCCCAACTCCCTGTGAATAGTTGCTTCCCATACAAGGTTGATAGGTCTTTGTTTTTGCCTACCTAGTTTTATGCCTTCCTTGATGGATATGGCATGTTGTATAAGACCAGGATTAAAACCACGAAGATCCTCATAATACCAAGAAAAAATGTCTTTAAATTCACCAAGTAGCTCGGCAAACTTCATTTTCTTTTCATCAGAACATTTGGCACCTATTTTAACATTCTTTGGAGATTCGGGTGTCCCAATGTTCAAGGAGATGGTATCACCCACCTTCCTTTTCGACTCCTCTTCTTTTTGTTTCTCTCTATTGACTACATCACTCAATGAAAATGAACTCTCTAGAGGATTCAAGCCCTTAGGGATCTTATTATCTTCTATGGATATAATTTCCTTGGGCTTATAAGGTTCATTTTGAATGAAAGCACAGATGCTCTCATCGTTAGGGAAGACCTATCAAGATTCTATATTGTCAGGGATATGTGGACGATATAGAGATTGAAAAGTACAATCAGGTCTATGTGGTGGAAGTTGTCGATTAGGAGAGGCTACAAAAACAGCTAACCTATCAGCGATTGAGTTCAACTCCCTCTTAACATGAGTAATGTTGAAAGATAATAGGTTCGAGATAAGTGCCCCAACAGTTTGGGTGTATCGTTTCATAAACTTGTTTCTAGGAGAGTAAATCTTACATACAAGGTTCAAAACAAGCTCGGAGTCTCTAAAAAATGAAAGGTGACCACAACCAATATTATAGGTGTTTTCAATGCCTAATAATAAAGCTTTGTATTCAGTGACATTGTTCATGCAAGCAAACTCCAACCTATAAGAAAAGTTATGGATTTTTGCTATAGGAGAAATCAAGATAATGCTAGCATTGTTACCTTCATTAGAACATGAACCATCAAAGTGCATGTGCCACATACCATCATCCAGATCAATTTTTTCTAAGGGAATGTTATCCTCCTCAGCAAATATGGAATACACCCCTAGGTATTCTTCGACATAGTTCACATTAGGTTGTGGGACACTCTCTATGTAAGGTGAAATCCTTGCCTATCTGAGGACTATAATGTTTTTACCATTTCGAGGAACAGATAAATGTGTTTCGTCGAGTGAGAGGTATCCAGTCGTTAAAGCTTGTCAATTTCTTTCCAAGATTATAGAGTAATTTCTTACTGGCATATCAATTACCTGAATACTAAGGTTTGTCCTTATTTCAGGGTGTGCGCACAAAACTAAGGTCACATATTTAATCTCACCTATGGTCTTTTGTTGTAGAATAATATAGGAGAGCATGATTCTGGCATTTTCATTTGTACAAGACAAGCCTAGCTCTTCCATAATAATCTTTGACATCACACTTGGGCCCGAACCGCCATCAAGAGGCAACAATGGGAAATCTTATCCATAATATTTATAGAAATATAAAAAGAGGGATTTTTCACAAGGTATCTAAAGTTATGTACACCTACTTTATTTATAGACGAATCCTCTTCATTCACCTGTTTGGAAAGGTTGGCTACAATGGAATATTTTCCCTCCATGAATTGTTTTAGATGCTTCTGTTTTCCATGGACGGAAACCATGTCTAAAAGGGTGGCATCTACTTTGATGTTATCCAACTGATTCACAATATTGTATTTGGAAGAGGGGAGAGGGGAGGTAATTCCTTGACCGTCTGGAACTTTAGGAACCAAAACAGTAGTAGCTAGTGAGGATNTAAAATTTTCCTTTGGGAGCATAGGATTTGTTCCTAGTATTGATGATCATGACATCTTCTGGATCTGCAAAATCTAGGACAGCGATGGTAGTTTTTGGTCTTTTACCAAAGATATTATCTCTGGCACTCTTCCTTACCTCGCATGTGGCTTCCTCATGGTGTTCCTCGCAAAATTTACACCAACTTCGAGCTAAGATAACTTTAGGCTGAAAATTATTTTCGATGGGATTTCTAAAGGGGGGTGCAGAAGAGGATGAAGCTCCAGGGGTGAGAGGGGAGACATTTCCATTTCGCTCATACGTTATCATGCGGTTATTCATATCTTGTACTAGTTGTAAGAGGGAGGACATGGCTATCTGTTTAACCGATTCTCCCTGGGGAAGACCTATTCTTTTGAGTTGTTCTTCATACTCTAAACAAGTATGCAAAGTGGAACTGAGATTATCAATGGATTTTTCCTCAAGCCTATGACAATAGGGGGAAGGTAATTCATTGTAATAATGCATGAAATTGTCTTGGTTCTGAGGTCGAATGAGTTCAGGGATTTGATTGTATAACTTCGTGATACATAAGTTGAAGGACTTGATGATATTTATAGGTTATGTTATCGCACTCCCGTAACTGCTTAGTTGGGATTTTAGATTGCCCATAGGTGGATCTAAACCAATAAACTAACTCCTCCCAAGTAGACAGAATCTTAGGAGGAAGGTCAAAGAAATCAGCCGCATCCTTTTCTTCCAAGGAATTGACGAATAAGTGCATGCAAGTATCATTTTCATTGGCTCCTATGTTGTGACAAGCATTATAAAATGCCACCAAGTGTTCATGTGTAGTGATAGTGTTATTCCCCGAAAACCTAGGGAGATTCTCTTTGAATTTAGGAAGTGGACAAGTAGCAGGTGCTAGGTTAAGAGGAGAGGACACATGCCACGGTGTGGTTGCGGCATATTCTTCAAACTAAAAAACACCATACTTTTTAATGAATTTGGTGGGATTTGTGGTAGATTGGACAAGGATATGGTGGATATATAAGCTACCAATCACTAACGAAGTTGAATACTGAGAGGAGGATAGTGCCACCAGAGCCACCACTAGATTCCATCTTGTGGATGATAGGTGAGGGAGAGAAAGATGAACTGGAAGAATCAGAAAAATTTCTCCTTAGAGCACTTTGTTGGGTCGAAAACACAACATTCCTTCTTCCTATTTCAGCAATAGGATTAATTTCAGGTGATAAGCATCTTCTTCTTCTAGAAACACGAGAGTCTAAGGACATGAAAGTAAGGCCAAAACTGAAGGAACAAGAAGGTTACTGTTGATTTCTAGGTTGTCTACGTCTAGCTTCCCAGTATTCTTGGGCACTAATACACCGTTCAATTGTTTCCCATGAATGATTAAGCTCAACACGAGTATTGGCAGTGTCTAAAATGGTGTTGAACAAATTCAAAGAAATATTGGTCTAATCTTGAAGACCGGGCTCAATATTGGACTACCTTGCAACAGGCATTGTCATTAAGAAATAAAACAATCAAAGAATAATATCAGAAAAATAGATGTATTCGATGCTAATAAAGCATAAAAAAATAACCAGAGAGATATTGAAGATCTCCCTAGTATGGTCGCCAAATAAATGTTGAGGAAAAGATATGAAATGATCTTACTCAAGCATTTTCAGATCTTTCTTGGCTAAATCAAGATAGACGGGAATATCACCCTAGATTTATAGCCATCAAAATTGGTATCCTAACTCACAAGTATTGTTTACAAGTGCTTACGTTGGTTTTTTATAAATAAAATCTTGCTGAAAAATTCATTATTTATGTAATTTTTTGAACATATCAAATGTTGAAATAAATATAGAGACAGAAGTAAAGACACCAAGTCAATAATTAGAATAGATGAGACATAAAGCAATCCTTTATTTCATTCCAACTCATCAAAGAATCATTCTCTTTACAAAATTTCCTGAGGAAGTTTTGGACCAAAGTCAAACTTAGACATCCCCGATGAAACATACAAAAGGAATTCTGATAGAAAATAAAAAACTGAACTTTAAAAGTTGGATCATCTTGCCACGGATTGTGACCCACTCGACTCTGCACAATATCCTTTGTCAGTCATGAAAACTAATTCATAAGCAGACAAGTCTACATAGACTATCAAAGATAGATCGACGCCTCTGAAAAACAAGTGTCTGAATGATGCAATTCATCCCTGAATCTTGTTGTCTACAATAAGACCCTGATATCATAAAAAAGAATTAGGCTTCTAATAAATTAAGGAATGAATGAAAACTGAATTATCTCAACAAAAACTCCAAGAGAAAACCTTAGTATGCTTCTCCTTCTATTCTCCTAGTGTTCCTCCCTTTCCTTTTGCCTTTAATAAAATTAGAATTGGTTGAAGTAGTTGAACTACTTCATTAGTTAATTTAACTAAAACTCAACCAACTTCTAGTTAGGGGAAAAAGTAATAAATCATAATAAAGGTTTTTAAATAAATAATAACTAGTAGGTGGGACCCCTTGTAACTCCCTTTAGCTTTTAACAATCATAACACAACTAGTTAATTAAACAAAACATCCCTCCTTGTGACTCCCATCATCACACTCATTTTTGACAATTTATCTCAATGATATTTGAAATTATTTCCAAAATATACTACCCATATATCCAAAAATAGCATGTTGTCCAAGAAAATTAGAAGTCAACCGTTCTCAACAATTAATAATAGAAAAACTTAGAATCCATATTTTCCACTCTGAGATGCAATCTTTCCCTTGTTGTTGTCGTCACCTTTTGATCTCTCTAAATTTGCCTTAGGTTGTGTTGAGCCTTTAGGCCTAATCTCACTAATCACATGAGAGCTATCATCCCTCAAATGCATGTGGGAGGACATGGATTTATTAGAGCCATTGGAGGGTGAGGAAGGGACAACAGTGGTTTTTCCTTTGTCACGAGCATGGTGGGCCTCGATTTTCAACCTTTTACTCACATGGGAAGACTGAACTGGTGAATGGACAGGGGCAACTTGGACAATTTGATTGATGGGTGGGGGAGCAGGTAAAGACAAATTGGGCCAGCCACGATGTTGGGAGACTGTCGAGTGGATAATCTCTTTCCATCCATAATTTTTGGGAACTTTAGGCTGTAGTGAGACATGAGGAGGCATGGGAATACCAGGGACCTATGGAGCTTGGAAGGTAGGCCTTTCAGGCTTAGGTTGGATCACTCCTGGCCCAATCCAATTAAAAAACCAAGCTTGAAATAGTTGGCCTAACTCTTGCGATTTTGCATCAAAGTGTATGGAAAATCTTGGCCTTCTAGGGCCCTTGTTCCAATTACCTCTCCTTCGATTACCTCTACCATGGCTACCTCTGTTGAAAAAGCTCATTCCTGTAACCATATTTGCCTTAAAAATGCGAGATTGATCGAGCAGTTCCTTCCTCACCCGAATATTGGAGCTTAACCACAACAAACAACAATTGAACAACAGCCAAGCTAGGGTGACGGCCAGTGGGAGAGGTATGGAGTGACGTGCAGTAAATGCACGTTGCTTCCATCCTCTACTCATTCAATTACTTATTACATGCCCTCCATCCATCAATTAATCCATTCAATTAATCTATGCATCGAAACTAACATCCATTACTTGCCAATTGCGCCACACAATACATACTAACCAATATCCAAAACCATAACATATATCAATGTGCCTTCATATAACTCAATAACATCGTATAGCCACTAACATTGATAGTTAGGACTAACATCAACCCTTTTAAATTTCAAATGCATGTAGTGTAGCATAGAATATCATAGTTTCCTTTCTAGATTTATTCCATATTTCTCTTATCTTTTGCTCTTACTAACATGTATCTTGTGCAGGTGTCACAAGTAATGAATCAAAGTGCCAATAGAAAAAGGCAATAACGGATAACATAAGCCACCATGATATGAAATTAGAGCCTAGAGCAACAAAACCCACACATAGCATGCATTATCCATCATCCATTTGTCGCAAATAGAACCAACATTTCACCATCAATCATGTAGAGCCCCGTAAGAAGTGTCAAATAGAAGCATAAATATCAAATAAGAACTTGATCCTCCCATCTACAAGGGGGTCCCATCTACTAGTATTATATATCATTAGCTTATAAATAATAGGCTTAGCAACACTTTGCGGGAGAAGTTCTCGTTGCGATTTTTATCGTCAACGATCTCGTCTATTTGATTTTCCAACCCTCTGACAAACATCGCATTGTTGACAGTATTCCTTTTCATCTTGATGAATAGTTGGCCACCATAATCCTGCACGCAGTACCTTCTGCGCGGTAGCTTTTCCTGCATAGTGTCCTCCTATTATTCCTTCATGGGATTTTGCTAATATCCTAGGCCTTTCGTGTTCTTGTGCGAACCTTCTCAAGATGTTGTCTGCCCCCATTTTATATAAGTTCCATGTGATCAACTGGTAGTCGGCTGCTTGGAAAACCTTATTCTTCCTCTGCGCAGTGTTAAATTTTTGTGGCGCAGTCCCTATACTTAAATACTCAATAAGGTCAACAAAATAATCATCTGCAACCTGGACTGAAAATAATTACGCGTCAGGAAAGGTTCCTGTAAGTTTGTAGGCTCCTTGCCATTGGTGACCCTTGAAAAGTGATTAGATCCTGCGTTCAGCTTCCCTGGTTTAACTATGACTTCAAAGTCAAATTCTTGAAACAATAGTAACCATCGACAAATTCTCCCCCCCAACACTAGCTTGTTGACTAGGTACTTAAGGGTTGAATGATCTGTGAACATATTAAAATGTTTTCCAAGTAGGTAATGCCTGAACTTTTGAAGTGCATACACCATTGCTAGACCTTCTCACTCTATAGTGTTGTAGTTCTGCTCGGAGTCTGACATTTTTCTACTTGCAAATGATATGGCATGGTCCAACTCCCCTGCTCATGGTTGCACCAGAATATCTCCCAGGGATATGGATGATGCATCTACATGCACATGGAATGTCTTCTCCCAATCCAGAAAGACTAAGATGGGTGTTGTGACCATATTCTCCTTCAAGGTGTCCAATCCTTGTTGACATCTCTCATTCCACTGGAATTTAGTATCCTTCTTTAGCAATTTCTCCATCGGCCCAATGATCTGCGCATACCCCTTGATAAATTCTATGTAATATCTTGTATGTCCCAATGTGGCCCGCAGCTGGCATACTGAATTTGGTGGTGGTAAGTTCACAATTACTACAATATTTGCAGGATCCATGATCAAACCTTGTCTGCATATTATGTGACCCAATAGAATTATGAAGGGTGTTCCAAATATACATTTCTTAATGTTCAAGGATATTTAGCATTGCCTGCGTCTTTCTAACATCAGTCTCAACACCTCGACATGATCCTTCAGCAGGCTATACACTGTCCAATCATCCAAATATACCTCTAGAAACTGATGGATGAATTATTTGAAGGAAACAATGACTACTCTGGAGAAAATTGTTGGTGCATTTTTTAGTCCAAACGGCATGATTGTGTACTGGTAGGATCCCCATTCTGTTGCAAAGGTAGTCTTGTGTCGATCTTTTGGTGCTATCTTGATTTGGTGGTAGCTTGAGAATCCATCAGTGAATGAGTATGCTTCCTGGCCTCCCACATTTTCTAGGACTTCATCTGTAAAGGGTGTAGGGAAGGGGTCATGTAGGAAAGCATCATTGAGCTTTTTCAGATCTACACTGATTCTTGTGCCTCCTTGATTTTTCTCCTGAACTACCATGGGGATTATCCATTATGATTCTTCTATTGGTTCTATGATTCCTGCTTCCAACATTCTGTCGATTTATGCTCTTACCTTCTTGTTGTAGATAGGGTTCAATCTGTAAGGCCACTGTCTGATAGGTCTTGCCTCTGGTTAGAGAGGGATGTTCATCTCTCCAAGTTTTTCTGCAATACCCTTCATTTCTGTAAAGGTTGTTGGGAATAGGTCACTATACTCACGTAGTAATTTTGTTATCATGTCCATGGTTTTCTCGTCCCAGTAGTATCCAATGTTGGACATCTTGGGATTCTCAATTGTCCCAATGTTGACCTTCTTCACCTTGATTGGAGTAGCAATTACTTATGATTCTAGAGGTGGACCTTCCACTTCTCTTTCTCCTTCAACTTCCTCAATCTGGATATCACGTGGATTGTCTTACTCTGGTACTTCTTCCTGCACATGGTAGCATGATAGAAGTTATTTCACTATTTGTTTGTTCTTTTGTTGTTCTTTTGTTATGAGTTCAACTTCTAGTTCCTTAATGAATATCACCCCTCTTATGTGTTTAAGTATTGCATCTATGTTGGGGTTCTCATCTCAAATGAGAAAGTAACTGTAAATTTTTGTTGTAGTATTGTCCAGCTCATAGTTCCTCTACACAATTATTGGTCTATATACCAGCTTGCTGGGATGCCCTATAATGTGTGTATGAAATGATGAGTCCATTCCTATGGGGGTGTCATTTTCCACAGCGCTCTGCACTTCTCCAAGTGTTTTGTTGGTGCCCCCTATCCATCATATTTTTTTTGTTGGTTGCTTCTTTTTTTTTTGCCAAACCTAATGCGCAGTAACCGCTTACATTGGTACCCATCCTTGATTGTTTCTTTATGTGTGCCCCACCATCTTGCAAGTGTATCCTTAAGCGCGATGTCAAGAGATAACAATCTCCGACTGTCCGATACTTCATCCTCGTATCTTTTTAGGAATTCTTCCAAGTCGTTGATTCCATGGAAACTTCGAGGTTCTCTTACTTCTGTCCCAACCCACTTTATTGCATCGTCTATTCGTGTGCATCTTCTGGTTGAGATCTCATGTAGGAGTTGTTTCCAATTCTCCAGACTGGTGTCTGAGTCAAAAAGTACATGACGTGATACTTCTCTAGCTAAGTACACCATCAGCAGTTGGGTTAATGTAATCTTCGGTGCGCACGGTGGTCTGGTACAGCTAGTTAATTTCTTCCAGATCTAGACATGTTGGTTCCACAAATATTTCATCTTTTGATGGATCTAGAGGAGCGATAACCCTGTATTCACCTGACTCAAATGTCATATTCCTAGTCTTCAAGTTGATTATCGCATGATTGTCAAAGGCCCAATCCAATCCCAGTAACATTGGATATGGTTTTGTGTCATTCACGATTTCGATCACTTCAAAGTCTGCCTTAGTGTGCACTTCGTCCATATCTATTGTCACTCCTTTTAGCCTCCCTATTGGTATAACTTTGTGTTGGTTTGTTAAATTTAGTTGGACAGGTGAGTAGCCTAAGGTAGGTTCTCCCATGCATTGCCATGTCTTTTTGGGCAATACATTCACTTCAAATCCCAGATCTAATATCACATTGCCCATGTTAAAATCTCTGATGTTGGCATTCAATCTAAACTCTCTGCTAGTTCTCCTTCTGACATATAGGTGATTGACTATCCTCTATTCTAAATTTCCCTCTGATTTTGTGGTACATCTATCTAACAGATTCTATAATACTATAACAGATGATGGATCCTTAAATAATTGAATACAGGATTGCAAGAAAGTTTTAATACAACTTACTTGGTTTCCCAGGTGGACTTCACTGGTATGGTCCAATGCCGACGGCATTTCATACATTGGGACATCTTGGGTGTGTTGCACGATAGATGTAGATGCAACAGTCAGCTTGAGAAACTATTGTTTGGCCTCCTTAAAGGTCTCCTTCTTCTTTTCTGTATCAAATCGCTTGGGTGGCTCGGTATTTTTATTAATCCACTGGTGTTGTACTGGTTCCTATTTAGCCGCATCATCTCCTATTTTATCACCTTCACACGTCATTATGTTGATGTTCCTGCCATCTTCTATAGCTTCTGTAGAGATCCACTATGTGTTCTGATTATTCTGATTTTGTTTCTCTTATATCTTCTCGAACAGTGTTGTGCAATCCTTTGTGTCGTGATCTATTGCACGACAATACATGCATGTCGCAGGTGGTAGAGGGCATTCTCTTGAATAGTTCCCTGGGTTTTGGTAGTTATGGCACACTACTGGACCTCTTCCGCGTCCAAAGCCTCCTCTGCCTCTTCCTCCTTCTGTGTACCCAATGTGATCTCCTCGTGGTGTATTGTATTGAGGTACCTGATTATACTATGCAGGGTTATATTGTGGTTGTGCCATGTTATATTGCGACTGTGCGTTGTTATACTGTTCTGGCACAGTGTTATTCTACAGTGGTGCCTGATTAAATTGAGGTGCATCTTTCCTTGTCATCATTTTGGATTGCACCCAATATGTGTCTGACATCCTTTCCCTCATCGGATCCATGGTTCTACAGTCTTTGTCATCGTTCCCTACTGACTTGCAAAAAGTGTAGTATGCATTCTTTGGTACTATCTGTTATTTATGCATCATAGGACAATGATATGGATCATGCACATGCGTCTTGAAAATTTTGCACCAGGGTCCTCCTGTCGGCAATGGATTTGGCATCCCTATGTCCATATACTACACGAATGTTGGACATTTGTTCTTATGGTGCCCTTTCGTTCTACATGTAGTACACCACATAGCTTCACGTTTGTCCTTGCCCTTATTTTGATTGAGTTGAAAGGTAAGATTCTTCAAATCCTCCTTCAACTCCTCTATAGCTAGATATGTCTTGTGGTATTGATTCTCCTTCATTTGCAAGGTTTCCTGCAGCACCTCCGCTTGAGATTGAAATTTATGTTGTCTGAGTGGGTATTTCATGTGTGGTATCAAATAATTCACAAACAGATGCCTATGTTACATGTCAGTCATAGCATAACTCAATTTCACTTTCAGACGTTTAAATCGTTGGTCAATTTCCCAGACAGATTCTCATGGTTTCTATCGGATTTCTATCATCTTGTTCATGTATTGATCCTCTGAGCTCGACTTCTAGAACTCATTAATCAGTAATTTATTGATGTTTGTCAGTGTCCTTGTCGTCTCAGGTGCATTGTTTACATCTAGACTCATGTACTAGTCTAGTGCGTGGTCTCTTAGCGTGGTAGCTAGTTCCACAAGTTTAGTGTCTTCATCAGTGATTTGTTTTGCTTCCCAGATCTTTCCACAAATAAACAAGTGTTTCTCAGGGTCTTTTGTTACCTCTCCTCGAAATTTTGGTAACCGAATGGTGGGATCATGTCCTACCATTATGAATGTTGAACTAATACCTCTGTGTGGTGTAGATACTTGACTAATGCTTCCTGAATTGGCTCCCCCAGTTGTTGTTCCTTGTGTAGATGTACTTCATGTTGTCTTCCTTCTCCAGAAATTTGGTTGTCTAAATGGTGGTTTTCTTTTTGGTGTGTTGGTCGCACATGGGTTTATGGGTTCCACACTGACATTAATATGGATAGGGTTGTTTCCTTCTATTCCCACTCTTGGACCTCTCATCTTCCTCTCATATGTTGCACACAGGATTTCCTCAATTTGCTCCATAGCCCGTAGATGCTTTACCTCCTCTTCATCACTTGTCAAGCCTTCCCTCGCAGCTACGACTCTCTTCTTGGTGTTCACCTTGTATTGGTAGGGTAATCCACTGCACATCTTTCCATATGTCGCCATGATCTGCTTGAAATGGTCGTCATCCATCATTATTGGGTCCAAGTCCTCCTCCTTATTTCCTTTATCCATTTCTCCTTCCATTTCTCCTTTTTTTGTCAGTGCTTCCCCCCTTCCCCCATGCACGCAGGGAAGTTTAGTTGTTTGACTCCATTGTCATTACACCTTTGTTATAGAGAAATATCTTAATAGAAGTATACATCGATCTAATATACCTTCCTCGAGGTATGCGTAGAAAATCTTTCTCTGTTGCGATGTACGACTTCACAGTATCTACTACAAATTCTTTTATAAAGCCTGCTACAATACTGTTGAGCCAAAAATCTACTGCGCGGGTGAATTTTTTATTCACCTATTGTAACTGTGCAATCTGAACTGGGTTCCACTCTAACTGTCAGATCTGATTTGTTGTATGGTTGTCCTTCAACCTCAATATCCACTCCTACAATAAGTGTGGAAAATCAAAGAAAAATACTTCATGCAGATTAGTAAACACATACTTCTCGAGATATTTGAGTGGTGTAACTCTAAGGTTTCTGTTATATTGTTGCGCAAACTCTAGCTCCTTTTTTTTCAACTATCTCTCTATTTCCTCTTTCGTGGGTCTCCAAGGTATAAACATTCCCTTCTATATTTTCATTCTTTTTTACACTTCGGTCCCAGATCTTACATTCTTTTAACAGTTTTTCAATAGATCTCATCCACTCAATCAAATGTTGTTCCAAATGGCAATGGGACCATTTTTTGATTGGTTATCTTAGTTATACCTTTAACATGATTGACCCAAGTTCAGGTCTAGTGGGGATCCAACAAATCCTCTAAAATTATTGGCCCTCCTGGTAAACCAGAAGGCATTGCAGCGCACAGAGTGCATTGCGCAGTCTCACCCGAGATAATCTTAATGTGTGACTGCAATACTCAATTGCTTGCAGTCCAGGACTGAATGGGGATATTTAACTTGCGTGTTGCGAATTCTATCTAGTTATCAAAGAAATATATTGTCATTCTCATTCATGCATGTAATGTAGTTAGATCCATTAATTCGTTCATACATCATTCTAACATCTAATCATAGACAGTAAATGAGATACAAACATTCAATCACATAACACAGGTTTTACCGTGGTTCACCCCCTCCTAGGATACGTCCATAAAGATCTGGCTCTCAGGCTCTTTTATTATGGTAGTTCCAAAAATACAATGTTGTGCGCTTTACAACTCGCCCTCAGTTGGGTCAAGATCTATGATGAGGAAGACTATATCAAACCAGGCTCCTCAGCATGTGATCTAACCCTCGATATCTACCCTTCTGACCCTCTACATCTCAACATATTATAAGAATGGATCGCATTATAGTAGTGTTATAGACTAGTTACTCCTTCTCACACGAGTAACACTCCATCAAAAACACAACACCCCCCTAGACCTCCTAGGTGTCTATTTATATCTATTTTTGGCACATCAACCATTACATTCTCTTACCAAAACCCTAACCTATTTAGGTCTTCTTGCATGTTGTCCTTGCACGCTTTTCTCCTCTACATGCGCATTTTCCCTTCGTCCACTGCTTTTCCTGCCAAATGTCTTTCTTTCCCATCTTCTTGCATGTGCGCCTCGCATGATTTTTTTCCAACTATATTTCCTCCACGTCATGCCTTTTCCCCAAAATGGGCTTGTTCCCAAAAGACATGGGTCCCCTACAATTCTTCCTTGGACTCGAGATACGTATGGATGCATCAGGCATCAAATTGTCTCAAATCAAGTATGCAAGATATCTCCTTGAGAGATTTCAAATGACATATTGTAAGTCTGCTTCGACTCCTTTCCTATCAGGATTCAAACTTGAGGATGGTGGGGAGACTCCACTGGTTGATAACACATTGTACAGACATCTAGTGGGGAGCTTGTTGTATCTCACACACTCAAGACCAGACCTCTCCTATGCAGTTGGCACAGTTTTCAGGTTCATGCAGGAGCCGCATGAGCTACATTGAAAGGTCACAAAGCATATCCTTCAATATGTATAGGGCATCATCACCTTTGGGATTCATTATGCAACAAACTCTACATTAGATCTCATCGGGTTTACTGATTCTGACTAGGTTGGAGATAGCACTGATCGCAAGTCGACATCCGGTTACTCACTCAATCTTGGATCTGGGCCTATCTGTTGGTCGAGAAAGAAGCAAGATTTCATTGCTTTATCTTCAGTCGAGGCAGAGTACAGAGGGGTAGTTAACATAACCATTCAGGCTATGTGGCTACATCATTTTCTCATTGAGTTGGGCATTCAGTTTCACGGGTTGATCATCATATGGTGTGACAACCAGAGCACTTTGAAGTTCTACAGAGATCCAGTTCAGAGGCAGCAGACGAAGCACATCGAGATCCACATGCACTACATCTGGGACTTAGTACACGAGGGGATCATCGACGTACAATTATGTCCTTCAGCAGAACAGACGACAGACATCTTCACCAAGGCCTTCACTAAGCAGAAGTTCCATTCTCTGTCAAATCATCTTGGAGTGAAGGACACAGTTGCCTAGCAACTGTAATCCTTATTTTTACATACCTTGTACCTTGAGGCAGGCTGGGGGGGGTTTCCCATGAGGTTTTCCCTCTTTCCTCACTTTATTTTCAGTTTATATTTTGCATTTGGGTACCTAACATGCCCTCGTTACCGGGACCCATTCTTTATTTTCACCATAGTGATGTTCAGGGGCGGTGTTGGAGTTACTTCACACACACCTAGGATTTATTTTTCCTAAGATTTTTTCTTGTTTATTAGTCATAATTAGTCATTATACAGTCTCCTATATTTTTAGGAGAGAATATTCCACCTCGAGAATATTCTCTTCAGTTTGACTAGTTGAGTTGAGTCTAGATGTTGCATTGGTTTTGTCACCATGCAACATTGGGATCATCACAATGATAGTGCGCACTTGCCTTGGGATCATCACCAGACCAGTGCATTACCCTTGATTCCTTGATCTACTCCTCACTACACTTTGTTCAGTCAGTTAACTAAAGACTAGTTGACTAGTTAACTCAGCTAGGTGGCAGTTCACTCCTGTAATTGTCTGAGAGACTAGACTAGGTGGCATTTCACTCCTGTAACTGTTGGTGTGTGTCCAGATCACTCTAGGCCACCACTATGGCGAATTTCTTCTCCTCCAATGCGCATTCATTGAGTTATAAATATTATATCATGTGTAAATTATTCATTATTCATTACGGTTAATGAGAATTCTTCCATTCTTTCTCTCTTGCTTCTTTGTTTCTTAATTTCTCTCTGCAAATGTGTGTAGTATTTTCTAGCTAGATCTATTTTTTGCAGGTTCAACACATTTACACTACCACCATAGGGATTGCACCTACAACAAGGGACTGGAAGAATTTATTTGTGACATAGTCCTCTTCATTGAAGTTTTCAAACGCTAGGTTGAATTTGCAGCACCTCCAATCTTCCACTTTTCCCACCTTTCCATCTTGGTTTTGATGACAACTACCATAAGAATCAACTAGAACATTGATCTTCTAAAGTTTCTCAAGTTCCTATAGATGGAAGTTATGGGCTCCACAATTGGAAATGAAAGTATTTGCAATGGATTTTTTAGTCTTTATCTTAATAGGTGCCATAATATCATATTTTTCTCATGAAAAATAAACTACAAGGATGTATGATGATAGATTGGTTGTCATTATAACATTATACCCTTTCTTATGGCTTTGAGTGTAGCAAAAATTTTCGGCAATTTACTCAATATATGAGATAAAATAAAATATTTGATTGATATAATGAATAAGAATGATGAATGATCTTACAATGAATGGGCCTCGATTATAAATATAATTTACGGGATGCCTCTTTGCCTCTTTATGAAGAGGTGTGTCTTTTTACTAATTTTTTTATTATTTTTTTTATAAATATCTACTAATGTATTTTATTATCCCTATCTTATTTTTATATACATAACATTGCCTTCCTCTTCAAAATTTATTTGTCCTCAAATCAAGGATATTACTTTCAAAAAGATCCTCCAAGCCATTTGTCGATGTCTTTTTTTTGTACTTGTATAGAAGAATTCATATCCATACTTCCTAGCATCGAAATTGTCCAGAGTGTGACAATACATTTTATTGACCTTGAATCATTGGTCCGGGGGTAGATGGTCTTCTCCATTATCAAACAATTCTAAGATATATTTTCTGATATTTCCAAGACAAGGTTGTAGTTTAATGAATGAATTCCTTTGTTTCCCATAAAGTTTGGCACCCTATTCATCTTCTCCAACACAAAGAAGCTCTCTATCAAATTTCTTGTCAAGAAGCCTCTCAAGAGAAACCTTTGTTTTGAGGATCTCATATTCTATTTGATGAAATAGTAACCATCCTTACAATATAACCATGTTAAAAACATTTCAACAACTTTGTCAGACCATTATATTTCCTTGCTATGAAGTATCCTTGTTAGGTTTAGGGTTGTGGGAGGACATATGAGGGGTATGTGATGTGATAGAATATTGGCCCATTTCCTATGGGATTTTATCATCGTCTTCCCTAATCGAGACTCTAGTCTCCATATACAGAACTGCATATCCTCATCTCCAAAATTTCCCATTTCACTTCTAGAGATGAGTTACCTCTTCCATAGATAGTCTCTTGCAATTTTAACATGCAATGAGAATATGTTACCATTATCTTTGGTGGGTGAGATTATGGATAATATAGAAAACACATTTACAAACCCACCCTAGTTCACATCAATTTCCACATCGGAATCACCATTTTCTTCTTCTTCTTCTTAATATTCCCAATTGGATTTAGAGTCTTCATCTTCCTCTTCTTTTTCCCAATTGGATTCAAAGTCTTCATCTTCTAAGTTGTTGGAGGTTGTCATTATTTTTTCTTGTTCACCCAATGAGGAATTTGATTCAAAGATACCCTCCATTTTGTTGACCCAGATGACGGCTCCTTTAGGGTCCTTACCGTTATATTTTGATAATTCTTTTTTAATTTTTATAATCTCTATATTGAAATTTTGAGTTATGCATATTGCCTGAAAAAATTATTTATGGTGCCTCTTGATGTCTCCAATCACTTTTAATTTGTGATTCTAGACTTTATGGAAGTCTTCGGTAGGATAAGGATTATGCAAACAATGCATCTACCCTTTTGTTCAGTTGGTCAATTCTTTTGTTTTGATTATTAAGCATCCTCGTTGTTTCATCATTGTCATCATTTATTATTTTTAATAGAGTGTGTCATCGTTTCTTGGACTCCTTTATTAACCTGTTAATTTTTTCTTCCTTTTCTATTAGTTTATAATTTTTTTTCTCTTAATTTATTATGTGCTTCTGCTAACTCTTTTTGTCCTTCTCCTAACTCTTGTTGTCCCTTCTCAACATTACCAAGATGATAACATTTAACTTTGTATCCTACTTGGAGGTTGATGATGTTAAGATTGGGGGGGTATGTAGTTCTATGCGAGGGGGGCCTACGGCTAGTTTTCCAAGGTTGAGGTTTTAATGTGATCCTTTCGCACATTTATGCCAATTCTCCATCCTCCCTTCATCCTTTAATTACCTTTTAAGCCTAGTGTTGATTCCATTTCTCCAGTCCCTTTTCTCGTCTATCCTTTGACAGTCTACGACCAAGCAAGGGGTTTTCGTTGGAATTTAGCTGGGATTTTGAAGATAGAATATGTCATTGTGGATACGGGACTGGACGAAGTGGAATATGGTGTTATCATGTACCATCAGCAGACCTTCTGCACCTATATCGAATACTCTTCTCTCCTCCCTCGGGATTCTCTAGATAGGAAGGACATATTTGTGGAGTTATTGGGCAAGGATATTAGGTGAGGATATCCCATCGATGTCAACCATCCAAGGGATTTCACCCCCTCCTCTCCTTCTCCCCTTCTTCCCCCCGAATCCCTCCCTAATCCTCATTCTTCCCACCCTTTTCCCCCTCCCTCCCCCTCTCCCTCAGTTTCTCTCGCAGAAGAAGCTCACGGTGGTAAACATCGTTCTACAAAAAATAAACCCTCGACTCGTTGTATCTGAACTAGAAAATGGTAGGTTAACCTAGTAGTTGATCAGGACGTCGCTTTGGAAGAAATACCTACATTGACCGACAAAGCTCTAATCAATAGAATTAGCAGGAAATATTTGGGTTCTCTTTCACTATCTCAGTGGCTCGACCAATTCTAGCTTCCCTTCCTTGGCTATAAGCCTGAAGCTCACATAATGATGTGTGGTTGGATCGGTTTAATTTTTCAATCAGAGCAAGATGCCACCTCCATCCTGGGAAAGAATTGTTGTTGGGGCCCTTCTGGCCTAGTTCTCTACCACTTGACTATTATTTTGACCCATCATGAGCCCCAATAGCAATCCTTAATATCTGGCCCATTTTACTAGGGTTACCTCTGACTTTCTAGAACAAAGCTTCCCTAGAAGCTATCGACAACAAACTTGGCAAGTTCGTGGCTCTTGAATCCAATTGGCACTCTAAATTTGATAGACGATGGGCATGGATACTTATGGAAGTTGACCTTAGCAAATGTATCATCGGGGAATTGGAGTTGGTCTATGGAGAATTCAAATGGATCCAAAGGGTGGACTATTGGAAAATTCCATTCCGCTACTTTTCTTTCCATGACATCAGTCACACCATCCCTCAATGTTCCCATCCTAAGACAAAGTGAAAAAACCCCGCAAAGTGTGGGTCAAAAAAAATTCTAGTGGGTCTCCTCTCCCATCCGGTTCAAAATAAGGAGAGGAGTCTAGTCAAGTGAAGCTCTCAAAATATTTATCATAGAAGCTAATCAAACCAGCGATGACCCCTCTTCCAGGTACGTGTTTTTCGCCTCCTTTTTTTCCTATTTATTCACTTCCACATTCTTCTCCTCCCCCTTCTCTTGTTGTTGTCCCATCTCTGAGTCAGTCTCCCTCTATGGCTCTACCCCTTTATGTCTCCCCTTTCCCTTACACGGTCCCCTCCCCTATTGTAAGTCCCCTCTCCTCTCCTCCTTCCCTCTTCCCCCCTAGAACTTCATCTTCCTCTACTATATGTGGATCATAGAACTCAGATGTCTTGTCTAAAGCTTATTTAGCCTCCCCACGTGCCCCTTCTCCCTTTAAAACTAAGTACACCCTTCATCGCCGCAGACCTAATACTTATAATTCCACCTCCCAAGGTAGCCTTTCCCCCAACCCCTCCCAACATAATCCAATAGGCCGAAAGTTTCACCTTCTGAAATCCCATTAGAAGGAGGTTATCAACATTAAGAAAGGTAAACAAAAAACTATCACTGGGACCCTTGGAGTAGGGAAAACCCTTAAGGGTCCTCCCCAATGATAGTTTTATCTTTTAACGCCATGGGGGGTAGGGGAAACCCCAAGCATAACACCCTCAAGAGGTTCATCCAGGGCCTTCACCTTGAAGTAATTTTACTCTAAGAAACCAAATATGAAGGTACAAAATCAAGAGCCACTCTTAAAAAATGGCTCAAAAACTAGTCATTATGCACCTTAGATGTTGAAGGCCAATCTGGAGGGCTTCTAATTGGCTGGAGTCCTACACACAAAGTTGTTCCCTCTTCTAATTTCAAGTTTTCCATCTCAATAAAGCTAGAACTTAAAAACTTTGAGGATCCTCTAACCATAATAAATGTTTATGGTCTTTCGATATATCGTATTCCATTCTAGGAAAATATGGCTAACTCTAGTGCTAGCCAGTGATGAAATGCATATATTGCATCTTGATATTGGCAGTTGATTGCATCTTCCTAGGATCATATAAACCCAAATTCCATTATGTCAGTAATGAAACAATTCGCCATCAATATAGAAAAATTAAATGATGTAACAAAGAAATGGGCCAAAGGATAAATGGAAAAGTCTCTCAGTTAGTTAAAAGACGCGGAATCTAAAATTGGCAATATCTACGAGGAATGTAGTTCTGGAAAATGGGCGGCGGATCATCTTTCCCAGTTGAAAGAGTGTGAAGTGGTATGTCACTCCTTCTTGCACAATCAAGAAACAAGATGGCGTATTAAAATTCAAGCCATGTGGATCTCTGATGGATACAATATATTAAATGTTTCACTCCTATGCGAATTATCGAAAGAATATCAACTATATCTGGGAAATTTAGGCCTTGGATGGTTCGTTAGCCCGCTCCTTTGAGAATAAGGCCAATGAAGCACTAAGTCATTACAGTGCTCTTTTTCGGGTTCAGACTTCCTAGGAAGCCTACCAATGGCTCTATCATCTGGAAGGCCTTAATCTACGCCTTTCAGGTGGTGAGAAATTGGACAGCTTGGAAAATTGGGAATGGGAGGAAGGTATGGATTGAAGAATATACATGGCTCGAGTCAGAAAATGAGTGCAAATTACCAACTCCCCTTATTCACAAGCGCCACGAGAAAGGTGTTCTATCAATCAGAGACATCAAATCACAATTTGATGGGTTTGTAACTCCTTGATTTTCAAAAATGAAGTGATTCCTCTGGAAGTCGCAGCAGGTCTTGTGCTCAAGATCTTTAAAGAATTCAAGTTATACCCAAAAGAGCAGAAGCTATGCAGGAGATAAAATAAAATATTTTATTGATAGAATGAATAAGAATGATGTTACAATGAATGAGCTTTGATTATAAATATAGTTTATGAGATGCTTTGTTGCCTCTTTATGGACAGTTGTAAATTTTTACTTATTTATTTGTCAATTATTTATAAATATTTACTATTATATTTGATTGTCCCCATCTTATTTTTATATACATAACATTGAGGTTATATTTCCATTGACATAAAAGAGAGCATGAAATATTATGGCTTTGTGGGTTTGCTCCTTGCAACAACCCAGAATCTCAAAACCATATGTCCAATTTGGACCTATTTTGTAGCGAAGAAAATATTTCCAAGTGTGGATGTCAACCCATGTGTACTTAGAAAATCTTAATCCTCATGGCATTTGCTCATAGACAAATAACCCAAATCCTATCAAGCTATCAACTACACACCCTCCATGTGTGCCTTATTCACAAGCCATCAATGGTTGTTAACAATTGCAGGCATTCAATCATGTTGAGTTTTAACCTTGCCATACGTCTTTGTAGGCGGTAAAACATTCAATATATGGCAACCTTTGAGTTGAATATAGGCGGTAAAGACTACTTTTCCCATATCATCTTCCAAGATCCAAAATGGTTAAGGTGTATGATCATGGTATTAGGTTGAAGTACTTTGTTAGCGTGGGATCCATTAAAATAGAGATTAGTCTTAGACCATGGGTGAAACACATGAAATTGGTCAATATATAATACAATAAATTTTGTTTTAGAAATAAGGTTATGAGGACTCTCACATGGATATATGGAATAAATAGCGTAATTTGTCAAGGATTAAAAGTGAAGGTCATACATGAGGGTGTGAAGTATATGAAAAGAGTTGAGTTGTAGATGAATCATATAAGGCTAAGAGAAAAAATTCTAGTCAAATCTCCTCATGAGGCAAATGCCATTTTTTTATAAGGTCCTACAAAGGTATTTTTTTCAATGGTGAACAAAAACACATGAAGGTGATCAACAAAACAATGAAGAGTTTAGTTAGATATTATGGTGCCAACCTATTTTTTTTTAAATCAAGGTGGGTTAAACTCATGAGAGATTGGGAACTATGACATTTTGAGATACAACGGTATTTATACAAGCACCTTTTGGAGAGTGAAACATTAACTAAGGAGGAGGAAGAAAAAATACCTCACTCTTAAAATACTTATCTTGCCAAAACTTGTGATCCTACAACTAGTAGAGAGAGGGGAAAAGAAGCTCTCTAAAGCACTCTAAGAACCTATACACTAAGAGAAAATATATATCTCACAAATATCATAACAATGGTTAAGCAATCAGCCCCAAGGGTTACCTCAATTTATCTTGATGCCATATGTGCATGCTCTCCCCCAAAGTTGGCAAGGTCGCGGGTTTGACTCTCATGCTCCTTGGGGATACGGTTTACCCTACTTACCATCCATGGATCTTGGGGAAGTATTCGGTAGTTTTTTCACAAATATTTCTTAAAAAAAACAATGGTTAAGCAATCACGTAAACAACATTACATATTACTCCTAAATCCATCGCCAATCATAAAATCATAAGAAATGGCACAAGCAAAAACACGATGAACTCAAAAATAGTGAGACCAATAATCAGAATCCATTAGTCAAGCAAGGGTAAGTTTACAATGAGAAACCAATGTTTGTAAGGGATTATGGGGTAGTGTTATACCCCCAATTTCAAGAACAAGACTAAACATAGAATATTATCTCTCTCTTTTTAATTTACAAATACTTGCAGTTACAAATCTACAAGAGTAGGCATGTAGATTTGTAACTACAGTTGTTTGTAAATTAAAAATAAAAAAGGAGAGAGACAAAGAGAGAAGATTCTATGTTTAATGATATATTTGTAATTGTAGTTGTTTGTAAATTAAAAAATAAAAGAGAGAGAAGATTACATGTTT
>ML801006.1:210173-241049 GCA_009831015.1 Picea engelmannii
TACTAGAAAAAAACAAAGAATGGTTTAGGGGGTATGTAGTTAAGGATAAGGGGTTAGGGAGTAGGGTTTAGGGCATTTTTTATTAGGGATAAAGGGTTAGGCAGTATGTAGTTAGAGATAAGGATTAGGGCTATGGGTATGGTGTTAGGGAGTATGTAATTAGGGTTAGAGACTGAGGGTTTTGGAATCAAGATGAGGGGTTATGGAATTTGGGGCAAGGGTTATGGGGGTATGAGTGAGGTTGGGGGTTCATAGTTAGGGGGCATGGGAGGAAGTTAGGATTTCACAATTAATGTTGGTCCCCAAACCATAGAAACCCTAACCAATTAGTATCCTATAGGTGGGAATCCTAAGATAAGATTCCACAAGAAGATAAGAGTTATTGAATGTAATAATACAAGAGTTTTCATCCTACCAACAAGTTGCACCATAACATTTTCCTTTGTATCTCATGGACCATGTGTGGTTTAGAAAGGCATCAAACATGCTTTGAATAGGGAATCTTTTCTCATAAGGTTATTATGTTGGTGATTTCAAGGTTTGTCACAAAATGGATGGTTCTCGGGGCTATGGTTATGGTGTTGGGCCAAGCCCAATGAATTAGGCCATAAAATTTGTCTCTGTTTATTTCCATCATTGCAATTTACATTTAGGAAAAAAATGATCTCTGTATTTTCTATACATTCCATGCAATCAGATTAAGGGTTCTTGTGTTCATGGTAGGAGTTAGGATATGTAGTTAGGGGCAGTGTTTATGAGGTATGGATATAGGGGCGTAGAAGGGATTATGGGGTATGTAGTTAGGGGTAGGGGCATTATAGGTTGAGGTAATGGGGTATGTAGTTAGGGGTAGGGGCATTATGGGTTGAGGTAATGGGGTATGGGGTTTGGAAAGGTTGGGATTAGAGGATGTGTGGTTAGGGATATGGATAAGATTAGGGAGAATGGGCTTTTTTGTTGAAGTGAAGGGGATGGAGTTTTGGGTGGAGGTTTGGGCTTAAGAGTTAGGGACTTATAATAATATTATTATATCATTATTAGGGCTCATGGATAGGGGGGTATGTAGTTAGGGGTCAAGGCTATAGGTATGGGGTTTTAGGTGTTGGGTAGATATTATTGGACATAATTAGGGGGTGTGGATTCTGAGGTGGGGGGTAGGGGATATAAAGTATATAGTTAAGGATAAGGAGTTAAGTGGTATGATTTAGCAAGTATGTGTTTAGGGATAAGGGATTAGTGGGTATGTAATTATATATAGGGATTAGGGTTAGGGGTATGGTGTTAGGGGGTAACCTTTTTGGGGATAAGGACGAGTGGGTTTAGGGTAAGGTTGAGTGGGTATCTATGGGGTAAGGGTTATGGGGGCATGGGTAAATGTTAGGGATTCATAATTAGGGTTGTTTTTTGAACCCTAGAACCCATATCCTATTAGGATCCTATAGGAGGGGATCCTAAGATAATACTCCACAAGAATGCAAGCATGATCGAAAGTAGCAAGACAAGGGTTTATATCCCACCATCTTATGTCATAACATTTGACTTTGTAGCTCATGGGTCATGCACTATGGGCCTGTGGGGAATCCACGAGTTCTTCACTCTATGAACCTATGAAATAGCACATTTCTTCCTGGCATATTAAAGAATACCCCTAATTTCTATAGATATTCATAAATATCTCCCAAAATCCTTTTGTTGAGCCCCCCTTCCAATACATCTTTACAATAATAGAAACCCCTATTTTTATTAGATACCCCTTTTTATACCCCCAGATACCTGTAAAACCCTTGAGGCCCCACATCCCTCTCCTCCCAAATCCCTGCAATATATTGACTTTATTTTTCACAATTTAAAAACCCCCTTTATGAATGAACATGATAAGATATTGGTCAACAAGGTGAAGCTCGAGTGAGGGAATCATATATATCCTGAATAGGTAATTTTTGCACACAAGGTCCTTACATTTTCCATTTCAAGGTTTAGTGCACAATTGATTATAAGGAGTATGGTGTTTGGGTGGGTGGGGTTGGGGGTTAGGGTTTATGTGGTGTGTAGTTAGTGATAACGTTAAAAACATTATTCCATCTAAATTTAAGGAGAATATCTAGTGTGATAAAAAATTAGAAGATAAAATAAAATTAAGATACTATAAGGAGGTGGTCAACCCTAATCTAGAAGATAAAAAATATCTCTCTATTTTGACTATTGTAAAGAAGAAAATCAACATTGCTAAAATAAGAACAAACTCTCATGAGTTGCATACTAAAAATAGGAATTGGATAGTTTCCAAAACACCATGGATCAGAAGAATCTATCGTCTTTGTGACACTAAGAGGGTTGAAGATGAAAAATGCTTTCTCTTAGAATGTCCTGTGTATACCAAAATTAGATCTTAATTTCAAAATATTTGTCACAATATTGACCTTCCTAACCTTCTAAGTCATCTTGATCTTGTAATGCTTTTGTTAACGCTTTTCGAGCATAGAAATTTTTTTTGAAGAAATCCAAGTAATCCCTTACCTTTCTTAAGGTCCAAAGACCAATTCTCACCTCAATGGACATTAATCATCATCGTCGTCGTCATCATCAATTAAAGATATGGATTACAAATAAGGATATGGGGAATGCAATTATAGATAGGGAATACGGGGTACAAGGTTGATGTTAGGGGGTATGGAATTTGGGGTAAGGGTTAGGAGGGTATGGGTAGAGGTTAGTGGTTATACACCAAACAAAAGAGAAAAAAATTGCAACAATATTTATGAGATTATCACCCTAAGTATCACCTAAGGAAATAATGTGTAGCCATTAACAAAATGCCTAAAGGGATAGTTATAGTAGCATAATGATCACCATTTGTCAATGTAAAATTGAAAAGCAAAAAGGGATGCATGCACCTTTTTCAATTTAGGGAAGTTCTTGACATGACCCTACTTTGTCAATCTCGTCATATACAATGATGGTCAAGCTTTGCAGAGCACATCATTAGATGGTATTGGATCTTCAATATTTAGGGATATTGCTACCATTGTCATTGTGATATTTCAAGCCCACATAGATGTCATTATTGAAAAAAAAAAATAGTTGTAATTTTCTATGATTGTTTTTTATGGTCTACATTGTGACATTGCATGCCAATATTGCATCTTGGACCTTGGATCTAACTTGGAGCTTGGATATTGGATATTAGAATTTGGATTTTGGCTACAAGTATATTAAAAGAATTTTACAAAAATTGGTAAAGTTTTAAAGTTGATTGTGTACTCTTACATCTACAATTAACAAAATAGAAAATGGGATAATCATTGTTAAGATGGATGGTGCTTGATGCTTGATAATCAATATGTTTTTTTACACAACTATGATAATATGTACTAAACTTTATATAAGTCTTGAAAAGACATGTTGTTTTTTGGTTTAATGACTAACTTCTCACCATACGACAGAGGAATCCTTGGTTATTAAGCTCATTACTATTCATGTGTTTTCTATCTCTATTGAAACAAAAAATCAAATTTTCAACACCATTACAATCTTCATGGATGGCACAAAAAACAAAATACATAATACATATATTAACCAACAACAAATGGAAAAACCATGTGACCTAAAACCTTGAATAATTCCAAGTAAATCATTTATCCATTGGCCACCTTTATCTTTAATAATGAGACATATAGCTTAGGATTTAGAAAATCTCAGACAAGGATTCCCCCTCTCTCCACTTCTCTTCCTCTCAGTTGCAGAAGGCCTTAGCAGACTAATAAAGGATGCCCTAGTTGAAGGTCAATTGGAAGGTATCATTATAAGTCCTATCTTCTCTGTCTCTCACCTTCTTTTTGTAGATGATATCAATATTTTTTGCAAAGGGAATATTTGATATGTGGAGCACCTACAAAATCTACTGAACATTTTTCGTAAATCCATGGGCATGCTCATTAATAAAGAAAAATCCTCCATGTACACTTGGGGACTCTTTGAGTAGGAAAAGCATGCCATATCCCAAATCCTCTCTCTACAGGTGGAAGACTTAGGACTAGGGTTATTATATCTGGGTTTCATTCTCAAATCCATTTACTACTATAAAAATGATTGGTTATGGCTTCTTGCTAAATTGGAAAGAAAACTCAATGATTGGTGCAACAAATGGTTATCTAGAGCAGGTCGTTTGGTTTTGGTTAATATTGTCCTAGAAGTTATCCCGGTGTACTAGACCTCTCTAGCCTGGATCCCAAAGGGCATTTTGGGAAAAACAAATCCAACATCTTTCATATCACTTTATGTGGGTTGGAAATGAGGACAAAAAAAGTTTTGGTGTTAGCTTCGTGGAGGAAATCGGTTGCCACAAAAGCCTTAGAGGACTGGGGTCTAAAAACTAATTTTATTTTTTTCCAAATATTTGGTAGCAAAAAATGTGTGGAGTCTGATACAAGGAACATGCCTCTAGTCTCAAGTCACAAAGGAAAAACATTTTTTAGTCAACTAAATAAGGACACCAGACAAGAGGGTGAAAAATGAAGCCATCGTCTAGAAATCCATTTTAAATGATTTGCCACTCATTGAAAAATGGATGGTATGGAGAATTTGGAATGGGGCTCAAGTCCTCATCTTGGATAGGTATTTAATACAAACTCTCCCTACCAAATCACAAACTCTCCCTACCAAAGGAGGATTCTATGTCCTCAACCAAATCACGAGAAGGGACTGTGTAAACCGATAGATTCGATGGATAACCTGGGAGGAACTAGGAATTGAGGATGATCATGCATCCTTGTGGTATAACTATATCATATATCTTCAAAACACCTTTCTCTCGACCTCAAATCAGGAATATCAGTTGCTTTGGCCTCTCAACGAGCACAAGAATCTAGAGAAGATCCTCCACTAGGTTGGGGGGGGAGACTCTAGAAATTAAAATGCCCATCTAAATCAAAATTGTTTGTGTGGCTCCTTATGCACAACATATATCTCACATGGGACAAAATACAAAAAAGAAACTTTCAAGGACCTGGGAGATGTTGCCTTTGTAGACAAGATTAAGAGACTAAACATCATCTCATCCTAGAATGCAAGTTCACAATGGAGGTTTGGATGGCAATACAAAGGTATTTAGGGCCCTCTTGTGTATTGGGTCGTGAAACTACAGAGGAATATTTAAAATATTGGTTCAGCAATTGTCTCACACATAAGTTCAAGTGATCCAAGTTGATATTGGTGGCCACCCACCCATACCAACTAGCTCCTCTTGACAGTTTTTAGTTCAACATGTTCTTATGTACTTCTTTGTAATTGTGTGTTCTACACTTTTGGGGTTGTCGAAAACCCTACACATATTTCAGGTGGAGACTGGTGGCCTCCCACCTAATCCAATTGGCTTATTTTGTTTGTTTTCATGTCAGCACATCTTTATGTACTTCCAAGGCCGTTTTGGGGGCTTAAACAGTGTTTTTTTTGGCTTGCCATAGTCCAATTGTTCATGGGATTAGAGTTTGATAATGTAATGTGTAGTTCTTGAAAATACCTTTCCAACAGGCTATCACACGCCTAAAACAGAGGTAGTATGCAAAAGTTATGACCCGAGGAAGTTGATGTACCAACTTACCCATCGAGGCCCACATAACTTTTGGTGTTTCATATCCTAGGTTTAGGTTTTTGGATGTCTAGGGTTTTGGAATTCATGAGTAATGTTAAAAATGCCTTTGGAGCCTCATTGTAATCATTCTACTCAGACGGATGCGCATAGCAACCACATCTCTTCTTAGAGATAGATACCACCATTCGAGCAAGTTGTTTTCAGTTCTGCAGTTTTACATTTTCAGCCTATTTCATTTATTCAGTAGAAGATATTGTTCACTGGATATATGTGTTGTTCTCCGTATCTCTGTGTTTATTGTATTCAATCTGTTAATCAATTATTTCCACTCATAAATCTGGATCAGTGGTATCAGAGCGGTCTTCTCTTCATTTATTTTTCTTCGTGCATGTCCCCGACAAGATCTAGGTACAAGAAGTTGGGAATCGAACCAGTTGAGCATTTGCAAGATCAGTCGCGACGAGCCCTAAAACAACCCATGGGGGATGAAAAGAAAGATGATGTAGTAGGATATCCTTTTAAAATGTTGCTCGAGGAATCCCTTGCGCGACAAAGGAACGAAATGATGGAAAATTATGCCAAGATCCTTCGACGGCTGCCCACAGGAGAAGCATCTTCATCAAGCGGCCATGCAACCCCTTTCAAGGTACAGGTAAATTTTGATACTCCATTATTTGAAGGACTAATAGATGTGGATGTTGTAGATAAATGGTTGAATCTTCTTGAAGGGTATTTTTCGGTCCACAATTTTTTCGATAGGGAAAAGATTACTTTTGCACTCCTCAAGGTCATCCCCCGTGCTAAGGATTGGTGGGATACTTACTCTGAGAAAATGGACATAGAGGAATCTGAAATATTTGCGGTCTCCCCCACATGGGATTCCTTTCGGGGTTCCATTAAAGAACAGTACTACCATGTTGGAATCTACAAGGACCAGTACACCAGATGGACCACCCTGCGTCCAGAAAGGGACCAGACAATACCAGATTTCACCAATATTTTCCATACCATGTGCACCAAATTGGGTATCAAATACTCTGAGTGACATATGGTGCTCAAATACTATGGTTTTTTGCATAGATACATTCAAACAGAAATGGAGTTTTTGGACATAGCATCATTTGGTACGGCTTATAGATATGATGTCAAAATCGAGCAGAAATTTAAGCAAAAGAGGCAAGAGTTTGGATCTGCAAACTCCTCACAGTCGAAGCAGGGAAAAGGCAGCCCCAACCCACACAAAAAGGGACAAAGAAAATATGGTCACTCTCAAGACAAAAAATCCAAGCCGCAACACAAGAAGGGTCATGAGAAGTCAAAGAAGGACACGGGAAAATGGTGTGAATACCATAAAATCCCTTGGCACAACATCGAAGAATGTCACTCCAAGCAGTCACTCGTGGTCAAGATGAAAGATTTCGAGTCAGAGGTGGATTCTAACTCTGAATAAAATCCAAAAGGAGGGAAGCATATTATTGATGTTGAACCCAGTGCCATTGTCGCTACCACCAAAGTCCATCCAAGTGAACCAAAGGAACTAGAGGAAGGGGAACGCCTCTTTCACTCATAGATGTGGGTAAAGGGGGCTCTGCTTCATTTCATTGTCGATAGCTTCAATCACAAGAACCTGATCTCAGCAGATGTTGTCAAGCGACTGGACCTATCGAAGACACTGCACCCACAACCCTACACCATCGGTTGGCTTCGCCAAGGAAGAGATCTATGTGTCATCCAACTGTGTCAATTTCCCTATGGCATCAAGCCTTTCAAAGACGAGGTATTGTGTGATATTTATCCCCATTGAAGTTTATGATGTTCTTTTAGGAAAGCCACATTTGTGGAAGCAACATGTTGTGTATGAGTCTAGAACCCGCAGTGTTATTATTACTTTGGGTAGACAATTGTACAGGATACCAGAGGTAGCATCGCCTACCGCTATTTATTTGATCTCTACTAAAAAATGCAATAAGATCATTTCACATACCGGGAAGTTTGTCTTCTCTGTGATATGTGCTCACAGTAAGTAGAATGTTGTCGCCACATCTGTGGCCTCTACACAGAGCCTCTATTTGCAGCAGAAGCAAGTGTACAGGATCATGGAAGAGTACAGAGACATCTTCTCCTCACCCATCGGGGTACCAACGCATTTCCAATTCAAGCATCCAATTGATCTAACCCTCAGTGCACCTCTACCTAATGGACTAGTCAATCATTGCTTGCAGATGGAAAATGATGAAATCAAGCGTCATATCCAAGAGTTGCTTCAAAATGTGCACATCAATTCGAGCTCCTCCCCTTACGGAAGCCCGATTGTACTGGTGCAAAAGAAAGACTGGATCTGGCGGCTCGACATTGATTACAGAGCATTAAACAAAATCACAGTCAAGAACCGGTACCTAATTCCCATAATTGATGACCTTCTTCACCAACTCAAGGGGGATAAGTTCTTCAGCAAGATTGACCTTAAGTATGGCTACCACCAGGTTCCCATCAAACCAACTGATGTATGGAAGACAAATTTCAAATATAAAGAAGGTCTCTTCGAATGGTTGGTCGCGCCCTTTGGCTTAACCAATGCAACAACCACTTTCATGAGGTTGATGGATGATGTATTGAGACCCTTCACCAACTCGTTTTTGGTGGTATATTTGGATGACATCCTCATATTCAGCAGAACTTGGGAGGAGCACATGCAGCATATTTAGTAGGTTTTGAGCACTCTGCGGCAGCACAAGCTATATGCCAACTTGGGAAAATGATCCTTTGGCATGAACAGGGTCCAATACTTGTGATACATTGTTGATGAGCATGGGGTACATGTTGATCCAACTAATATCCAAGTCACATGTGATTGTCCAGCCCCGACCACACTAACCGAGATTCAAAGCTTCTTGGGACTGGCCAACTTCTACCAATGGTTCATGTTGGGATTCTCCCATATTTCATGGGCCCTCAACCAAGAGACCAAGGGTGACGGTAGGGAAAAGTTCACATGGGAGAAGGAACAAGCATTTTATGATCTGAAGCATCGTTTGTGCTCAACTCTAGTGCTCTCCTTACCCGATCTGCAATAATCATTCGATATTGAGATTGGTGCATCTAACTATGTTGTAGGCGCAATTCTCAATCAACAAGTCCATTCAGTAGCATATCATAGTGAGACACTCTCAGATACTTTTCAAAAATACCCTAACTATGATAAGTAAATGTATTCCATTTTACAAGCCTATCGTCAATGGAAACATTACTTTTTGGGAAAGGAGACAATCATCCACATTGATCACAGGCCTCTACAGTTCATACAGACACAGGGGAAGTTGCAGAATGATTGCCATCAGAATTGGTCCACCTATGTGCAGAAGTTCCATCTCAACATCAAGTATAAGATACGAAGCACAAATTGTCTCGTTGATTGCCTTAGTCGACCTCCCATGGCTGCACTCACCACTGTGCTCCATTTCTGTAGACATGAGGCATCTGAGTGGCCCAACTTTATCAGCAAGATATAACCTTCGCCACCACCTATCAGCTCTTGGGTACAGACATGAATGTCATTGATTTTCACATTCAGGATGGACAGTTATGCCATCTGGTACATCTTTGTGTTCTTGCAAGAGAGCGGGAAAATCTGATTTGGGAGGCTCACTATAGTCGGATGGCAGGATACTTTGGCATGGAGAAAATTGTGGTCGTTCTACAGAAACATTTTAAATGTCCAAACATTCGACAAGACATCAACAAGTATATCAGATCTTTCACTGCATGTGCCATTGCCAAGCCAGCCATCAAGAAGCAAGGCTTATACACCCCTCTTCCTCCTCCCAAGAAGCCTTGGGAATCCATCTCGATGGATTACATGTATGGAATTTTGTCCACCAAGCAAGGAAATGATTGTGTATTTGTAGTATTTGATCGGTTTTCGAAGATGGCCATCCTCACAACCTACAAGAAGAACATCACAATGGTAGATAGTGCCAAGATCTTCTTCGAACGAGTGTGGGTCCATTTTGGGATACCACAGACCATCATCTTCTATCGAGACAGCAGGTTCCTCAGCACATTGTAGTTGAGTCTATGGTCATTGTTGGACACCAAGTTCACTAAATCCATTTCTTTCCACCCCCAAACTGACGGCCAAATAGAGGTCGTCAATCAGATGATTGTGCACATCATATGCATGTACAAATCTAAGCATCCACATACATGATATGAGAGCCTCCCCTATGTTCAACACAAGTACAATAGGGTTCTCCATAGCTCCATCGACCATAGCCCATTTCAAGTGGGATTGGGATTCCAACCTTTGGGTCCCATTGATGTTGCACTACCTCTTACAACCACACAGACAGAATCTTCCCATGTTCAGTCTGAGACCTGCAAAGCCACTAGATTCATTGAGCGGATTCAGCACATCCGCCAACATGTCCATGAGATTTTGCAGAAATCCAGTGCTAATTACAAGCATCACCATGATCAACACAAGGTAACGCACCAGTTTCAGGTGGGAGGCAATGTCTGGTTACATTTGCAGAAAGAGCGCCTTATAGGGCCCCATTGAAAGCTTCACCCACTTCGTTATGGGCCTTACACTATCACCAAGGTTATGGGTAGAAATGTTTTTCATCTCAACACTCCACTCTTCCTTGGCTTGCACATAGTGTTGAATGTGGACCTCCTTCGGCCATATTTTCCACCATTATTGGACACCTCAGAGATCGAAAAACAGCTGACACCAATAGAGCTCAACCCTGACTACATGGAACAGGAATCCACTGATCAGATAATGGGCACACAGGTCAAGGGCACTTGCCAGCAAAGGATCCAGCTTTATTGGGTTGTCAAGGTAGGGCATCTCCTACACCAAGGCAAGTGGCTCACGCGGGTCCAAATTCAACAAAATTTTCCTCACCTAATGGGGGGAATCAACACAATGGAGACATTACTTCCTAAGGGGGGAGGACTAATCCAGGTGGATATTGGTGGCCACCCACCTATTCCAACTAGCTCCTCTTAATAGTTTTTAGTTCAGCACGTTCTTTTGTAATTCTTTGTAACTATGGGTTCTACACTTCCGGGGCTATCTGAATCCTTTCACATCTTCCAGGTAGATAATGGTGGCATCCCACCTAATCCAATTGGCTCATTTTGGATGTTTTCATGTCAGCACATCTTTTTGTACTTCCAGAGCCGTTTTGGGGCCCTAAATAGTGTCTTTTTGGCTTTCCACGGTCAAATTGTAGACGGAGTCATATTTTGATGGTGTATTGTGTGTTTCTCTAAAATACCTTTCCAACAGGGTATCACGCACATAAAACGGAGGTCGTATGCACAAGATATGACCCAGGGAAGTTGAGGTACCAACTTACCCATCGAGGCCCACATAACTTTTGGTGTTTCATCTCCTAGGGTTAGGTTTTTGGATGTCTAGCGTTTTGGCATTCATGAGTAATGTTAAAAAGGCCTCTAGAGCCTCATTGTAATCATTATGCTCAGACGGATGTGTGTAGCAGCCACATCTCTTCTCAGAGATAGCTACCACCATTTGAGCAAGTTGTTTTCAATTATGCAGCTTTACAGTTTCAACCTATTTCATTTATTCAATAGAAGATATTGTTCACTGGATATTTTTGTTGTTCTTTGTATCTTTGTGTTTATTGTATTCATTATGTTAATCATTTTGTTTCGCTCATAAATCTGGATCATCAAGGCCCTCCCCCTGACTGTAGCTTGAGGTATCTGGATCGCTAGGAATCATACTCTTTTCGAAGACTAGGTTCCCTCTCCACATTTTTGTACTATTCATAGATTATCCATCCTATATACTTATCCATAAATCTCTCATACCAAGAAGAGAAACAAGCGTTAGGAAACCCAAATTCTAATTGATAAGCCTTGGGATTTTTTTGATGGGGCAACCCAAGGGGACCCCTCTCTGGGAGGGGTGGGTGGTATAATACATTTCACAAATGAGCATTCCATTTCCTTTTCAACATGACTTGAGATAACAACAAATAATTTTAGTGAACTTATGGCACTAAAAATCACCTTGCAACTAGCCCAGGAAAGATGCATTACTTAGCTCCGCTTATATGGGGATTCTCAACTTGTGATAAAATGGATGAATGGGGATTTCTCCTTGTAGAACTACATACTTATGTCATTATTCTAGAACATCAAAAACAACGTAATGGACATATCGCATCTCACTTTTGATCATATTTACAAGGACATGAATCAGGATACGGATCACCTCTCCAAATCCGACATGGAAATGGACAGAGGCACATGGAAAGTTTATGAAAAAAACCAGGATGACTCCATCAAATATCTTCATGACTCTTGGCTCCAATTTGACTATTTGATCTCTTGTCTATCTCTGAGTATTTCATGCTCTGTACATGATATTATAGGACATGTTAGTTTCTAATATAAAGGACCAAATATAGAATCAGTTTTGGATAGTAATTATGAACAGTATATGGATTCTCTATAGATGATTTTATGACCAGATTTTTGTTAGGCAAGTTCCATACTATTGATGTATTTTGGTAAGATATAATTGCTACTCTATATCTAGAAAAATTTTGAACTTTTTTTAACAGATTTTGATGGGCTCACAACTAGAGGAATGTCATGGGCATCTATGATTGTAATTTTGTTCGTATCTCGGAAATAAAATTACTAGATTTTTTTCCTTGGGAAAAAAGGATTTGGTAGATCTAGAAAATTTCTTAAGAAATAGCAAAGATCTTGTGAATATAAAAAGGATGGGATTCTCACATATTCATAAAAAAATATATAAAGAAGAGCATATTGAGGCAATTGTAGACAATTCAAGGGTTTATGTAATTAACATGACAAAAGAAACAATTATTAACACAAAAATATTGCTAAATAGATCCATTTATTGATATGAGGGTAAATAAACTAGAATCTTGATTACAACTCATTTCATTATCTACAATATTTTTCAATAAAATATAAAAACAATTAGAGAAAAGGGATTGTTGCAACACACTAATAGTTCAATGAGGTGATGTGAACCCACAAATCTTTTGGTGGGAGGTGGGAGGTGATAGTTTGTTAACCTACTATATGTTGACTCTAAGTCAACAAAATACTTGAAGGATGTGGATGGATTAAAGTTCACCAAGGAGTATAGTTGAGGTTAAGATAATCGAGTCCTCTATTACCTTTAGTGTATTTTTTATGTATGGTTTTTGCACCAAACAACAACCATATCACCATTGGCCTTTTCCTAATCTACAACTTGAATAAGAACTTGAACAATGGCCATGTTATTTTTTTATTCTAGGGGTTGAGGTAATTCAAGGTCAACAAACTACCTCATATTTGACTTCATTAACTATACCGGATTGAGACAACCAGGTCTTTATTCTTCTACTTATTTGGTAATCCTATATTTGGTAGCAAATCATTTAGAATATTGTATATTTCTTGTCCTATTTGGTATCTCCAAAACCTCCAATTATTTATCTTTCAACGTGTGGAATTCCTCAGTAAAATGGTTTATAATTTATTTCTTGCCACTAAGTTTAGATTTAGCATTTTTAACATATTTTCCACTTTTCCACTATTTTCAGTTATTTGGTGCTAGTAAGTACTAAATAGACTTTGCCAACAAGTTGGAGATAATGGTGTAGACCAAAATTGTCCCACATCTTTTGCATTAATTGACCACTTCCTCTTTCCTTTTTACTTGAATTATTGTCCCGAAGATGGATCCTCGTTTGGATTTGAAACGTCGACCTACAAAGATGAATATTGTGGATTACTCTCCAGAAAATTTGCAATATGATAATACACACCACGAGAATCTGAAATATGTATTGTTAAGGGTATTAATAACAATGTGTGATACACAATTACTCATTCCCATTAAGATGCAAACATTTATTATATGAAAGATAGGCAAAGCAAGAAAACTTTTTCAAATCACTCCCCGAGTGTATCACTAATGATAATAAAGTGAGATGAGAGGAAACCTTCACACCAAAGCATGCTCTATGATCCTACACAAAATGTCCAACTAGTAAACAACACTTCAAAATCTCTCACACTAACAATAGGTTAGATATCAAATCCTTGCATTAACGAAATGCACATTACAACACATATTTTGTTTGGAGGAAAGAGAGCTCAAAACTTGATATTGATGAAAAGCAATGAATAAATTTACATAAAAGTAAGAACAATGTCACCTACAAGTAAGCAAGATTATGACCTCCAATCTTCTTCTTTAGGCAGGTATTGTCCTCTTTGAGGATTTCTCTTTGAAATAGGGTATTAACTAGAAGAGACGTGCTCCTTAGTGGCAAAAGAAAATATTCAATGCCCATACAAATGAGATGCAATGAAGATAGAACTAGAAAATGCCTACATGTCTTATTACACTTGTGCAACATAACCTTGAATTCATTGAATTCTTGAAACTCTTGAGTTATAGGTTTTATTTGTAGATTTCCATGTATGGGAAGTGAATATGTTTACAAATTAAGCCATGAAATTGCCTCTTTAACCCGAGTACTTTATCACAATTTACAAAAATACAAGTTTTGAGCCTTTTCAAATCTCTAAGTGTGCATGGAGACAACCAAATTGCATTGTTTGATGCACTAGTGATGTATACAAAGATTGCTTAAGCATCAAAGGATTACCAACATAGATTGTGTGACCTTTAAAACTTATGGCCCCTGTAGCCATACATTTGGTCAACTACATGGTTTGAGTTTAATTCTCCATAATTAATTCAACAATCCCTTGTAAGTTAATGCTTCATTGGCTTCATTATATCAATATCTGAACATAAATTATTTTTTTTGTGAAATGGTGTGATAACAGATGCCCCCTAATGTATGAGGTTAAGAGAAGAAAAAAAAATGTATTACTAAAATACAACATGTTATCTTTGTTGGAAACAAAATGGAGAGAGATAGCCTCATGGAGGCGAGAGTGACCTTGGAGAGAGAAACAACGCCACTTGTAAGACAACCAAATGTGAGATGAAAATGTTCTTATAATTTCTTCAATGAGTCGGGCATACCCATGCTTATGTTATGTTTAAATCAAATACCATGTTGAAGTTTCAGATGGGTGAAATGTAGGAGAAAGGGCAATGATGATGTCAATATGAGTAGATATGTAGGAGAAAGGGAAATGATGATTACTATAGGCCCACATAGGTGATGAAGAAGATAAACAATTGTGAGGAATTTGATAGACTTAATGTGACAAGTACAAGATGGGTTTTTGACATAATACTTCCCTTCAATGGAGCATATCATGCAAGTTGACCATAATAGAGACCATAACTTTGTTGACCAGATAACTAGAGAAATTTTCATTTGATGATGAAGAGGTGAGGAATACTAAAAGTGTATTGGATACCATAGAGGTGATTCCATATTATGAGGATGAGTGTGACTTAGTGACCTAGTGATAAAACTCAATGGATGGGACAAGTCATAATGCAAAGGCCAAGATGACAAGGTTGGATTAAATGGTGATGGATGAGACTAAAGACCCAATGTCACCTACATGAATGTCGAAAAAGGTAACAAGTACTTCTGCTCTGGACAAGGGTGTCTCTGAAAGCTACCTGACTTGAAAGTGGTTCTAAATCAAGTAATATAAAAATGGATTATGTCAATTGAGTTTAGCTCAGGTGGTTGGGAGGAATGATTGTTATCCTCCCCACCTAGGTTCAATTCCCACAAGTGACATGTTGAGCTCTTAACAAGTATATTGTTGTAATGGATTCAATCCCTATTGTTGATTGGCCTTGCACCCTAAAGATTCTAGGGTTTACCCTGGGTACCATCCTCAAAATGAGGAGAATTACTCAAGGATTTTCCCCAAGCAGTGTAACCTGGAAAAAATATATAAAAATGGATTATCTTTCCTATTTTTGGTTTTTTGAATTCTATGATGTTTTTGGATGTTTGTTTATGTTTCTTATTTTTGGTTTTTTTTTTTTTTTTTATAAAGAATGAAAGATTGATATATATTCTTTACATGCACTAAGGAGCAACCAAGTGGTTTCAAACCATAAGCAAGGATTGTGATAACAATGGGGTAGAAAACAAGGATGTGCCCAAGGTGTATCAACTTGAAAAGAATGAAACAATGTGATTGATGGTACAAATAGATCTAAATAAGGATGTGGCGAGATAGTGATTCCTCAATAGTATTGTAAAACAAACCATAATGTAACCACGTGTGAGTCCATTATGTAAAGGTCAAAAATGGAGAAGAGCAATGCATGAAGCTCATAAATGTATGCATACACTATGAGGACTCCTAACCCTTTCAGAGAAAGTGGCATGGGTGTTAATATATCAACTGTATTAAACTAGGGTGACCCATGGATAGATGAGCACTATCATTTGATAAAGGCAATACATGCTTAGAGGAGATAAGTCATTAGTTGAAAAAGGGGGTACATGGAAAATTCAAAAGGTGGAAGTAGGTTAAAATGAAACGTATTAGAGGGAGATACTATACTTATGTTGATGCAATGAAATTATACCAAAAGTGGATCCAACAAAAATGTCAAAAGATGAAAAAATGGCTTCATGGAAAATTCATATACACAACAGTAACGATGTGAGAATGTTAAAAAAGATAAAACCCATGGTGCCACAGTACTAAAAATAGATGTAGGATGCTCATGAAAAGTTCAATTGAATATGATAAAAAGGGTAACTTTAAACATTTGAAATTATATGTTGCAATCAAGCTTCAAAGTGGAGTGGTGAAGCTCTAGACCTTTTTGGGAGTGTGCAGCATCATATTGTGATTTTACTTCCAGTAGGTTAGTAAATTTCTCCTTATCTATGTTTTCATTGGTTTATTTTTTAAATTAAATTTTATTTGGCTTGTAAACTCACCCATTACGGCTCATAGAAAACTACATTTTTAAATTAAATTTTATTTGGCTTGTAAACTCACCCATTACGGCTCATAGAAAACTACATAGGTATTGAAGAAAAAGTTGCATAGTACTACATGATTAAACCTTCAATAGTCATGCATAGGTGAAGGAGCCCATGGTTGAGATTTGCATAGTCACATAGTGCATGGGAGATGTATGCATCATCCACTAAGTGGTTGTAACTACATGAAGTGAGGTTAAGGGGGTCACAATGCCTACACGACATAGGAAAATGAATGTAGCATAATGTTAATTTTACTTTGTTTTTTATGCGGTGTGCAAGTATCATTGCATATAAGTGGCAAGAGCGAGAGCACAAGGGATTGTGGAAAATACTCGATGGGTATGATGATGCACATGACCTCTTGCATGGATGTAGCGTATTGAAGTTCTTTTGGATCCCTCTAATACGTACTAGTATTAAACCACATTCAAGTCACGTGGAATCTAGATGGGTATTTTGAGGTGCACGCATGGTGTTCGTAGTTGAGCCTCCAAGATATATATATTTCTTGATTGGTTTGTCAATGAGGGAGAGGTAGTGGACCCAAATATGACTCTTTAGGAGCGAGGGTCCCTTCAAGGCATTATGGAGCAAGTCTTCCACCCCTGGACAACAAAGTTAGAGGTGTAGTGCCCTAAAGAGGGGATTCGGTGAATGTGTGGGTTGTGCATTGTACATTACATACTAATAATGGGTGAATTTTCTACTACCCACACCATATTTAGTGGGGCGTTATCTTTGAAGGAGATATGCATGGGTAGAGAGATTTTTTAATATATATATATATATATATATATATATATATATATATATTTTGGTTGATACTATATATGTTTTTATTTGATGGACATAATATCATAATTTGTATTTTTTTTACAAATGTGGGGCCAAGAAAACCCTTGCATACAGAGCGATAGCTAGAGAGGGTAGGGTAGCCCTATGAGAGGAAAGATTAGGTCCAAAGGGTTAACATTGTCATCATGTTAGGGGTTAGTTAGGGCAGCTTGAGATTATTTGGCAAACGTTTGAGGTTTTAATGGAGGAGGTCCTAGAGGTGGACTAGATCACCTCAAAGGACCATATAATGGAGGCCTACTCAGGCATTTTAGTGGAGTGAAGGCCTTTAATGAGGCAAGTGGCATGAATGAGCCAGGTCATGTATGATATAGCATGTGATTGACCTATTATGAGGTCACCCTTTGCTTAAAGGCTAACTTGACCTTTTTTATAGTTTAACTAGTGCGGAAAATTCTCCCATTTTCGTATACTAGAACTATGTAAATTTTTTGAGACATAAATATGTATACATCTAGAAAGTGATGATTATGGTATTTTCCTAGCTTACACTCTGCATGGTGTGTCTTTTTTATTTTTGCTTAATGACGGTTCGAAAGATGTATCGATTTACAAAATTCCCTTCCATGCTTATGTTAATGAGAAATGTGCCAATCCAAAATTTGGTTTTCCAAACCATCTACATATGTCTTAAGATTTCTAGGAACATGAATGAATATAAAAGTTTCAAATTATCATGATAGGAGTCTAACCTACAAATATTTATGGAACATGCAAGATTCACAAACAACATAGAAATTATATAATTGTGCAATAGTTAGTTGGGAATCTAAGTGGACCTGTAAGTGAGGAATGCAAAGGGTAATAACATCAATGAGTAAATTTATCGTTGCATTGTATTTAGCCCAATTGTTGGTGGAAGCACCAAGCCATACACCATTCTGATGAGGCAATGTGTGAGATGGTGAATAAATGGCCCATGCAACTAAGGTTGGCTTTTGAGTCTAGTGACTAGTGTCATCAATGAAGCCAATGCAACAAGAGGTATCCTAAACCATATGATAAGCATGAACAAAGAAAGGTGTGAGACATAAGAAAAATGAGACATATCCAATCAAGTTGGATGAACAAAATAAGAAAAAGTTGTATGTATATAGGTGCCTTCATTGATGAGGCAAGAGTGTTATTGGATGATATTGGGCTCTGTTAAGATAGAGAATAATGCAGTCTCCTTGTCAGGAGTTGGTATGGACACTTGTAAAGAGAAGTCCCTAATTCACATATTATTAGTGCTTGAATAATGAGCAATGGACAAAACTAGGACTAGCGATGTCTCATTATCATGTGCAAGGGATGGGTGCACAATCAAGTGATTGTGTGGAGGAGTTTGCTAAATGAGCATTGTGAGGGTATGGTGCATGGTGTAGGGATGGTAAGTGAGAAAAAACATGGGTGTAATGGCTCTTAATATTGTAAATGGAGCAATGTTGACTATTTGTATATGGGATCACTTGAGTTGGGGGGGAACGAGTTGGGACAGTTGGAAGGGGTTCATTATAAAAAACTACATATCACACCTCTAGAAGTGGGGGACATTGATGAGTAGGATGAACCATCTTTTAATAAAAAGCACAAGGATGGGATACATGTGTATGAATGTCTAGTGGTGGTTTTAGAGGTGTACTAGGACTAGTTGTAGGGTTTCTCTGAGTATTTATTAACCATATTGTTTGCAATTTTTTTTAGATGTCGTAAGGGAATCATGGTTACTAGGCATGATTTCACCAGAAGGAATCATGGGAGTGGAATCTGAATATGTAAATGGTGTTGTGAGAAAGTGAGGATAAGGAGGAGAAATATATCAAATAGGGAACACGATGGTTAACTCGAAGAGGCTAAGAGTGGCCAAAACTAGGGTCCCAACTATCCTGGGTGGTAGATAGAGGAAAGAGATCTGGTGAATAGGATTCATTAGAATAATCATCTCTATTGGATTTGGTGGGCAATGAAATATTGACTTCACATCACTTAGTAACATATATGAGGTAGAGGGTACCACTGTGGTTTGGAAAACGGTGGTTGTGTTGGGGTAGGATTCTCAGACAAGAGGGATAATGCCTTGACAGAAAAATAAACAATGTATATAGAGGTTGAGTCTAGACTAATGATCTAGGGTGGAGATCCCTTCTAAACACCAAGTAAGGATGAATCCTTGGATTGAAGTTTATGGTGAAAAATAATAAGGATACAACTACTTTCATGGTATACATGTTACAACATCCCTAAGGGATGGGAATGGAAATTGTCATGGGTGTGAAGGGTAATGGTTGAGGGGATTAACTCCAAAGATCCAAGATTTTTCCAAAGAAATGAGGACATTATGCAAGTGGATGCACCCTCATCTACAATGTAGTGATGAATAAGAATGTTTTGAATGGTGATAGGAATTTGGAAAGTGACAAACAAGGGAAGTCAAGGTTCTGCATTATCTAAATGAAAAATCATTAACCTATAATCTGAGGGCTTGATAACTCCTAGGGTAAACAACAACAATTTTTTATTAAAGGGAAAGTCTAATGGAATTCTAATGTTGACATGGTAGAGGGAGATGTAGCCAAATCATCCATGATATTGTAATTATGGGTGGCCATTATGTGTGCATTGTGCATTGTTTACTTCAAAGGTGCTTTGGGAACATGGGGATGAGGATAAACCTTGGGTCAAGGTATCTGCAAGGGGCCACTAGATGATGTCTGTGATTTTTTTTTCAATGGATTTGGGGTTGGATATCCCATATGTGCAAGTTCACATATAGGGATGAATATCATTCGATGAAATCATGTAAATAACTTATTCGGTGTGATCACCATTGAGAGATGTATTAGAGCAAGAGGGGGCAAGATCCTTCATGATCATTGCTCACTAAGTTTTTCTAGGGAAGAGATTTTGCAAAACCTCAAGTTATTGTAGAGGAGTAATCCCTAATGGTGGGTTGGGGCTTGAAAGACCATGCATCACTTGCATAAATTCAAGTTATTATAAAGAAGTAATCCCTAATGGTGGGTTGTGGCTTGAAAGACCCTGCATCGCTCGCATCCATTAGACCTTAGGTATTTTTGGGTAATTATGTGTATGATTATCATAGACCCCATAAAGGATGTAGGGAAATTTCATCTTAGGCTTAGTATTCTTTCCTTCATTATATTAGTTGTTGCTACCCCCAACATTACATGGTTGACTAGGTTGATTCCCCTTGTTCCTAAGTTTTATTTAGGTTGGTTGTAACATTGTGGCCATTAATTTTACCCTTATTTGTATTTCCCTTATTCTATTGGTGTTGAGGACATTGGATAGAATTTTTTGTTGGTTGAGAAGATTAATGTTGAAACAAATTAATGTCTACCAGGAGATATTTATTATTAGGGATTAAGATCTACTGATAATTTGGAGGTGCTTGTGGCATGAGTTGAGGGTAGGGGGTATACTGGTTATTAGGAGGGGTGCCTCCATAAGTAGTGTGATGGTGGCATACAAGGTACTATCTCCTTATTCTCCATTATAAGGTGGATTTGAATAAGCTTGGGAGATAATGGTTCCTCCATAATGTGTGTTGGCTCCTCCATAATGATTACCATAGAGACTAGTGTTGTGGTTGATTGGTTTTTATCATCCTAGTTTTCATCTCATGTTTAGCTTTGAATATTTTCATATTGAAGCATCACTATGGCAATCATAACCCTAATTTCCATCATCGTGTGGCCTTAGTCTTACCATGTTGAGCCAAGTCAAACCAAAATTCGACCAAAATGCACATAGCATAGTATTTGCCTTATTTTTTGCAGGTGGACCACATAGGAAAACCATACTCCATGTTATTGTCTTAAATCAAAAAAAATACTATTTTGTCAACTCATTAATGCATGTGCACCCTCAGAAATGGCGTAGTGGATAAATGTGAACCTTATCATGACATTATTACTAATTGGAGGGTTTGTTCTATCCTTCTTTAATCATTATTATCCCATTACTTCAAAAACATTAGGATAGTTCACATTGAATCTAGATCCAAAAGAAGGTCTGCCATTTCACCTATAACTAAAGCCATTGAGGTCACATGATTCATCCATAATCCACTGTAAGGTTATGATGTTGAAACTCTTCCAAATTGATTTATCACCCTAGCTCTTATCCTCTACCATCAAGAGTTCCTTCATTCTACCAAGCTTGGAGTTGGAGAAAACAAGGAGATAAAGAACCTATTCGTTATGGTGGATTTGGAACCCATCTAGCTACATCAAGTCATCCACAAGGTGTTGTTGTAAATTAATTCCTTCCATTGGTTAATGAAATCATTCTTTCACTTATATGCTTATGCTTGGACTCTACCTTTATTATGAAAATTGTTATTTTTGTCCTTTCAAAAAGTATATTTTGAGTAGAATGGTTGTTTTCTAGTCGTTTATTTCTATTTATTTCATTTGTCTATTTCTTAGTTTACACAATTTTTGAGTAATGGTTTCAACACACTCTTGTGTTGAAAACCCACCAACAGATTGGCAACTCCACTTGGGATCGGACTATTTGGTAATGTGATCCATTGACCCAATAATGTGATCCATTGACCCAATAATGTCATCAGCAGCAGGGGATACCCAATGTTATTGCTTCATGAGAAGGATGTCAAGTTGCATTTGGAATGATAGTATACAAATAACATAACTAGGCATATATAAGGTCAAACTGCAAATCCTTTAAAATGGATTCTTCTTTGGTTTGGGGAATAGTCATGGTGACATATTTTATGATGGTGGGGAGGAGGATCTTCAAGAACCAATCCATGAGAAATGGATCCTCAAGCTCAATTTCACAAAGGTTGCACCATCGATGCCACTCATAGATGTGATCCATGGTATATGTGGTTGTGGTATGGTAGCAAATGGTGAGAAGTTTGACTCTAGTATCATGATGGAAAGGTAACTAGAAGAAGGTCAAGAGATCTCTTGTACATGATGCAAAAATGGTGTGACAACTAGGGGGAAGTTCGACATACCATTTGGCACTGAGAATGTGAGGGTTTGTTGAAAGAGCCTATGTTGAATAGAATCTTCTATGATGTTATTGGAGGAACACCATGAATTAAAAGTCATTACATGATCGTATGGATCGTCACCACCTTTTTCTTTACATTTGGGGACATCTGATGGAAACTTAATAGGCATGGGTGGACAAGTTTTGTCGTGAATTATAGGGTCATTGATAAGTTCTGAAAGGTCTAAAAGATTCAAACTTGCCATGAATGACAATATTTTGGGAGTGGATTTTCATCCAGTGGAAGGATTAGTTAAAGGTAGTGGGGGTGTGGGAGGTGGTGATCTTCTATATCCTCCCAATCCTCTTGTTCCTCCTGTGCCTTCCATAAGGGCACAATCTATATGTCTAGTAGCAATACTCCTAGCTAATGAGATTAAGATAGTAGAAGATCATGGATCCTAAGAAATCACTTAGGGTGATAAGGGCTTGAAATGATGACTTAGTCTCAAATTTTTGAATTAAATAAGTCTTGATAAAATAAATGTATTAACTATGAAAATATTTTACCAAAATAATGTGATATCAAATAATAAAATAACATCCCTAAGATTTTATCACAATTCAAGAATATCTAGATGAAAACACTAGGCCTTCCAATTTAATTTCTATAAAGGGTGTTGAAATCCATTGGGGGTGCATCCAAAAGAAGGTAGAATGAAACAATTATAGTGACATAACCTAGGGTGATGAAATCCAAGGGAAAATCTAGTATTTTCTTCAAGTAGTGCTCACAACCCCATGAGTGATCCAGATTGGATCATTATCTTATTTGCCATTTATCTCAATGCTTTCATAGTGGAAAAAATTGGAGGAATCAACTTGCAGTGTCATTTTAGCAAAAGGTCCCAATTTGGACAATTTAGGTTGGAAACCGTCTTAAATCTTGCACGTCCATTTTAAGGCATAAAACAACATTTTCTTTTTACCTGCTTGATGCAGCCAAAGCCCGAGATTCATTCACAAGATCAAATAAACCATGAAAACACAGGAGAATGGAAAAATAACTCTCTTTTATTCCTTCTCCATCCTAAGTATTACATACAAAGTTCAACCCCTTATAACTACTATCTGGGATTTTCGAAAACAAGTTATTTTAGGAAAATAGCTAAATTTAGAAAATTCTCGCACGACTCTAAAACCGACCACTAACTAAGAGCTAACTAGCGTGACACTATTTGTGAACTTTATTTTCTAATTAATCTCATAAACTAAGAGATAATTGATAATTGAAAAAATAAAAATTCACGTAAAAACACTAAAACCCCAATTTGAGGCCTTATATGAAGGAATTTGGCCCTAAAAAAGTGCCAAAACGATGTCCAATCGGATAGATCAGATTGACACGGCAGTGAACTCTTGAGACGCAACTCCCCATAAAATTTCATCCCAAACGAATAACCGAGTCAAAAGTTACGACACTTGGAAAATCCCCAAAAAATCCCTGCATCACTGCTTCCCACTATGGACAACGATTCCATATTCTACACTTTAATATCTTTCCAATGGTGTGTCAAACGCCTCAAATGGAGTTCGTATGCGAAAGTTATACCTCTCGCAAGTTGACCTACCATGTTTAGCACCATGGTATGAGAGGATGCCACATTAGCCCCCGTTACTCACGCATATGGGTCTAGCCACGTATGGAATTTCAAGAAAATTATAGAAGGTTCAAAACCTTATCACAATTGAGGATTGTGGAAGTCAAAACCCTACCCCTAGATGGCTATTGGTTGATGTTAAATATCAGGCCACTAGGAGGAGAAGGGGTTACATTCTTTGGCATGGAATTTGTTCCATAGTTGAGTAGAGCACCTAGCAGTGGTGTTTTGAGAGCATATCAAAGGAGGAGAGACCATGTAGCATCCATATAGGTCACAATGTTAAAGGAAACTCCATAGAGAGTGTCTATTTCTTTGTACTTGCATTTGAAGAAAAGAGAGCAGAACAACCTCACCTTCTAGATGGGCTTTCTCACATATTGGGTTTCTGAGGTTATATCTTATGTGTATTTGTGGATGGTGTCTGAGTATTTATTTATGTTCTCTATTTTTTCGCATTTCAACTATTTCATGCATTTAAGTAGAAAACTAGTGATTAAAGAATCTGAGACCTAAAGAAAATTAACCTTCACAGTAAAGATTTCAGTATTTTTATTAGATTTGTCATGACAAACTATCTAGTGGAATATCCATGGTAGTTTACAAATCATATTGGTATCAGAGTAGGTTTTCTTAGGGTATTTGTGGAAAGTTGTGGGGATCCATGAACCAGTTTCAGAAGAAAGTCATAGAACCCTAGCCATGTGTAACACCCTATTTCCCCCAGCTTGTAAATATAACTGGACTGGCCAAGAACAATGGCAGACTCATAAATATGAATATGTGATGAAAATGGACCTTGAGGAAAAGGTCAATGAATATGAATAACATTTTTATTTTATTCCAGGACTGTTGAGAGGGGATGTACAGAAAAGATACCACAATGGCGGTGGAAGGCACCTGAAAAGGTGGCGTTAACTTCCACCGAGTATTTATACCGTATTTGGACTCCACTGCCCCGGAGAACCAAAAGCGGCTTGCTAGCCCCAAATTTAATGTCTCGCAGACTAGTAGGCGGATGGCTTGATGAGGGATGGGATGGTGAACCTCCCGTCCGTAGAGCCGTCAGGCCTGATTGGTGTGAGGGTAATCGTGCCACACGCAACCTCGCAAGAGGATAAGGCATATGGCAGAAGCAATTTGGAAGGGGGGGAACGCGAGGGGAACTCTGGCATTACGCAGAGTGAGTGATAGCAGAGAGGAGAGGATTGCAACCTTCACTCCTGGTCACTGGCAGACAGAGAGACGCAGTCTTAGAGCATCGTGGTCTCAGCTCAGGGGTGGCTAGTGGTAAATATGTTGGGAGTCGCTACGCCTACGGTTGGGTGGAAATGAGCACCCCTCTCAGCAGTTGCACCCACTTCTGGTGTTATTTCTGATAAGTTTTTTACACATTGCTTCTTGAAATTCATATACTGACATATATGCTTATAGAACTGTGAAATTGTGAATGATTACAGTATTAGAATGTTTGTGCAGAGTTTAATAAGAAATGATTGATATATGTTTGTAACAGAAAAACTACGTATGGCTTACGTTGACAAATAAATCTAATTATGCCTAGATTGAACTAAGTCAGACTTCCAGCTTGCCCTCGGGAATTTTCTTTCCCTTGTCTGTCTTCCGAGATGCCCCGGAATAGATCTTTTCATAGAGACTTTCCCTCCTTGGAAAGGTTCATCAAGAACCTAGAAAAAAGACTTGAATGCGCAATTCTTAACAACCTTGTACGAGGAGGAGTGATCGTCTTAAAATCCTGAAGTAGTAGTGTAGGGATGAGTAACGAATCGACAGACGAGGTTTCGTTGGAAGATCTGTGGTCATTCATGACCGTTAGATTGACGAAAGAAAGAAGGGTGTTACGTGCCTTGCCCCCTTTTTCCTCTATCTTCGCGAATAGCGAGGAAATCGGGACCGTAGACCCCCAAGGTCCATGAGAACATTTGGACTGTTGATCTTTCCACATCCACGAAGTAGTGGAAGAGTGCGCGTGGTGGAACAGGTCTGAGCCGTCAGATCTTGAGCAGATACCCGTCAGTCGTAGGATCGGGAGAAGATGCCTGGAGTTTAGTCTCTAGAGTGTGCGTAGAAGGAGAGATATGGACCATCAGATCTAGGTCCAAATACCCGATAGCCATCGGATCTATCAGGAGTTGTGTAGCAGTTAAACTCTCATAGGTAGAGTTAAAATCCCGGGGTCATCAGGATATTAGCGTTCATGAAATCGGGAGTCACGAGGACAAGAAAATCGAGACACTTCAAGTCTCAAAACGTTGGGAAGATCTGGACCGTCTGTTGGTGGAAACACGTGGCGGGGATTGAAATATCGGCATTCCCGTGGACAAGGGATCAAGGAAGTCCATAGTGAAAACCCTAGCACAAATCCGAGCCGTCCGTTTGGGGAAATAGGTGTCAGAAATCTGAAGAGAGTCGGGATAGTCAGCATCGGGAAATCGGGGTTCCTGAGGTCGAAAGAATTGGGACATCACAAGTCTCAAAAACCCGGAGAAATCATGGTTTTCCATCAGAGGAGGACGCGTGGCAACAATCGGCGCCATCAGAGAAAGTCTCGACAGGAAGTGGTTGATCAGCGTTTGGGTCATCAGGGGTTATGCAGGATGGGATCGCGAAGTCCGACACCCCGATGAGTGGAAGCCAGCTGTCAGACCAACAGACAAGGAAGGAGGCGTCATTGTGTGGGCCAACTGTCAATATGGCGGAGAATTGGGATGTGAGGGATCGGTAGTTCCGTAGGCAAATGTTCTTCGACATTTGAAAACCCGAACCCTGAGGGATATCAGGGACCATTGATCCATTAGACGATCACGACCGTTGATTAAGTTAAAGGTGGACAGGAGTTGCTAGTTGTCAACATAGCGGGGAGTCAGGATTCGAGGGATCGTGAATCCTGAGGACGACTGCACCTTGGCCTTGGAAACCCCGTAGCCCCGATAGGTGATATGAATGCGGTCCTATAGAGGAGGTCATGTAGACCAAGAGTCTAGCCTGGAGGGCTAACGGACATTGGAGCTCATCGGGAATTTGAAACCCAACACTCCGAGAGGGGGCAAGATTGCGGTCACGGGTATGGTGGTCATATGGACCAAAGGGCATAGCCAGGAGGGGCTAAGTCCGGAAGAGAGTTCGTCGGAGATCGGGGAATCGAGAGCATGGGAACCCTTGACCAAAGAAAGGACGAAACCCCAAAAACTCAAAATTATTATTAGGGAAAGACCACAGTTATGTGCAGAGAGCCGGGTAGGTGAATGAAAGACCATGGATCGGGGATTGGCATTCTTGCTGCTACAAGCTTCGGGGATTTCTCATTATTGAGAAATCAACGAAAAAGTTTGATTTTAGGTAGTGGGTATGTTACAAAGTGGTATCAGAGCATGGTTACAACACTCGGCCTGATTGGGCTCATGCACGAGTCGCGCATAGGCTCCGTTCAAAGCACTCTTATGAGGAGTAACCCCCTGACTTAACTCTCTTGTCCAGGATTAAAGACTTGGAAAATGAGAACCCGACTGTGTATGCATGTGAAAGAGTTATGAATTTATGCGCAAATTATAAAAATTAATTTAACTCTTGACTAATAACCAGCGTTTGTCTTTTCACTCAAGCGGACGATCAACCGCGGGAATCTACAGACACAGAGTATGGTGACTCACCAAGAGGTGGGAGAAAGCTCCCACAACAGAGACGAAGAGTCTGACGAAAGAAGAACAATAGGAACCCCTCCCGACCTAGCTGAGACTATGAGGAGTCTCATGGTCGAATTGCAAAGTTGGAAGGCCGATAATGAAAGGATGATGAAAGAACAAGAAAAGCAAACCGAAATTAATGCAGTTCTACTGCAAAGCTTATCCGACCTACTGCGACAAATGCAGCATGAACCTGAGATGCAGAATCATGGTCGTGTCAGTGGCCACACTGAGAGAAGCACATCCAGAAAGGTCCACACCAGAGGTAAAGGACCAGTGTCAGATGATTCCACTAAGAAGGAAGCTATTGATTCAGAAGGTTCTTCCAGCAGCAGGACCAGTTCCTATTCTCGCAGAAAACAGAAGAATCAAAAGACTTCCAAGAGTCATAAATTTGAAGAATTCAGGAAGGACAAACCTCCCTCCTTCGACGGTGAGATAAAGAAGGGAGAGGAAGTCGAGGCCTGGCTACTTGGACTGAAGAAATATTTCAGAGTCCATGATTTTTCAGAGAACTTGAAGGCCCGAGTGGCCACTTTCAATCTGAATGGAAAGGCTTCCATCTGGTGGGAAGACCTTAAGAATATGAAAGGGGTCTGCGAGGAGGACCTGTCTTGGAAACGGTTTGAGAAGTACTTCCGGAAGAAGTATTTGTTGGAAAGGTATTTCAACGAGAAGGCTAAAGAGTTTTATGAACTCAAACTGGGACAACTTACTATGGAGGAGTATGTAACCAAATTCCTCGACTTACTGAGATATGTACCCTACATCAAAGCAGAGAAGGCGAAGGCACAGCGCTTCATCAGTGGGTTACCCAAGGAATACCGGAACCGAATTGAATTTGATGAGCCAAAGACCTTAAAAGACACTATACGAAAGGAAACCTATTGTCATGAACAATATGGACATCGGGCAGAGTCTCGTGGAGACTGGAAACAGAAGAGTGGTTCGAGATTTCAGAAAAAGGGGAGCAAATCCTCAGGATTTAAAAACTACAAGAAAAACCCCAGAATGAACTATCCCGCCCGGAGTGTACTCCAACAGAAATTTCCCTCGGTGGACGGAAACAAATCTTCTGAACCTATACCGGTGAAAACTAATAACCCAAAGAAAGAACCTCTGAAATGCTGGGGTTGCGGAGAAGAGCATCTCCTGAGGGAATGTCCACACTGGCAACAGAACAGTCGAAGAATTTATAACATACAGGAAGCTACCACAGTCAATGATGTGGCAAGGAGTGTGTCGCAGATTTATGCAGCCTTGGATAATAACCAAGCTGACCACCAAGCTTCAGTGGTGGAAATAGAAGGCATGATTTCCAACCATCTGGTGTCTGTTTTGATTGACCCTGGTTCAAATTTGAGTTATATATCCCCTAGAACAATTGATAAGTGTAAGTTACAGCCACAGAAGCAAACTAAACCAGGGTTGGTATAGTTATCCACTGGCACCAAAAGAAAGGTAGTGGAGGTCGTATTGGCTTGCCAATTAATGTTGGGTAGATTTCCAACCCAAACAACCCTCAATGTATTACCCCTGGGATCATACGACCTGTTGATTGGTATGGACTGGCTGGCCACCCATAAAGCCAAATTGGACTGTTACCATAAAACCTTAGAATATGTGAGAAAAGAAGGAAAAAGGATAACCCTCCACGGGATCCGAAAACCGGTCTCGGTGAGACAAATCTCAGCCCTGCAAATGAGAAAGTATTGTCGAAAGGGATGCCCCATGTATGCAATACAGGTACTGAAAACAATCGAAGGCGCTAAACCAATCCCCGATGATCACCCTATCCTGAGAGAATACAGAGATGTGTTTCCGGAAGAGGTATTGGGTCTACCTCCGAGAAGAGACATTGACTTCTCGATAGAGCTCGCACCAAGAGCGGTGCCGGTGTCTAGAACACCCTACTGGATGAGCACACTTGAGTTAGTGGAACTCAAATTGCAATTGAAAGAAATGATGGATAAGGGTTATATTCGACCCAGCGTGTCCCCGTGGGGAGAACCAGTCCTGTTTGTGAAAAAGAAGAATGGCACCCTTAGACTGTGTATCAATTATAGACAACTCAATAAAGTAACTATGAAGAACAAGTACCCCTTGCCCAGGATCGATGATCTATTCGACCAGTTAGGAGGAGAGACTATTTTCTCAAAGATTGACTTGAGGTTAGGATACCATCAAGTACGAATCAAGGGTGAAGACGTCCATAAGACCGCTTTACGGACACGGTATGGTAATTATGAGTTTGTGGTAGTGCCATTTGGGTTGACCAATGCCCCTGCCACTTTCATGTGCTTAATGAACAATGTACTCAGTAAATTTCTAGATAAATATGTACTAGTTTTTATTGATGACATTTTAATCTACTCTAAGAATAGAGAAGAACATGAAGAGCATATTAGACTTGTGCTGCAAGTGCTAAGAGAGCATCAGCTCTATGCTAAATTCAGCAAGTGTGACTTCTTTCAGAAGCAAATACATTACTTGGGACATGTTCTGTCCGAGGAAGGGGTGGCAGTAGATCCTGACAAGATCAGGTCTATCATGGAATGGCCTACCCCAAAGGATGTCTCGGATATCAGATCCTTTATGGGATTGGCGGGATACTATAGAAGATTTATAAAAGATTTCTCCAAGATTGGTTGTCCAATCACTGCCCTCCAGAAGAAGGGACAAAGTTTCTATGGACACAGCAATGTGAAGAAAGATTTCAAACCTTGAAACATCTACTAACCCATGCACCTGTGTTGAAAATCGCTGACCCATAAGCTGACTTCCTTGTGTGCACGGATGTCTGTAAGGAAGGGCTCGGAGGAGTCCTTATGCAGTATGGAAAGGTGATCTGTTATTAATCCCGAAAATTGAATGAACACGAGGTCAATTATGTGACTCGTGATCTGGAACTGGCTGCCATAGTGCACGCCTTAAAAATGTGGAGGCATTATCTCCCAGGAATGAAGTTTGTACTTATGACGGATCATTGTGGATTGCGGTATTTGTTTGATCAACCCAAGCTCAATGCTAGACAAGCTAGATGGATGGCCCTCCTTAGCGAATTTGATTTTGAGATCAAACACATTAAAGGGAAAGAGAATCGGGTGGCCGATGCCCTTAGCAGAAGCATGAGAACAATT
>ML801006.1:241099-284330 GCA_009831015.1 Picea engelmannii
TTGTTTGATCAACCCAAGCTCAATGCTAGACAAGCTAGATGGATGGCCCTCCTTAGCGAATTTGATTTTGAGATCAAACACATTAAAGGGAAAGAGAATCGGGTGGCCGATGCCCTTAGCAGAAGCATGAGAACAATTCACCTGGCAGCGGTGAGTTCCTGCGAGACAGATGTCAAGAACAGAGTCAAAAAGGCACAAGAAACAGACCCCTTCGTCCGAAATGTGACCCTGTACCTATAGAAAGAACCCGCTGAATCAAAATATGAAAACTATCAAATGACCGAAGGAGGTCTGCTCACCTAGAGATAGACTGTACATTCCCAATTGTGATGACTTGAAGAGGTTCATCATGGATGAACTACATAAAAGACCCTACACTGGTCACCCGGGATACCAGAAAATGATTACGGCCACCTGGAAACAATTTTATTGGCCTGGATTGAAAAAGGACATAGCCAAATATTTGGCCCAATGCATAGAATGCCAACAGGTTAAAGCGGAACATCAACACCCAGCCGGACTACTACACCCTTTACCCATCCCAGAATGGAAATGGGAAACCATCTCCATGGATTTTATCACTGGATTACCAACATCAACCAAACAAAATGATGCCATTATGGTGGTGGTAGATAAACTGAGCAAGTCTGATCATTTCATCCCCGTCAAATTGACCTGCAAGGCGATAGATATCGCCCAGGTATTCATGAAAGAGGTGTTCCGATTGCACGGCATGCCGAGAGAGATAATATCTGACAGAGACACAAAATTCACTTCCAATTTCTGGAAATTACTGATGGTGGATTTGGAGACCAAGTTGTTGTTTAGCACCGCCTATCACCCCCAAACCGATGGACAGACAGAAAGAGTGAATCAGATATTAGAGGATATGTTAAGGATGCATGTAATGCATCAACCTAGGAAATGGGAAGACTACCTGCAATTGGTAGAATTCGCCTACAACAACGGCTACCAAGCATCCTTAAAGATGAGTCCCTTCGAGGTCCTCTATGGTAGGCCATGTAATACTCCAGCCAGCTGGAGTAACCCTGTAAACAGGATTTCTCTTGGACCCGATATGTTGAAAGAAATAGAATAGCAAGTGACTCAGATAAAGCAAAATCTGAAGGTCGCACAGAACCGACAGAAAATTTATGTTGATCAAAAGAGAACCCCAAGAGAGTTCAAAGTGGGAGACCATGTATACCTCAAAATTAATCCCAGAAGGAGTTCCCTGAAAGTGGGAGCTTGTGCCAAATTGGCACCCTGGTATTGTGGACCCTTTGAGATTCTAGATAGAGTTGGACCTGTAGCCTATCGGCTAGCACTTCCTCCCACAGTAAAAGCGCATAATGTTTTCCATGTTTCATTATTGAAGAAATATGTACATGATGTTAATCATATAATTGACTGGTCTGTGATCCAGGTGGAACCGGAGGGAGAATTTCTACCAGAACCCCAATGCATACTGGACAGAAAGGAAACCCCACTCCGGAACAGAACCATTGCACAGGTCAAGGTGCAGTGGAAACATTTTGGCCCAGATGAGGCTACATGGGAAATGGAGGATGCCATGAGACAGGCATATCCGATTTTGTTTACTTTTGTACATGCAATTCATGTTAGTAGATAAGAACATCGAGGACGATGTTCCTTTTAAGGGGGAGGAAATTGTAACACCCTGTTTCCCCCAGCTTGTAAATATAACTGGACTGGCCAAGAACAATGGCAGACTCATAAATATGAATATGTGATGAAAATGGACCTTGAGGAAAACGTCAATGAATGTGAATAACATTTTTATTTTATTGCAGGACTGCTGAGAGCGGATGTGCAGAAAAGAGACCACGATGGTGGTGGAAGGCACCTGAAAAGGTGGCGTTAACTTCCACTTAGTATTTATACCGTATTTTGACTCCACTGGCCCGGAGAACCAAAAGCGGCTCGATGGCCCCAAATTTAATGTCTCACAGACTGGTAGGCGGACGGCTTGATGAGGGATGAGATGGTGAACCGCCCGTCCGTAGAGCCATCAGGCCTGATTGGCACGAGGGTAATCGTGCCACACGCAACCTTGCAAGAGGATAAGGCGTATGGTAGAAGTGATTTGGAAGGGGGGGGAACGTGAGGGGAACTCTGGCATTACGCAGAGTGAGTGATAGCAGAGAGGAGGGGATTGCAACCTTCGCTCCTGGTCACTGGCAGACAGAGAGACGCAGTCTTAGAGCATCGTGGTCTCAGCTCGGGGGTGTCTAGTGGTAAATCCGCTAGGAGTCGCTACGCCTACGGTTGGGTGGAAACGAGCACCCCTCTCAGCAGTTGCACCCACTTCTGGTGTTATTTCTGATAAGTGTTTTACACATTGCTTCTTGAAATTCATATACTGACATATATGCTTATAGAACTGTGAAATTGTGAATGATTACAGTATTAGAATGTCTGTGCAGAGTTTAATAAGAAATGATTGATATATGTTTGTAACAGAAAAACTACGTATGGATTACGTTGACAAATAAATCTAATTATGCCTAGATTGAACTAAGTCAGACTTCCAGCCTGCCCTCGGGAATTTGCTTTCCCTTGTCTGTCTTCCGGGATGCCCCGGAATAGATCTTTTTGTTGGTTGTGGAGCCTGATTATATTCCTGATTCAGAGGTCCTTGCTTTCAGCCGTGTTTATACCCCATGAAGTATTTACACCCCAGAAGTATGTACACTCTTCCACGCGGGGGAGTGTAGAGGGGGGGTACCCCCTCTGCGGGGTCCGGGGGGTCCATCCCCCCGGCTGGGGGGTCTGGGGGAAAGTGTACCCCCAGTGGGGGTTCGGGGGCAGCGTCCCCCGATGGGGGTTCGAGGGCGAAGCCCCCGAAGCAAAAATTATCTTATAAAAGTATATTGTAATTTCATTGTAAATCTGGACCGTTCATTATAAGGTCACAGATCTAACAGTAGAGATTATGTTAGGGTTTTTTGCCCTAGAAGGCAACCCTCTTTTATGAGGAAAATGTATTGTGGCTATGTACGAGGGTGAATATTGTATTCTAAGAGAGGAGACTGTGAGAGAAAGAAGAGGAAGTTACAGCGGGTTTTGCTGTAGGTTGTATCCCTTCATTTGCTGGATAATAATAAAGGAAGGACCTGGCAATTTCTCTGGTGGACATAGCCCACACTGGGTGAACCACGTAAATCTGTGTCTTTCTTGTATTGTGTGTCTTCTATGGTTTTTTGTTTCTGCATTTGTTTTATTTTATTGCTCCGCGGTCCTGTTTTCTAACACTTTTCACGGAGACTTTCCCTCCTTGGAAAGGTTCATCAAGAACCTGGAAAAAGGACTTGAATGTGCAATTCTTAACAACCCTGTACGAGGAGGAGTGATCGTCTTAAAATCCCGAAGTAGCAGTGTAGGGATGAGTAACAAATCAACGGACGAGGTTCCGTCGGAAGATCTGTGGTCATTCATGACCGTTAGATTGACGAAAGAAAGAAGGGCGTTACGTGCCTTGCCCCCTTTTTCCTCTATCTTCATGAATAGCGAGGAAATCGGGACCGTAGACCCCCAAGGTCCATGAGAACATTTGGACCGTCGATCTTTCCACATCCACGAAGTAGTGGAAGAGTGCGCGTGGTGGAACGGGTATGAGCCGTCAGATCTTGAGCAGATACCCGTCAGCCGTAGGATCGAGAGAAGATGCCCGGAGTTTAGTCTCTGGAGTGTGTGCAGAAGGAGAGATTTGGACCGTCGGATCTGGGTCCAAATACCCGATAGCCATCGGATCTGTCAGGAGTTGCATAGGAGTTAAACTCTCATAGGCAGAGTTAAAATCCCGGGGTCATCGGGATATCGACGTTCGTGAAATCGGGAGTCACGAGGACAAGAAAATCGAGACACTTCAAGTCTCGAAATGCCGGGAAGATCTGGATCGTCTGTTGGTGGAAACACGTGGCAGGGATTGAAGCATCGGGAGTCGAAATATTAGCATTCCCGTGGACAAGGGATCGGGGAAGTCCATAGTGAAAACCCCGGCACAAATCCGAGCCGTTCGTTTGGGGAGATAGGTGTCAGAAATCTGAAGAGAGTCAGGATAGTCGGCATCGGGAAATCGAGGTTCCTGAGGTCGAAAGAATTGGGACATCACAAGTCTCGAAAACCCAGAGAAATCAGGGCCGTCCATTAGAGGAGGACACGTGGCAGCAATCGGCGCCATCAGGGAAAGTCCCGACAGGAAGTGGTTGATCGGTGTTTGGGTCATCGGGATATCGGGGATCCTTGTGACAAAGGGGTTATGCAGGATGGGATCGCGAAGTCTGACACCCCGATGAGTGGAAGCCAGCTGTCAGAACAGCAGACAAGGAAGGAGGTGCCATTGTGTGGGCCAGCTGTCAATATGGCGGAGAATCGGGATGTGAGGGATCGGCAGTCCCGTAGGCAAATGTTCTTCGACATTTGAAAACCCGAACCCTGAGGGAGATCAGGGATCGTTGATCCATTAGACGATCACGACCGTTGATTAAGTTAAAGGTGGACAGGAGTTGCTAGCTGTCAACATAACGGGGAGTCGGGATTCGAGGGATCGCGAATCCTGAGGATGACTGCACCTTGGCCTTGGAAACCCCGTAGCCCCGATAGGTGATATGACTGCGGTCCTATAGAGGAGGTCACGTAGACCAAGAGTCTAGCCTGGAGGGCTAACGGACATTGGAGCTCATCGAGAATTTGAAACCCAACACTCTGAGAGGGGGCAAGACTGCGGTCACGGGTATGGTGGTCATATGGACCAAAGGGCATAGCCAGGAGTGGCTAAGTCCGGAAGAGAGCTCGTCGGAGATCGGGGAATCGAGAGCATGGGAACCCTCGACCAAAGAAAGGACGAAACCCCGAAAACTCGAAATTATTATTAGGGAAAGACCACAGTTATGTGCAGAGAGCTGGGTAGGTGAATGAAAGACCGTGGATCGGGGATTGGCATTCTTGCTGCTACAAGCTTCGGGGATTTCTCATTATTGAGAAATCAACGAAAAAGTTTGATTTTAGGTAGTGGGTATGTTACACCATGGTTGACAAGTTTGTTCATAACAACCCTCCAAATCCAACAAAGGAGAGATTTGTGAAGCTGAAATAGCAAGTCCCTGACATATCTCGCAATATGTCCCTCCTCATGGTGGCTCTAGCAAGTAAGCTCAAACCATTTGGAGAAGTTAGAGGCTCAAACTCAAAGATCGGATTAGACGAGAAACTAGGGGATTGTGAAGACCTAGAAAAGGAGTTGAGGAAAGAACTCGAGAAAGAGAAGTCGAGTTCCAGTACAATAAACCCTTCATAGTATTTATTCAATATGGAATAAAAAGTGGACATAAAGTCATACCAAGGTGAGATCGATGCATTAAAATTGAATCATTGATTGCAACAACTAGAAGTTTATTTCATCATTCACCATATAAATGAAGAACAAAAGATATCATTTCCCAGACTAAAGTTAAAGGACCATGATTTAACCTGGTGGGAAAGCCATACATAAACACTTAGGTTGGAGGGTGATCCGCCAGTAACTAAGTGGGAGGATTTCAAAACCCTCATTAAGTCCCAGTTCTATCCTATTGGGTATGTAGAGGACCAATGGATCCATTGGCATTACTTCAGGAAAAGGCAAGGGCAATGTGTACAGGAGTACACCACTGATTTCGTAAAGATGGCCATCATGTTGGGTATCTCTCCCAAGAACCCAGATGTATTCCTCAAGTATTTGGGGAGTTTACATAGTCATCTACGAAATCAAGTGATGTTTTTCAAGCCAAGGATGGTGGACGAGGCATGTGTACATGCATAATGTCTAGAAAACATAGGCCACAAGAAAGGAAAACCAAGCAGTTCCAAGCAAAAAGAGCACCACGAAGTTTCTAAGGAGGTGTTAGCGATAGAAGATGCTCTATGAATGTTGGGAGGGCATGCCTAGCACATATTAGTTATTGCAATGGTTGATTTGATGGAAGGTGGATCATGTAGATTTGGTGAGAAAGGAGAAGGGCAGAAATCTGGATTTAAAACATATGTTGATCATTGATTGAAGTCATTGGCCATGGAGTCTCCTGACATTCATTCCAGTTATTAGACAAGCATAAGTAAAGCATAGGTAGGTAGAAGAATAAAGAGAACAAATATGGAAAACACATGCTTCACTATCAGATCAGACTTGCATAATCCATAAAAAAAATCTCCATAAACATAAACAGAAATTCTTTCTGACAATGAGTACTAGATATCTGAATGAACTTTACTAAAACAAAGTAAGCACATTAAGACATTAATGTATAGGAAATCTGTAGTGATTCATTTCCATTCAAATAAGAGGAAGAATAAATAGTAAAACACAATAGAAGATACATACTAATAAACTTGGTTCTCATATATCTCTGATGTTGATATACAGAAAGGAAGACTACCCCAGTCTAATATTTGAGGAGACAGTCCTCTGCTTCAAAATCCCTCTCTTCGGCATCTTGATCCCCCCTTCTCTAATGATTTTTTGCTCATATTTATAATATATGGGGTTTTAATTACATCCTCATCAATTAGTTACATAGGAATAGGATCCTATTCGCCCAGAATATGGATAAATAAAGATGATATGTAACCAAAAATTAGGAGAGCTGTTGTAGATCCCTATTTTTGAAACTGCTTTGACCAAGCCTTAGCTGGCTCTTTCCTTCGATTCCAAACAGGTAGCACAAGCTGACAGGTGTTGAAGATGATAATCATGCCCTGGAGAAGCTTCGGGATCCACTAGATCACTTGCCACCTTTGAAAATTCACCATTCTGTATACAGGCATTTCGGTACCGTTTCTGCACTGAAATTATGGTAAATGCTAACGAAATATCTGTACATGAAATTTTTTAAAATCAATGGTCCCAGCTGCAAAACCTTGAGAAAGAATTATTCAAAACAAAGTTCCTGAATGACCTCCAAAGGTCTCACGAACTTATTTTACGTTTTCTTAGATCATTAGATGACCAAGGTTGGAATTTGCAGATAATTCTGACATCTGTTCTTAAGCCAATATGGTCGCAGCCTAGCTGGTGCTCCTCCATGCTGTACAATGAAAACTTAATTAAATAACCTGCATGTCTCCAAAATTGCTCACAATGAATCTATCCCTGCAAAACTACCATATGTATCAAGTCAAAATGTCAAGACCTTTAACTCTCCATAATCATAAACATGAATAGCATGCATCCACCGGAATCATGACAAACACCCTTCAAACTTCACTCTTTTTCTTAATACAGCTCTGCAGGTATCATATTTATTTCCTCTTTTGATGTGTATGAAACAATATCACCATCCCTGAGTTGAATGAAAGCTGCACATTGTGCCATGGCATTTGCAGCAATGGCTACCACCAAGTTTTCTATAATGGTATGCATGGATGACTTCACAACCCACCCACTAGATGATAAGCACCTGGGCTCCAATTCTTCCTCTTTGTTGCAAACAAGCTCCATTTCAACAAGTATACTCACTTCATTATTTTCTCATCCAATAGAGAACAATTCTCCCGTTATGAAAAAATGAAATCTGAATATAAACAAGCTTGATCACTATCACAATATATTACCCTAAGAAGAACATAAGGATCTAGCCATGTTAAATGCCTGTGGGCACCAAACTCCATTTCAATACGACTGCATGTATCAACATTTGCAGTTTCATATATAGTGCCTTCCAACTGATCCCAAATATCCATATTTGGACCTTTCACAGTACTTAAATTGCCATTCGATAGTCTTGCAAAAGGATGTTGCAAAGACAACATTAATGTTATCTTTGAAACGCATTGGGAAAAACCACTGTCACCTTTCCCAATCAGTGAAGGTCGAAACTTCATTCCATCCTCTGAGGTTCTAAAAATCATCCATGATGATTATAACCATGGCCAGAATATTGCAAACATCATTTCAACAAGTTGTTCCTTAATTGCACTCTCTTCTATCAGCATTGGCCTGGCCTCACTGATAACGCCTCTATTTCATTCATATATGTTTTTGTTGATTCAGCATTTAACCTTTTCATCAAATGGCACTTCGCAAATTGCGATATCCAAACTTTCTTTGTTACTTCCAGGTGAGTTTCTGAAGCAAGTATCTGTCTTGTAGTAGCATTTAGCAATTCCTCTATGCGCAGGCTCCATATCCCACAATCCAGTTGCATCTTTGATGTATATCCTTAGAAGATATTTGAAAAATGGGGAAAAACATTGTTCAGTCATCCAAAACAGATATATAACCCAGCTTCAGCTCCAACATGGAATTCAAACATGTTCTTCATAGTTTAACCTTCTGCTTGATAGTCTTCATGTCAATCTGGAAAGTGCACTTTTTCCTACGTTTTACCGCCATTGGGATCGTCTCTATATATGCTTGAACTTGATGAGATAGACCTTTCCAGGCGCCTGCTTGTTGTTGCTTTTCCAGAGTGGCAATTTTCCTTTAGGGTATTTAAATGAACATCATTAACTCTCTGGTTTCGAATAGGAAGCAACTTATCATTTAGGGCTAATAAGATTTTCAACAATTTGGTCAAGTCTGGGCGCATTACTAATACATCAGGAGACTGGCTGCCCGTAACAATATCTCCAACAACAACAAGAGCTAATTCACTGTAATATGTGCCAACATTCCTGATAAAGAATGGACCTGTACAAAGTGCTATGAAAATGGTAGAGACATTTGACATTTAATTCTTGGTTGACGATGGTGCTAGCACTTGCAAATTCATCCTCAACTTCTGTCTTCCACGCATTTGATCACAAATCCTTCCCCTGGCGCTTTGGTGAACCTTTGCATCGACAGTTGAACGCTTATTCACCCTCGGGTAGTCTTTGTTGACATCCAGTGGCATGGTCTTGACACCTGCAAGCTTACCTCTGCGCCTCTGATGTACAGAAAAACTTGGTTATATAATTTCGGAATTACTGGACTTGACATGCATGCAGCCATAATACAAGACTGACCATCAATACTCTCCACAATTTCCTTGGCAACTGGTGTGAGTGATTTTCCAGCGCTCAATCATTTGCGATTTCTCCTCAGTACTTAAAAAAATTACCTTGACACCTGGGCGTTTCTTTGCTACTTGAACTCTCGAGCATGTATGGTGGCATTCAATGCTTGGCATGTGGATGAGCACCCTTGTTGTGCAGTGGGTAATGTCCCACATGTAATGAGAAGGAAATCTTTCATTTGTTTTCTATACAACAGAGTTTCCCTCTATTCCCGTCCCCTTGTCGACAAGGTTTGTCTCCCGAACTTGATGCTTGGGAGATTCCTCGTGACTTTGGATATATTTGGTAACAATCGTCAAACCTCGGTGTATATGGTGAATGCCATTGACTTAGCAATAAACTTTTTAGCAGCGAATAAACTTTGTTCATGAAAATTATTAATAAATATAGAGCTGATAAATTTTGTTCATTAAAATTATTAATAAATATAGAGCTGCTAAATTTTGTTCATGAAAATTATTAATCAATATAGAGTACAGTGAGAAAATTATTAATAAATATAGAGCTGCTAAATTTTGTTCATGAAAATTATTAATCAATATAGAGCATAATGAGAGGATAGGCTTGCAGCGAATAAACTTTGTTCATGAAAATTATTAATCAATATAGAGCAGAGTGAGAGGATAGACTTGCGAATGATTTTTGTGAGAGGATAGGCCAATGACTTTTTTGCAGCGAATAAACTTTGTTCATAAAAATTATTAATAAATATAGAGCCGAGTGAGAGGATAGGATAGGCTTGTGAATAAATTTTGTTCATGAAAATTATTAATAAATATAGAGCAGAGTGAAAGGATAGAGTGAAAGGATAGGCTTGGATAAGGGTAAACCTTTTTGCAGCGAATAAACTTTGTTCATGAAAATTATTAATAAATATAGAGCAAAGTGAGAGGATAGGCTTGGATAAGGGTTGAGTTTTAGGCTAGAAATTTTGGGTACTAAAAGAAGGGGAAGAAGAAGTGGGAAGGGAAAAGGATAAAAAAATGACAACCACTGCACATAATTGCAAGGATCTCAGCAACCATTGTAACCATTGCAATATTGATAGGCACACTGAAGAAAAGTTTTGGAAACTACGTCCAAAGTTGAACCCGGAGAACCGCAAGAAGGATGCAAAGAAAAAGAATCTTCTAGCTATAGATTCGAGCAATCAGGCTGGAAGTAGCTTCGATGTGGATGAGAAGATTGTATGCACATCAGTGAAGAAGGAGGTGAATATGTGTAGCCTTCATAACTAGGAAGAGAAGGAGATGACCAAACTCTTCCACGTCAAGATCTAGGTCAAGAAGACCAAGATAGATGCCCTGTTAGACTTTGGTTCACAGGCTAATCTCATAGCAGTGTATTTGGTCGGCAAGCTTAGATTGGAGGTTCACAAACATCCTAGCCCATGTGCATTGGGATGGGTAAACAAGGATGCAAAGATCAAGGTAATGAAATAGTGTAAGATTGAATTTGTTGTAAGTGTTAATTTTATTGATGAAGTGGAATTGGACGTAATGCCCCTTAATATATGTGCAGTAGTGTTTACAAGCCCCTACATGTAAATGAGAGATGTAATATTCATGGAGAGAGCCAACCAATATCGACTAATCAAGGATGGTAAGTCCTACATCATCAAGGAAAGTCAAAGATCTCACAAGTAAGTGCCAACCAAGCCAAGAAGATGATTAGTTCCAATCATAAACATGTTTTACTTTTCTTAAGAGAAAATCAAACTGAGGATGAGTCGATAATAGTAAAGGCATCCCTGAAGGGGTGTAATAAAGAGTAGAAACATCATTTGGAGGAGTTTCTACATGCACACAACAGAGTGTTCCATGAGCCTAAAAGGATACCACCCAAGAGGGAAGTGGAGCACAAAATATATTTATTTCCAAACTCCCCATTGTCAAATATTAGGTTGTATAGACAGTATGTTTTGGAAGCAAATGAAGTGAAGAAGCAATTGCAGGAATTGTTGGAGCAGGTTGATTTGACCAATCACCTCACCTTGTGGTTCACTTATCATAATTGTACCAAAGAAGGATGGGACTTGGTGAGTGTGTATCGACTACAAAGCATTGATCAAGATTACACTAAAAAAAAATACCCTCTACTTAGGATCGATGATTTGTTAGATCAGATACAACATACAAAATGTTTCACTAAGTGCAATCTCAAATCGGGATACCACCAGGTGTGCGTCAAGTAATAAGACACCTGGAATACTACCTTCAAGACAAGGAAAGGTTTGTATGAATGGTTGGTCATGCCATTTGGTTTATGTAATGCACCAGCTACATTTATGAGACTAATGAATGATGTATTACGTCCATATCTAGATTCATTTGTTATAGTCTATTTGGATGATATATTGGTTTATAGTGCTACATGTGGGGAGCACATCTCACACATCTTGCAGGTGTTAAAGACTCTAAAGAAGCACCAAATGTTGGTTAACCTCAAGAAATGTGAGTTTTCTCTACAGCATTTGGTGTATGTGATAGGTGGAGGGGAGCTCAAGATAGATCTTGTAAAGATGGAAGCCATCATGAAATGGCTAGTTCCTACAAATTTCATTGAAGTTAACAGTTTTGTTGTGGAAGCACAATAATTGAAGAAGTTCGTAGATTCATTTTTAGCAATAGTTGCACCTCTCCACACCATAACAAAAAGTGGTAAGAGTTTTTGGTGGGGAAAGAATTAGCATAAGTCTTTTGATCAACTAAAAAGAAAGATCACTCAAGCACCAGTTCTCGCATACCAAACTTGAAAAATCCTTTCCAAGTGGAGACAGATGCAAGTGCTTATGTCATGGGCACAATTTTTTTGCAAGGAGAAATGCATGTATGCTACCATTCTAAAATATTTCATGGGGCAATTATGATCTAGATGGATATCAATGGAAACCCACCTATTCCACTGGCTTAAAGAATAGTTTTCCATTTTGGTAGTTGTTTTACAGTTGTTCAAGTCCCAAACTTCCAAGGCCATTTTGAGGCCCTAAACGACATTTTTTTGGATGTTTGGGGGTCAGGGTACTTTTTGAACCCTCGATGAAAGTTGTACTTATCAGATAGACCTTTCCGACGAGGTATCGAACGCCCCAAATAGAGATCGTATGCAAAAGTTACGGCATCGGGAAGTTGACGTATCAACTACCCCCATTAGGGCCCGCAAACCTTTTGGCGTTTCATCTTCTAGGGTTAGGGTTTTGGATTTTGTTTATGTTAAAAAGGCCTTTGGATCCTCATTGTAAACATCATCATCTTCTTGTGAATGAGCATAGATGTCACATATCTTCTCAGAAATAAGCTGCCACCTATTGGTTTACTACTCTTCTATTATGTCTGAGTTTATTGACCCAGGGTTCATGTCTGTCGAGTTTCCATCAAAGCCTCTAAAACTATCGGCCCTCCTAGTAAACCAGAAGGCAACGCAACACACAGAATGCACTGTGCAGTCTCACCCGAGATAGCTTTAATGGGTGGTTGTAAGACTCGAGTGTTTACAGCCTAGGATTGAGTGTGAGATAAGTGAGCTATATATTGAACCATTTATTATAACTTGTAAGCACAGAACATTGTTATCGACGAGTAAGCAGAAAATATAGCAACTCATTCATGCAACATAATAATAATTGCTTTAGACAATAAATATATGCAAGCATTCATCACATAACACAAATGTTACCGTGGTTTACCCCCTCCTGGGGCTACGTCCACAAAGATTTGGCTCTCAACTATTTTATTATATTATTTCCGCATCTACATCGCCACGCGCTTACAACTCTTCTCAGTCGGGTAAGATCTATATGAGGTGGACTAGATCGCACCAAGCTCCCCAGCCTGCGAACTAACCCTCAAGATCTACCCTCATTCATTTCTCTAGCTCAACGGCTTATACAAAATAGGTCATATAGAAAAAACCCTTACATATCGCATCAAATCATGTGTAACTACAATAACCATAATAACCAGAGGAACCCTCTATAATACCTCGGTATCTATATTTATACTTTTTTGGATCTTCAGTCGTTTACAATACCTTACCAAAACCCTAACCCTACCGTCATTAGGTCTTCCTCCCATGCGTGTGTGTTGTTCTTCCTTCCAGTTGTTGCTTTCCTTGCATGCGTGCGTGTTGTGTTTCCTTCCAGTTGTCGCTTCCCTTGTGCATGCTTTCTTTCCCAAAAACACCATGCTTTTCCACTTTGGCCTGCCTCCAATAGGCCCCCAACACTAACATGTGGCTCAACCCAAGCCACCTAACCTTTGTGTGTTTCCTCGATCTCCTTGGTGATCGCATGGACCTTTTCCTTGAGCTCTATTGCCTGTGTCTACGCCTACACAGTCTTCTCTTTGAGTGTGTCCACTATCTAGATTGCAATTTCATCATTGATCAATTCGACGCATTCTATCTAGGTATGTGTTATATGTTCATTGTCTTCCTCTGCTTGTGCCAGGACTTCTGCTACCCACTCCTGCAACGGTTCCATTTGAGTTCGTCGCTCTTGTTTATGTGTTTGCGTCGTAGATAGCTTTACCTATAATCTCTTTGTGTCCTGCACCCCTTTGATATGTTCTGTGATAGGCATTGTCTTTGTCCGCTGCTTTAGATCTTAGATCGCTACGTTGATCCTATATTATTCCTTGTCCCACTTTTGGACCTGTTTATCATCCTCTAACTTAGTCCACAGTTGCATTGCTTTATCGAACAAGTCAGTTGTTGTGCTGACATGTTTCTCTATCTCCTACAGTTGCGTTGTTGCTTCCTACTTCATTTACTCTTTAACTACTGGTGGAGTGGTTGGTATGATCTGTTCTTGGAGATTCTCGATCTCCTTCTGATATTGCTCGATTGCCTACACAATCCGATCAACCTTTTCTACTGTTGTGATTTCATCTCTCTGCGCGGCCTGTGGAATCTTCGCGTAAGTTCCTGCCACTTTCTACTCCAAACCTTTGATGTGGTCCCTTTCCTCCTAGGTCTCAGATTTATCCTTCGCATAGAATATTTCCAACGCGTCCCGCTTTTCTGTTACTCATTGCAATTCGACTAAGTCTTTATGTGTGCGAGACGGTACTTTGTGGTTTATGCTAACCTGCAACTTGTGTAGTGACCTGGATGGCATCTGCGTCAACACCAGTTGTATTTGTCTTAAGTCCTTCAGGGGTGTTTGCCCCACAATCTCATCCATGCGCAACATACTAGGTGTGATGTGGAATGTTGTGTTCGGGTGCGGTAATGGATGGACTGGATCTCGTTCTTTTACTTCCACTCTTTCCTCCATCTGCGGTGTTGATGGTTATGTTCCCATGCTGCTTGTTGTCTACCCTTCTTCGATTTGCTTGAGGAGCTACCGCATTTCTGCCAATTTCTCTTCCATCCTATCCCTGTGGTGCGCAGCATGGTCAAAATCCTCGTATAGACAATCCTAGACCATTCAGGCTATCATTTCTCCATCATCATCTGTGATCCTATACTATGGCGGTGTTCTTTGTGCCTTTGATTTCATGTGCGCACCTCCTGTTTGTGTGGCTGGCCTCTTGTTTGTCCCTGGTTCCTATGGGTTGGCCTTGTTGTGGTCTCATGCATGAGCTCGGCCTGTTGTTGCTACTCCTTGGTCGGTTGCGTCTTATCCTTCTTCCCGTTCTGGGTCCCTGTCTTCGTTGGCCCTTCGTATGTCGGTGTTTTTTTTCCCTGGTCCGTTCTTCGTCTCTTGGGAACTTGAATTTCCTTTGGTTGGGTCTCTCCCTACCCTACTTCTTCCTCTGTTGTTCTTTCTAGCAATTCCTGGGTAAGGATGGGAGTCTTCCACTCATCGTCCCATTCGTTGATGACCATGTCGATGTCGCCTTCTGTGATACAGTAGCCATTGTTTATCAAGATCCTTCCTCACATGTATCCACATGGTATGTCGTGTAGACTGGAAGTTGGTGATGTCCTTATACCGTGTGACAACCTCTGGTGTTATTCTCCACCTTTTGGAGATGGCTTCATGTAGGTCGCGTAGGTATCCTTCAAATATGGCCCCGTTCGCCTTTTTTTTCCTAGCCTCTAGCCCGGCTCTGAGAAACAAATATCTCGCTCCTTTATTTGGTTTGGGCCTAGTACCAAAAACTACATACCTTGGCTCTTTCCATCCCATGGAGGCTATCAATGTGATCAGCCATGAATAGTGAAACTCTATTCTTAGATCATGGGCATCCTTGTTGTTGGTCCTAAGGTCTGCACCTAACTGCTAAAGGGAAAAGCTAGGCCACCTATCAGTTTAGAATGATTGTTTCTTTTAACTTTTTGTTGGTTGGTCAAAGGTTTATTCTATCAAGACAAAAGCAAGGTTGGGTTGGAAAAATGAAATGGATGAGGGTCCTCCTTGGTTGGTGGTACACTAATGACAGACCAGTGAAATAATAGAAAACAAAGGGAAACAACAAACTACTCAATGAATAATCCGCTACAAGAAGTTCAATACTTAAAATATCATTTCAAGACATTAAACATGTATCAAGACACAATTACTTTTTCAGGTTGCGATAAAAACAAATCTTCACCAAGCATTAGTTGTTTTCACAGGTTGCATATCAATAAAGACAAGTTACACAATATTTGAAAGGAAATGACATGTACTTTGCACAAATCAAAAAGTGCATTCAAGATAAGATAAAAAAACACATGAAGATTTGAACGAAACACTGTCATCAAGAGTATGTTCACCAGGTAGAGATCTTTAATCCATGCCTAGAACGAGTCCAACCAGTCTGATGTATTGCTATTCTTTCCCAAAAAATCCGACCCTCAAAACATTCAAAGACACTCTATTTAACAGAGTTGCAGAGGTTCTCATCCTCAAGGGACTGAGACCTAATTTTAGGTAACTATTCATAAAACAAATTATTAACTTGACTAAGACACTAGACTTAATCAACAAGAGTGGTTCTTATCACACACAGAAGACCACTCTTGTATCTAATCTAAGACAATGCTGGAATAAATCAACTAAAAACTACTATTGTCTCTGAGACAGAACTGATGCATGCATTGGAGGAATTCAATTGGCAGAAAATAGGGCATGGGGTGACATAACAAAGCTCTGCATTGAGCGTTGGCATGCCTACGAGCTGTTGGAGGCCACTGGAGACAACCGGATGCATGAGCAGATCTCTTCTTGAGGAAGAGGTAGTTTGTTGAAGTGTTCTGGAACCAATCTGCATCGACCTGTGACTGAGGCTTAACTCTTTGTCTGTATGTGTCTGATATTTCGAAATATAAGCACGCTCTGTCTCGCCTGTAACTGACCCTTCTTCTCGCTTTCTCTATGATGAACTGGCTGTGAATGCGAAGACGTGGGGGCGAGTGTCCAATAGGAAGACATGACGCATGCAAGTGGACTTTGTGGATGTATATGAAGTGGAAGGGAGTGAAGGTGACAGACGTGAGTGAAGGTGAGATGGAGGTGATGTAGATACCTGATGTCATATAAGCATGTGATTGTGGAAGTTTTCGAGAGTGGTTTGGGTCCACACCGCCTTTGGGAACGTAATTCCCCACAAGATTTCACGTACCCTTCCAACAATACCATGGTTCCAATTGTGGGACTGCTTAAGAAAATTAACGTACGGGTAGTTTACGTCCCCGCAATGAATTGTAGCCATCGATTGTATCAATAACTACTATCCGAGTAATATTCCTTCCTTTTCTACTGCAAGGATTGACGATGTTGGTTGATTTGGGATCAATGGTCCAAATTCACTTCAGGCTTCCGTGCTTCGGGTGTTTCAAATGTAAAACATGAAAAATCTCCTGGAGGAAAATCTCCGAAGTGAATGATCTATCACCACGTGTACCCTCTAATGGATGGTCCAGATTCACTTTGGACGTTCAATCTTTGAGAGTTTCGAATGTGTGTGCTTTGAAATCTCCCGAAAAAAAAATCGTCGAAGTGGATGATCTGCTTCCACGTGTCCTTGCCGATGGATGGTCCAAATTCACTTCGAACGTTCGGGCTTCGAGAGTTTCAAATGTTTGTGCTTTGAAATATCCTGGAGGAAAATTTGTCAAAGTGGATGATCTGCTTCCACGTGTCCTTGCCAATGGATGGTCTAAGTTCACATCGAACATTCGGGCTTCGGGAGTTTCGAATGTTGGTGCTTTGAAATCTCCCGGAGTGGTATAGGCCCAGAGTGACGTGGAAGGCTCTCGGAACATCGACTCTTCGGGTCTTCGGAAATTCAGAGGTTTAGGGTCTTCGACAATTCAGAGGTTTCGACACTTTGGAAGATTTGAACGAATGGCAAGTTCAAACGCTCAAGCGTCGAAGTCACGGATTCATTCCTGTTAAATCATGTGCAAATTTGAGACTCTGAATGCGCAAGAGCCATTAATCTGTATCGACTGTTGGATCTCCAGCTTTGAAGGCTTGACCTGTCTACTTGGATTTAATTCTAAGCCTAAAATGGACTGCTTTGATTTGTTTCCTTTGTCCACAAGCGTTTCATGTGCATATAAAAAGGCTTGGTCGACTTGTTGTGAGCTCAATCAATGGCAAACATGATGAAAAGCATTATGAACCAAATACGACATGTATTTAATCCTTCCATAAAAACAGAAACAGAAATGTGCAAAGACTCAAACAAATAAGAACCAGGTCACTCAGTAATGGTAAATTGACTTAACCAACCAGAAGAGGAAGAATTGATGAAGGCATAGGGAAAAGAGAGAGGAGAGGTAGGGGTGCAGACCCAGGTTACAACACTTGCATTCATCCAGGAATAGGTTCAAGAGATACGGTGCCCAGCTCACTGTGGTGCCTTATGCGCATTGAGCTGCAACTGCAACAACACCAGCTGGAACTTCCTCCCTGCGACATTTTATGAGCAACTTGCAGGCTAAGATTTTCGTGCCCAGTTGGGTTGCGACATCGTTGATCCTTTTGATAATGATCCCTCTTGTCCCCCTGTCAGTGCCATACTTCTTCTTCATCTCTTCTGCTAGTGCCTTCTCCCTGGCTTTGTCATCCAGAAACTGAGCGAGATCCATGCCCCGAGATGGCAATCCTATTATGTTTGCGATAATCTCTACGTCTATCGACATGAGCTTTTCCAACCAGATGTCCCCGCCATGTGTGACTGCGAGAAACTGTTTGACACATGCGGTTGCGTGTTGACCCCTACCAAAATGTGGTAGGTCCACTAGACCTAAAATTCTTATCTTCTCCAACCCTGTTGCCCATTGGAGTGGTTGATCAATCAGCTCCCCAAACGGATTTGTGCCCACGGTCTCCATGTATACTCTCTTTGCAAGTTCTAGGAACTTGTCTTCGTCTGCTACATCATGGTCCGAGTATTTGAGCTTCCCTATATGACCCAATAGGTCCGGTCCTACCTGTACCCCAATTGGTATGCATGGTAGAATGATTTTTGCTGCAGGTTTCTTGCGAGGTGACCTGAGTATCTGTATCTTGTATTTCTTTGATGGTGGTGGCTAGCTCAAAGTTCCAACTGCTTCCGGTTGTTCCATAGTATGCCATTCCGGCTGACCTGTGACATCTTCAATCATTCCTTCTGGTGGGTGGTATGATATGGTCTATTGAGACTCGTTTAGCTCCATTGTTGCATCCAGATTCGGCTTCGTTCCATTGACTTTTGGGGCTAGTTCGATGCTCTTTGGTTGCACCTCCTTCCAGGTTTCTGTGTCCTGGTTCGGTTTCTTCTGTACCTCTATCGATATGCCTATACATGTGCCCTCTGGCGCTAGTTGTTCAGTCTCCTCCTCTCTCAGTGTGGGGTTCACTGGTGTTTTGTCTAGAGATGGGATTTCGTCGATATTGAAGATCTCTGGTGGTTGTTGTTCCCCTTCTTCTGCATGTCCTCATAACCTAGTTTTAACTATGGTTGGTCTAGTTCTCTGGCTTGCTTCTGTTTTCTTGGGTGGTGCCATGGCATGGAATATCGAACGTTTGTTGGTTTCGAATGGTCTCAGTGACCTCTGTGAACTCACTCTATGTTTTTCGACCTCTATTTCTCTTTGTCTGCTTTGTTTTCGTGAATAGATTGTTTGCTCCCACGTCCGTGTGTTGTATGGGTTTTCCATGAATATTGTCGATGACGCTTCCTTCATTATGGGTTTAATGCACCTTAATTGTGGGTTCAATGCATCTCTGGTGGTTTCCTACTTGCCATTACTCTACCTTGTCATCTCCTATTGGTGTGATTAATGTGGTGTCCCATCAATCCTTATCGTCCTTTAATTCCCACTAGTGTTGTCATGTCGTCCTGCTTTTGTCGACTTTCCTTTTCCTGCTTGTTTCCCTTTGTATGTGATCGTTGTCCTTCTCCTCGTTGAACTTGCATTCCTAAGTTGTCGTGCCTTTTCTTCCTCCGGTGCACTGTGCCCCTTTTGGTTCGGTTCTTTCCTTGTGGTTCTTTTTCAATATCTTGTTTTCTTTTTTTCTTTTCTTTTTTCTTTTTTTCTTTTTTCACTACGCATGGGTGGTCGACTGTCTTTGTACAGCTTTAGTCAGCTCCCATTGATCATCCCTCTGAGTTATGTGCCTAATAAATCTATTAATTGTACAGCTCCTCCATCTGTGATAGATTTTACCTCGTACGGTCCTAGACAATGCATTTGTAGCTTTCCTGGGTGTTGAAACAATTTGTTGTCATACATCAGTACGAGATCTCCTTCCTTGAAAGTTTTCTTCTTTATGTGTCTGTCATGCCAGCATTTATCTCTTTTTTTCTGAACTTGTTGGTGGAATCCTGCTAGGATCTTCTCTTCCTCCATGGTTATTAATTGATTCAGTCTCTCCTATACTATGCCTCGTTCTATCATTTTTGTAATTGCTGCTACACGCAAGCTTGGTACTAAAAATTCCAATGGCACCACTGCTTCTTGGCCATAGACCAGTTTAAATGGCGTGTTCCCTATCAAATTTTTGCACGTAGTCCTGTATTCCCCTAAGATTGTTGGTACTTTGAGGTCCCAATCATCTTTGTTGACGTTACAAATCTTTGTTAGCACGTTCTCCAGGATTTTGTTGAATATTCCACTGTGCCATTTGCCTGTGGGTGATATGATGTGCTCTTCTAATGATGGACTTCGCACTCTTTAGTTATAGCATGGATGGTGTTGTTTATGAAGTGTGTGCCTTGGTCGTTCATAAAACTGTTGGGCACCCACACCTAGTGATCACTTTCTCAAATAAGAAATGTGTTGTTGTTTCTGCGATGCAATCCTTCACTAGTGTGGTTTTCGCCCATCTGGTTAGGTATTCCGTCGCGGTGATAATGTACCTTGCTCATGTTCTTTTTACTGAAGGGTTGATTGGTCCCACAAAGTCAATTGCCCACTTATTGAATGTCTGGAGTGCTACCTATGGTCTTAATGGAATCTCATCCCTTATGTTGGGTTTGCCTACCCTTTGACAGATGTTGCATCTTTAACAGTACTCCTTCGAATCTCTGTGAATCGTTGGCCACCATAGCCCTGTGCGCAATACCTTCTGTGCAGTTGCTTTACCTGCATAATGTCCTATTGTTATTCCTTCATGAGCTTCTGCTAACACTCATGGTATTTTTTTTTCTAATACATACCTTCGCAAGATGCTATCTGTACCCATCTTATATAGGTGTCCTGAAATCAGTTGATAGTCAGCAGCGCAGACTACTAGGTTTTTCTTCTGCGCGGTGCTATATTCTTGCGGTGCAATACCTGTGCTCAAGTACTGAATGATATTTGCAAAGTATTCATCAGCGATATGGACTGAGAATAGATGTCCATCTGGAAAATTTTCTTCTAAATTCGTAGGTTCTTCTCCATTTGTGACCCTTGATAGGTGATCAGGTCCTGCGTTCATTTTTCCTGGTTTAACAATTACTTCAAAGTCAAATTCTTGAAGTAGAAGTAACCATTGACATATTCTCCCCCCCAACACTCACTTGTTGACTAGATATTTCAGAGCTGAGTGATCTGTGAACATCTTAAAGTGTTTCCCCAATAAGTAATGTTTGAACTTTTGCAGTGCACAGACCATAGCTAAGCCTTCTCTTTCTGTCATGTTGTAGTTTTGTTCTGAGTCTGATAGCTTCCTACTCGCAAATGTTATCAGGTGATCCAACTCCCCTGCTCCTAGCTGCACCAAGATAGCTCCAAGTTCTACGACTGATGCGTCTACATGGACGTGAAATGTCTTCTCCTAGTGTGGAAAGACTAATATTGGTGCAGTGACCATCCTTCCTTTAAGGTATCCAGATCGTGTTGACACTCGCCGTTCCATTGAAATTGTGTATCCTTTCTTAGCAGCTTTTCCATAGGTGCAGTTATCTATGCATATCCTTGAATGAAATTTCGGTAGTATCCTTTGTGTCCCAATGTCGCTCTTACCTAACGGACTATTTTAGGTGGTGGTAAGTTAACAATGACTGGAATCTTTGCGGGATCTACGAGTAAATATTGTTTGCATACTATATGGCCCAATAGTATCCCAAACGGTGTTCCAAATATACATTTATTTATGTTTAGTGATATCTGACACTGTCTACATATTTCCAACATTAGTCGTAAGACTTCTACATGGTCTTTCAACAAACTGTAGATTGTCCAATCATCCAGGTATACTTCGAGAAACTGGTGGATGAATTCCTTAAATTCAGCGATGACTATTCTGGAAAATATTGTTGGTGCATTCTTCAGTCCAAAAGGCATGACTATGTATTGATATGATCCCCATTTTGTCGCGGACGTGGTCTTGTATCTGTCTTCTTGTGCTATCTTGATCTCATGGTAGCCTGAGAATCCATCAGTGAATGAGTAGGCTTCGTGTCCGCCTACATTTTCTAACACTTTGTCCGTGAAAGGTGTAGGGAATGAGTCATGTAGGCATGCATCATTCAACTTCCACAAGTTGACACATATCCTTATCACTCCTTGTTTCTTGTCCTGCACTACCATCGGGCTTATCCATTCTGATTCTTTGATTGGTTCTATGATGTCGGCTTCGAGCATCTTATCGATCTTAGCTTTGACTTTCTTCTTATATATTGGGTTTAGTCTATATGGTCGTTGTCTGATGGATCTTGCTTCAGGTCTAAGTGGTATCTTCATTTCCCCTAATTCTTTGGAAATACCCTTCATCTCTGTAAATGTTGTGGAAAATAAGTCATTGTACTCGCGCAATAGTTATGTTATGCTTTCCACTATTTGTTCATCCCAATAATCTCAAATGTTGGCCATTTTCGGATTCTCGACTGTCCCAATGTTGACTTTCTTTACTTTGATCAACGCGAAAATAACTTATGATTCGATGGGTGGACCTTCCACGTCTCTTTCTCCTTCTACTTCTCCAATATGAATATCGCGTGGATCATCTTCATGCAGTGCTTCCACTTGTACATGGTAACATGACAACAGTTCCTTGATTGTCTGTTTGTTCCGTTGTTGTTCTTCTATGATAAGTTCTATTTCTAGTGTTTGGATGAATATCACTTCTCATATAATTTTAAGAGTGACATCTATGTTGGGGTTCTCATGTTTGAATGATAAAGTGACTGTAAAGTTATGTTGCAATGTCATCCAGGTCGTAGTTCCTTTGCGCAATTCCTTGTCTGTATACTAGTTTGCCGGTATGCCCTCTAGAGTGTGTATAAAATAATGAGGTCATTACTCTGGGGATGTCATTTTCCACAGTTTTCTACACTCCTTCAAGTGATCCACTAGTGTTTTTTGTCCATCGTACTTCTGTTGTTTGTTTTTTTTATGTTCCGCGTCGAACCGTATGCACGGTAACCGCTTACTTTGGTACTAGTCTATGATGGTCTCTTTGTGTGCGCCCCACCATAGTGCAGGTGTGGCCTTGAGTTCTAGATCAAGTGATAACAGTCTCTGGTTCTCTAAGACTTCATCTTCATACTGTGCTAAGAATGTTTCCAAATCATTTACTCTGTGGAAACTGGGTGGTTCTCTTATTTTTGTGCCTACCCATCTTACTGTGCATTTTATTCTTGCACATCTCCTCGTGGATACTTCGTGTAGCCTTTGTTGTCAGTTCTCTAAACTGGTATCTGAATCTGTTGCACATGAAGTGATGCTCCACCAACTGAGTATCTCGTCTATTGTTGGGTTTACAAAATCCTCATCGCGTGGAGTTGTTCTGTACAACTGGTTGATTTTCTCTAATTCTAGGCAAGTAGGTTCTACAAACCTATCCCCTTCCAATGGATCTAATGGCGTGATGACTCTCTATTCTCCTGACTCGGATATCATCTTCCTAGTCTTCAGGTTGATTATGGCTTGGTTGTTAAACACCTAATCTAGACCAAGAAACATTGGGTAAGGTGTTGTGTTGTCCACTATTTCAATGACTTCAAAATCTGCTTTAGTGCGCACTCTGTCCAGGTCTACTGTCAATCCTTCCAATCTACATATTGGTAGGACTTTGTGTTGCTTTGCCAGTTTCAATTGAACCGGTGAATAGTCTAATGTGGGCTCTCCCATGCATTGTCATGTCTTCTTTGGCAGTACATTAACTTGAGATCCTAGATCTAGTATGATGTCTCCCATATTGAAATTTCAAATGTTGCCATTTAGTCTAAATTCCCTACTTGTTCTTCTTCTTGTGTGTAGGTGATTGACTATTTTTTTTTCTAGTTTTCCTTTCGTCTTGATGCTACATTTTTCTAGTATGTTTTGCAACATTTTCACAGATGATGGATCATTTAATACCTTTACACATGATTGCAAAAATCCTTTGATTGTACTTACTTGTCCCATGGAATGTATTTCATTGGTACAATCCAATAACAGAGGCATTTCGTATTCTGGTGCTTCTTTACTTTGTTGCACAGTTGAAGTCATCGCAATGTATTCCTTCTGGAATTCTTGTCGGGCTTTCTTAAATATCTCCTTTTCTTTTTGCATGTCGAACTAATTCCTTGGGTCGGTGTTCTTTTTGACACATTGGTTTTGTGTTGTCTCTTGTCAAACAGTGTTGTCCCGTGTTTTATATCCTCCATGAGTAACGATATTAATAATTCGTCCTTCATCCCTTGCTTCGGCGGAAATCCACTAAACGTTCTGGTTGTTTTGGTTCCTCTTTTCCTAGATCTTTACTAGTAGTGTCGGATATTCTTTTGTGTCGTGGTCCGATGCGCGACAATACATACAAGTCGCTGGTGGAAGTGGATATTCCCTTGCATAATGTCCCAGTTGTTGACAATTGTGGCACACCACTGGTCCTCTACCTCGTCTGAAACCTCCTCTTACTCGTCCTCCACCTCTGTAGCTTTCTCTATCTCCTCTCGATGCATTATATTGAGGTGCTTGATTATACTGTGCAGTATTGTACTAAGGTTGTGTTGTGTTGTACTGTGGTTGCACGTTATTATATGATGGTTGCACAGTATTATATTGTTGTTGCGTAGTGTTGTATGGATATGGAACTGGATTAAACTATGGTGCGGCTTGACCTGTCATCATTTCTTCCTTCACTCTATATGCGTCTGATGTCCTTTCTCGCATCAACTCCATAGTTCTACAATCTTTGTCATCATGGCCCACTGACTTGCAAAAGGTGCAATATGAATTCTTTGGGACTGTCTGGTATCTTTGCATCATCAGGCAATGATAGGGGTCATGAGCCGATTTCTTACAGACTTCACACCATGGTCCTCATGTGGGTAACAGGTTTGGCATTCTTGTTTCCATATACTACACGAATATTGGACATTTGTTCTTGTGGTGGCCTTTTGTTCTGCATGTGGTACACCAAACAGCTTCTTGTTTGTCTTTGTTTTTATTTTGGTTTAGTTGAAATGTTAAATTCTTCAAGTCCTCCTTCAGATCTTCAATAGTTGGGTCCATTTGTTGATACTGGTTTTCTTCTAGTTGCAAGGCTACCTGCAGAGCCTCTACCTGCGTCTGGAACTTCTATTGTCTCAATGGATATTTTAAGTGTGGGAGTAGTGAATTGACAAATAAGTGTCGACGTTGCATATCGGTCATGAGATATTTTAACTTTCCCTTTATCTCCGATCAATCTCCCATACAGATTCTCCTGGTTTCTGTTAGATTTCTCTTATCTCATTAATGTATTGATCCTCTGATCTCGGCTTCTGGAACTCATTTAACAGTAGCTTCTTAATGTTTGTCAGTGTCCTTGTCGTCTCAGGTGCATTGTTTGCGTCTAAACTCATGTACCAGTCTAGTGCGCGGTCTCTTAGCGTAATTGCTAACTGCACAAGTTTGATATCTTCAGCAGTGATCTGTTTTTCTTCTCAGATCTTCACACAAATGAACAAGTGTTTCTCAGGGTCTTTTGTTGCTTCTCCTCAAAATTACGGTAACCTGATGGCAGGATCATGTCCTGCCATTCTGAATGTTGAGCTATTACCTCTGCGTGATGTAGATACTTGACTAGTGTTGCCTGAACTGGCTCCTCCAGTTGTTTTTCCTTGTATAGATGTACTTCATGCTATCTGACTGCTTCTGAACTTTGGTTGTTGAAACGGTGGTGTTCTCTTTGGTGTATTAGTCGCACATGGGTTTATGGGTTCCACACTGACATTAATATGGATAGGATTGTTGCCTTCTCTTCCCATTCTTGGACCTCTTGTCTTCCTCTCATATGTTTCACGTAGGATTTCCTCAATCTGCTCCACAACTCGAAGATCCTCTGCCTCTTCCTCATCACTCGCCAAGCCTTCCCTCGCAGCTACGACTCTCTTCTTGGTATTCACCTTGTATTGGTAGGGTACTCTGCTACATGTCTTTCCAGTTGTCGCCATGATCTTCTTGATCTGGTCATCGTCCATCATGATCGGGTCCAAGGGTTCCTCCTGCTTTCCCTTATCCTTTCCTCCTTCCATTTTTCCTCTTTTTATTAGTGCTTCCCCCCCTCCCCCATGCACGCAGGGAAGTTTACCTGTCTGAGTCCATTGTAAGTACTCCTTTGTTATACAACAGTATCTTAATAGAAGTATACAGCGATTGAATGTACCTTCCTCGAGGTCCATGTAGAAACTCTTGTTTCGTTGTGTTGTACGACTTCACTGTGTTGACTGCAAACTCTGTTATAAAACCTGCCACAATATTTTCAAGCCAAAAATATCTTGCGTGGGTGAACTTGTTGCTCACCTGTTGTAATTGTTCAATATGTATTAGGGTCCACTCTATCTATCGAATCTGGTTCGTTGCGTGGTTATCCTTCAACCTTAGTATCCACTCCTGCAATAGATGTGGAAAATCACATAAAAAGACTTCGTGTAAATTAGTAAACACGTATTTATCCAGATATTTTCGAGGTGTTAGTCTAGGATTTCTATTGTCTTTATGTTCAAACTCTAGCTCCATAGTTCTTAGCCAATTTTCGATCTCGGATTTTGTGGGATTCCACGGTCTCAACATTCCCTTCTAATGGCTCATTGGTCTCTTCCCTAACCTTTTCTGGATCTGCCTCTGACAGATCTTCGACTTTTCTCATCTACTCAATCCTCTCATGTTCCTAACAATAGAAACAGAACCATTTGTTGGTTTACTACTCTTCTATTATGTCTGAGTTTATTGACCCAAGGTTCATGTTTGTTGGGTTTCCAACAAAGCCTCTAAAACTATCGGCCCTCCTCGTAAAACAGAAGGCAACGCAACACACAGAATGTGTTGTGCAATCTCAACCGAGATAGCTTTAATGGGTGGCTGTAAGACTCAAGTGTTTATAGCCTAGGATTGAGTGTGAGATAAGTGAGCTATATATTGAACCATTTATTATAACTTGTAAGCACATAACACTGTTATCGACGAGTAAGCAGGAAATATAAAAACTCGTTCATGTAACATAATAATAATTGCTTCAGACAATAAAGATATGCAAGCATTCATCACATAACACAAATGTTACTGTGGTTCACCCCCTCCTAGGGCTACATCCATAAATATTTGGCTCTCAACTCTTTTATTATATTATTTCCGCATCTACAGTGCCACGCGCTTACAACTCTTCTCAGTTGGGTAAGATCTATATGAGGCAGACTAGATCGCACCAGGCTCCCTAGCCTACAAACTAACCCTCAATATCTACCCTCCTTCGTTTCTCTAGCTCAACAACTTATACAAAATAGGTCGTACAGCAAAAACCCTTACATATCGCATCAACTCATGTGTAATTACAATAACCATAATAACCAGAGGAACCCTCTATAATACCTCGGTATCTATATTTATATGTTTATGGTTCTTCAGTCGTTTGCAATACCTTACCAAAATCCTAACCCTATCATCATTAGGTCTTCCTACCATGCGTGTGTGTTGTTTTTCCTTCCAGTTGTTGTTTTCCTTGCATGCGTGCGTGTTGTGTTTCCTTCCAGCTGTCACTTCTCTTGTGCACGCTTTCTTTCCCAAAAATGACATTCTTTTCCACTTTGGCCTGCCTCCAACACCACCATTCTAGAGAGTTCATTCACTCTGTATTTTTACAATATCTGTACATTTAATTCATTAATAGAAATTGTGTATTATTGTATCTCTCTGTGTTTATTGCAATATTTATGTGTATTTCATTGTTATATCTCTACCTTCATTTCGTTCTCAAAATAACCTGGATCAATGGTATCAGAGTAGGTTGCTTAATGTTGTTTCTTAGTGCATGTCCCTGACGAGGTCAGGGTATAGAGAGTTGGGTCTCGAGCTATTTTCTCTTGAGGAAAACCAGCCCAAGAGGCATCCCATGGAGGAAGAATAGAGAGATGCAAGAGAAGAAGATTATATTAATTTGTTGTTAGAGGAAGCTCTCATGCGACAGGGGGATGAAATGATGGAAATTTTTTCCCAAATCCTTCAATGACTACCAACAAAAACAAACGCGTCTTCATCAAGCAGCCACTTTGGAAGTGTCGTCCTTTTCAAGGTACAAGTTAATTTTGATGTTCCCATGTTTGAAGGTCAGATAGATACGGCTACTTTGAAAAAGTGGTTAAATTTGCTAGAAGGTTATTTCTTTGTCCATAATTTTTCCGATAGAGAAAAGATCACCTTTTTGCTTCTTAAGGTTGTTCCCTGTGTCAAATATTGGTGGGAAACTTATTGGGAGAAAAATTCCACAGAGTCTGGAATATTTGGGGTCGAGCCCACTTGGGATTTTTTTATGGATGCGGTCAAGGAACAGCATTACCCTGTTGGAAACTATGATGACCAGTACATGAGATGGACCATGTTGCGTTAAGAAAGAGGCCAAGCAGTGTCAGAGTTCACAAATACCTTCAATACCTTGAGCACCAAGTTGGGTATCAAATACTATGAGTGACATCTGGTTCATAAATACAGTAGGGCTCTACACAGGTACATCCAAACCGAAATGGAGTTTTTGAACATCTCATCATTGGGTGTCTCTTATCGATATGTTGTCAAAATTGAGTAGAAATTTAAGCAGCAGAACAAGCAGGAGTTCGGGTCTACAAATACACAACAAATAAAGTATGGTAAAGGCGACCCTAACTCATAGAACAACCAACCTCAAGAAAACCAGTCCAAACCACAGGAAAACAAGGGTAACGAGAAAATGAAGAAGGACACTCGAAAATGGTGAAACTTCCACAAAATCCCCTGGCAAACATTGATGAATTTCGCTCGAAACAGAGATTGGTGGTCGAGGTCAAAGAAAAATATATGAGCCCCGAATCAGACTCTGATTCAGAAAATAATGAAACGAGACAGATCATTGGTGCAAAACCCACTATAATTGTCGCGGTCGCAACGATCCAACCTGAAGAACCAAAGGATCTCGAGGAGTGGGAGCGCCTCTTCCATTCACAGATGTGGGTGAAGGGGACCCCACTACATTTTATTGTTGATAGCGGAAGTCAGAAGAATCTCATCTCAGCGAAGGTCATCAAGTAATTGGATTTTTCGACAACACCACACCAGCAGCCATACAACAATGGATGGCTTTTCCAGGGATGAGATCGTCATGTCAACTAGCAGTGTCGTCTATCATACAACATCAATCCCTTCAAGTATGAGGTATTGTGTGATGTTTCCCCACTGGAAGTTTGTGATGTTATTTTAGGCCAGTCATATATGTGGAAGTTTCATGTTGTTTATGAGTCTCGACCTCGTAGTGTCATTGTTAATCTGGAGAGTCATCTCTACATGGTACCAGAGGTAGTACCGACTACTGTCCTCCCAAAATAGTGTTGCAAAGTAGTACCTCATACGACAAATTTTAGCTTCTTCTTGATCCGGTTAGAAGGAAAACAAAAGGAAACTACAACCAGTGCAGCCTCGGCCCAAGACCTTTCTATTTCACACAACCAAATCGACAATATTGTAGAAGAGAAAAAAAATATTCTTGCTACACCTACGGGGGTTCCTCCACATTTCCCAGTCAAGAAAAGCTATAACAGATCCCTTCATACTCTTCATGTTGCATCTTCACCGATAGATTACTCCCACACTTAGGAATATCATGTAGCTAGATTGGTTGAATGGATCCAACCCTTCCAGCAACATGTTCATGACAGCCTTCAACAAGCTAAGAAAGACAACTTCTGCAACAAGGAAAGCAGCTCACCAAGGTTCATATTCAACGAAACCTTCCCCATCTACCACGGGAACTTGACATAATGGGGACCATTTCTTCCTAAGGGGGGAGGAATGATCCAAATGGATATCGGTGGCCACCCACCTATTCCACTAGCTCAAAGAACAATTTTCCATTTTGGAAGTTTTTTTATAGTTTTTCAAGTCCCAAAATTCCGGGGCCTTTTTGAGGCCCTAAATGATGTTTTTTGGACCTTTTGGGGTCAATGGATATCCACAATTGTCCCTTTTCTCTCTATGAAATTTGTAATTCTCAAATAGACCTTTCCAAAGAGGTATCGAATGCCCCAAACAAAGATCGTATTCAAAAGTTACAGCCTCGGGAAGTTGACGTATCAACTACCCCCATCTGGGCCCGCAAACCTTTTGGTGCTTCATCTTCTGGGGTTACGGTTTTGGATTTTCTTTATGTTAAAAGGGCCTTTAAAGCCTCATTTTAAACATCATCATCTTCTTGTGAATGAGCATAGTTTTCACATCTCTTCTCAAAGATAAGTTGCCACCATTATAGCGAGTTCATTCACTTTGTATTTTTACTTTATCTGTACATTTATTTCATTAATAGAAATTGTGTATTATTGTATCTCTTTGTGTTTATAGCAATATTTATGTGTATTTCATTGTTATATATTTGCCTTCATTTCTTTCTCAAAATAATTCGGATCAAGTTCTGAACTACACTACCTATGACAAGGAACTCTATGCCTTGGTTCAAGTTGTCAAGAACTAGAAGCACTATATGTATGGCAAGGAGATCATCATCCACATATATGATCGGCCACTGCAATATTTGTAAGCCTAGGTTAATCTACAACAAACCAAATATTACAAGTGGATGGGGTTTTTACAACAATTTCTACTAGCCATCAAGTATAAGAAGGGAAACAGAAACAGGCTGGAAGACGTGCTTTCAAGGCCACCCACATCCAAGATTACAACTTTGAGGACTTTGATGCACATGGAGCATTTACCCATGATGCATACAGAGAGGCATACACAGAAGATGAGGACTTCAAGGAGATGTTTTAACAACTACAAGGTCAAATTCATATATAAGAAGGTGGTGGAAAGGTTGATTATTGTTTCTAGAATGGGTTACTCTACAAACTCAAGAAGCTATGTGTCCCTAAAGGTGAACAATTGTAGCTTATCATAGAGGCTCACACCTCTAATATTGTTGGACATTTTGGTGTTGGGAAGATAGTTGCTAACTTACAGGGGTATGTGTATTGTCCCAAAATGCAATAAGATGCAATAAGATGTAGCACAGTATATTAGAGGATGTATACTTTGTTGTACCAGCAAGCCCAGTAATAGGAATGAAGGTCTATACCATCCCTTTCATGTACCAACTAGACCTTAGGAAATCGTTTCCATGGATTTTGTGGGAGATTTACCAACAACCAGGAAGGGACATGACTATCTATTTGTGGTAGTTGACAGGTTCAGCAAGATGTGCATTCTCGTGCCTTTTAAAAATACCATCAAATGATAAGAAAAAAAAAACATGTTCTTTGAACAGGTCTGGGTGCACTTTGGGATACCAAGGAGCATCATCTCAAATAGGGATACCATATTTATCAAAACATTTTGGACTACATTGTAGGAGAAGATGGACACTAAGTTGAAGAGATTTATAGCACTTTATCCATAGACAAATGGGAAGACAAAAGTAGTCAACGAGACTTTAGTGTATATTTTGAGGGGTTTCAATTAGAAGCATATGAAGACCTGGGATGAAAATCCGATCTATATACAACACTTATATAACAAAGAAATCAACACTTCTATTTGTAAGTCACCTTTTGAAACTTGCTTTGGATATTTTCCACCTTCACCCTTGGATGTTGTATATGGATAGCAAGGAGGAATGAGGGAGGACCTCATAAGTGATGCATTGAGAGCAAAAAAATGTGTTGAGAATAATAGGCAAATCCATTTGCAAGTACAAGATACATTGAAGAAATCACGGGAAAAGTATAAGGCCAGACATGATCAACACAAAACTAAGAAGTCATTCAAAGTGAGAGACATGGTTTGGTTACAATTGAACAAGGAAATATTGCAGGGTCCTAGCAAGAAGATCAAAGATCTATGGTATGGTCCTTTCCAGATATTAGATAAGGTGGGAGATAATGCTTGCAAACTCAGTCTACTGCCATAAATGCTCATTTACTAAATAGTGAATGTGGAGAAACTGAAACTCCATGAGCCTTCAATGTTGGATAGGTAGGAGGAGCAGGTCCTACCTACAATAGAGGATTTATCACTAGATGCTCAAGTAGAGTTAGCAGAAGACATAGTTTTGCAAAATAATTCTAGAACTATAAGACAGGGGCAGCATGACCTTTGGTAGATTGGGTTTAAAGGACAAATTCCAAGCAAAAAAAAAACGGTACTCCTAGGAAAAGGTAGAGGAAAATTTTCCTCGCCTCATTTAATAAATCTTTTGGGGATCAAAATCCTTCCTAAATGGGGACTTATGCTCTAGAATGGATCATTATATTATTTGTCATTTATCTCGATGATTTTAGAGTTGAAAAAAATGGAGGAATCAACTTACAGGGTCATTTTAGCGGCATGTCCCAATTTGGAAAATTTAGGTCAGAAACCATCTAAAATATTCCAAAGATATTTTGACGCATAAAACAACCATTTTTTACCTACTTCCTACTCTAGAGAAATAAATCATATTCTACACTCTGAGACCTTGTCAACAGTGTGTCAAACACCTCAATCGGAGTTCGTATGTGAAAGTTATGCCTCCTGCAAGTTGACCTACTATGTTGACCATCATGGTACAAGAGGATGCCACGTCATCCCATGTTACTCACACATATGGGGCTACCCATGTATGGACTTTAAAGAAGATTCTAGAAGGTTCAAACCTTATCACAATTGAGGGTTGAGGAAGTCAAAACCCTACCCCTAGATGGCTATCGGGTGATGTTAAATACAGGGTCGTTAGGAGGAGCAGGGGTTTCACTCTTTAGCATGGTATGTGTTCCATAGTTGAGGAGATCACCTAGGAGTGGTATTTTGAGCATAACGGAGGAGGAGAGATCTTGTGGCAGCTATATAGGCCACATTGTCAAAGGCAACTCCAGAGAGAGTGTCTCTTTCTTTGTACTTGCATTTGAAGAAAAGATAGCAAAGTGGCCTCACCTTCTAGTTGGAATTTCTCTTGTATTAGGTTTCATAGGTTATATCTTGTGTTTATTTGTTGATGGTGTGTGATTATTTATTTTTGTTCTCCATTTTTTTGCATTTAATCTATTTCATACATTTAATCAAAAAACCAATAATTAAATAATATGAGATATAAAGGAAATTAACCTTCACAGTAAATATTTCAGTATTTTTATTAGATTAGTTGTGACAAATTGTCTAGTGGAATATCCACGACAATTTATAGATCAATGAGAAAATCACCTAGGTATAATTCCTAAAAAAATGTCCACTAAGTTTCCCCTTCATAATGAAAGGTTGAGTGGAACATTTTTCATTCAAGTCTTCGCATTGGGAAGGGACATATGGGATGGATCCCATGGTCAAAACCTAAAAAATAAGTCATCACTCTAAGTAATGTACCAACTAACTAAAGTCCCATAATACATAATCACCCATTGATTAAGTGTGAGGAGGGATCTCAACACTTATTCAACTTGACCTAGTACTTTACACATATATGAGATGCACTTTACTATTAAACAATCTCTGCTACTAAAGGGCTTATGCTCAGTATAGTTAAATTCTAGTTTGTAATGAATGATGACTTTGGAACATTAACCTCATCGTCCTATTTCAAAGTCTTATCCTAATCTAAATTTCAGAGTTCTATAAACAACTAGGGAAGTTTTTTTTTTTTACGAAAATGGTTATGTTGCATTAATCCGCATTCTGGCCAGCCAGAATCAAAAGTTACAAATCTAAAGAAGATTGGTGACCTCTAACAGTGATGCCAACCTTCTTTTGAATGTCTTGGGAGACCAATCCTCTCTGCTCCTTGAGCTAATTCGATGATATGACAAAGATTGCGTACATGAGTAAATTCTCACAAATTGTGAGCATAGAAAAAGACAGAAGCAAAGCATTATATCAAGGGGGCTGAAGTTTTCCCCTTAATGTAGGGGTCCAGCTTTTTCTGAGAACCTAAAGAGATGTTGGAGGCTGCCTCTTTTTCTCTGCGTGCTTTGTTGGTCCTTCGCCCTCGAGTTAGGGGTGGGGACGAGGCTGAATTGTCTTCAGGTTCAGAAGTTCCCCCAGAGCCACTAGATGGGACTGTAACAACCAGGCCTGCATAGGCAGAGGGTTCCGGACCTGAAGCCCGAACTTCTCTCGCTGCTACTGAATCTGGGGGGGTGGATTTCGGAAGGCTTTCGTCTACTGGAGGATCTTCCTTGACTGTTGTTGCTTCTGGTTCTGGGGCTTCATCTTCCTTTAGCGCGTCAAAACTGTTTTTATTTTCTAGAGTTGTCTTTGCTGAATAAGTGGTCTTCGGGGCCTGGTCTTGTGGATCCTTTCGCTTTGACTGCCTTCGTCGGTTAGATACGGGCTGAAACTCATCTGCTTTGACTGGTCCCAGTTCCTCAGAGGCTTTGGGGAAGTTCCTTGCGAAGTGACCGTAAGCATGGCACCGGAGGCACTTAAAAGGAATCTGCTCGTAGTCCAGCTCTTGGATATGGCACCATTCCCCCAGGGAGAGTTTAATGGCTTATGGAAGACCTTTCTCAAGGTTGACCTCAACACAAATGCGAGCGCAGGTATACTGGTCCCCTTTCGGCTCCGCACTGTCCAGGAAACGTCCAAGCTTATTCCCAACGTCCTCCAGAGAACTTGTCCCCCAGAGATGCAAGGGAAGGTGAGGCAGCCTAACCCAAACAGGAGCTGCAGTGATCTCGACTTCGGGGTTGAAGTCGATAGTCCAGGGGGCTAAGAACAGTCCTCTCGACCCCATGAAATAGGGTCCAGATCTGAAAACTAGGTCACGGTCCTCTTTGGTCAAGAAACTGAAGACAAAAAAACCTCTGCCTACTGCGATCAGAGTAGTTGTTCCCTTTATCAACGATTTCCAGCGATCAGCCATCCATGCCTCCACCGTTTTGGGGCTAGGCCATAACCCCATAAACTTTCTGATGAGGGATTTTTCTGCTAGAAGGAGGGCTAGAGAGCAAGGCTGCTCTGGAGATAGTTCCAGAGAAGGGATCTCCTCCATCTTCTTAACAAACTTATATGAGATAGAAGGCTTGGATTTGGGTCCTGCCGAGCGGACTAACGCTTTGAATGCTTCCAAAGATTCTTTGCCCCTCGCGGCAATCGGATCCGGGGCCATCGAAGCCAACCTCCAGCAGCAAGAATACAACCCGCCTGCAAACACGTATTCCCCTGACCGGCAGCTGTAGGCCAAGACCACGCGTTGAAACACCGAGTCCACGCACTAAAACACCGATCCGTTGTTACTCAGGCCACACAGGAGGAGCCGAATCGCAGCTTTGTATGCACAGGGCGTCAGAAAGGGGGACGCGACCTTCAGTCCTTCAGACACCGCCCTTGAGTCAGATCTGTGTGATGGCAGCGAGGGCATCCAACAAAATCTGGAGCAGGAACTCGAGGTGTCGGTCAAGCCAAGCCTGGCCGCCGAGAGGGTCGAGGCTGCCTGTGCGCGCGGCTAGGGTTCGCCGCCATCAAGAATTATCTTAGATCCAAGAGATGAGACATTGTTACTCACAAACTAAACTCTAAAAGGTGGTGATCTTGGCTCAGAACGGTTAATTAGGCAGCGAGCAATGACCATGTTTGGGTTTGAACCCGAGACCTGACCGTCATTACATGACCGACCTTACCACTACGCCGCACCCACGACCTTGAAAGGTGGTGAGCTTGGCTTAGAACGGTTAATTAGGCAGCGAGCAACGCCCATGTTCGGGTTTGAACCCGAGACCTGACCGTCATTACATGACCGACCTTACCACTACGCCGCACCCACGACCTTTAAACAACTAGGGAAGTTACTTTTACTAAACCAAGTTTATTTTAAAGTCTCACTTAGCGATATGAACCAATTTTGTAGTTCTTAGGTGTTTTTTAATGCATCTGCAATGTGTAATTACTAAGCATGAAAATATGTGGAAGTAATAATTCAAATGTAACTTCAAGTTGATAATGATAGAAAGCAATCTTGATTACCACTTTGATTCACCCAATTCATAGAAGAGTCTAAGGTGAAGAGCATACATAGAATAATGAGATGTGTCCCCATGCAAGTAATACTTTAAACAAAAGAAAAGATTAGTCCAAATTAACTAGCAACAATGAACATGCAAAAAAGAGTAAAAGGTAGTCAAAATTTAATCAAAATGTGGATTAATCAAATTAGACAATTTAATTCTGCCAAAATATCATGTCTAAGAACAATGAAAATTTACGTAAAACTTAGCTATAAACCTTGGGAAAAATTTTGGTTAGAAAACAACTGAAAAACTAAACATTTTAGCTCAACTTCATTGGCATACAATGGTAGACAAATCATTGGTAGTGTTTATTCCAAGGATTTTAAGTGGCACACGTGAATAATTGTGTGACCATTAAAACTATATCTTGTGCATTGGTGTCAAAAAAACTTCTTATAAATACAAATTGTTAAAAAACGGGTTTCTAGTCTCTCAAATGAATGCTAAGGTAACTAGAGAATCAAATCTATCATGGTGAATTACTTGGTGGCATCAAAGGATTTTGAGAATGCCTCAAATCCAATTGAAGGAAGAAACAATGGATTTCTTCTCCAATGGGGTCAACATTTTGTTATCGCCTATTTGGTGCTAGTAAGTACTAAATAGACTTTGCCAATATGTTAAAATTATTGGAACGGATAGAAAGTGTTAATGGTATTAATAAGGGTTTTTGATACCCAATTACTCCTTTCCCTTAATATGAAAATATTGATAATGTGAAATATAGTTGAAGCAAGAAACCTTGATAGAATCCCTCCTTGAGTGGATTGCTAATGATAGAGCATGATGGAGTGAAAAGATTCACATAGGAGCCTCTTCTATGATCATGCACAAAATATCACGGTGCAAACAACACTCCAAAACCTCTCACATTGTCAATAATTTAAAAATAAAATCAATGCACAAATAAAATAACCATTGTGAAACACATTTTTGTTGGGGGAAAGAGAATACAAAACTTTGTATTGATGAAAAGCAGGAAATAAATTTACATAATTAAAAATAACAATGTTACCTAAGGGTAGCCATGAATATAACCTTCAAGCTTCCTCTTTAGGTGGTTCCAGTCCTATTTGAGGCTTTCTCTCTTAAATGGAGTAGTGACTAGAAGAGAATTTCTCCTTAGTGGTAGACGAAAATACTCAATGTCGATACCATGAGATGTAATGAAGCTAGAACTAGCAAATGTTTGAATAACTAATTACACCTCATATGGTATAATCTCGCATTCATTGAACTCCTATAACTCTTGAGATTTCCTTGTATTTAAAGGTTTTATTTGGATAATGCCATGCATGGGAAGTGAATACGTTTCCCAAGTTAGGCCATGCAATTACATCTTTAACTCTAGTAATTTATCACGACTAGAGAAAAATCAAGCTTTTGACCCTTTTCCAATCTCTTAGTGTGCATGTAAATAGCCAAAGTGTGTATTTCGATGTGTTGGTGACATGAAGATTATGATAGTATTAAAGGAATACTCACAGAGACTACTCAACCTATAGAATTAATAGGTGGTGGAACCACATATCTTTGGTCCACTGCATCACTTGAATTTAATTCTCCATAGATGATTCAACCATTCATTGTAACATGATGCTCTCAATAGCTTCATTATATCAATATCTGAAAATAAATGATGTTTTATGTGAAAAACCCTTTCATTTGTGTAAGTGGAAAAAAATGGTGTGATAACATCCACCTTGGTAGACAACTTTTGTAGAAGATCTAGATAAGGTCTTAATTTGCGCACATCATTCTTTAATTTATCCCAAGCCAACCACCTAGTTTGTATCATGTCATTCTTCCCAATAGTACATTTTTGGATCCATCTGATTACTTGCTTGCTTTGCTCCAATTCCTTCAAGGTCTTATCTCTTTCCCATGAAGATTAAATGCCCTTTTCCTAGGTTGTATCCAATTGAATTTTAAAACAAACTATCTTCTACTCCTCATATCCTATATATATCCTTAGGCATTCTACCTATACACTATCATTCTTTGGTGGCCTCTTCTGTTTCCAAATTTCTCCTCAGGAAACTTGATTTCTCGGAAGTATCAACTTCTACTCTTAGAGTTGTCACGCCCAATTAGCACTTTCTCACTGACGTCTTATGGCCCTCAACATATTTATCCAATTTATCATCCTTATCATATATATCCTTATTACTTTATTCCAATCTTTCTTGTTGCCTAAAATTCAATCTCAAATTCTTTCAACTATGGTTTTGTCCTTGTGCTTCACCTTAGTCTTGGAATTTATTAACTCTATTTTCAACCTCTTACCGTCAAATTCAAGGTGATCCCCACTAACTCATAACACTAACATTGATATGCATCCTACACTTGACTCTAAGTAGCCTCCATGGAACCATATTTAAATTTACCACCTCATAAGCAGGCATCAACCTATTCAAGTCATGACCTACCTCGAGCATCTCCTTCTTTTTTTTATTTCTACCATACATTTCCCTCTCACCTTTATCACTTTGTATGTTGTCTATCTATGTCTATGGTTGCAAAAATTTTGAAGTAGGATATTGGTCTTGACCAGGGGCGAAATGAATAAATAGATGTGGGTTAGGAGGATACATGGGGGAGAAATGGAAAATCTTACATCATTGTTGTGTGGATCACCCATGAATGGGAAATTCATGGTTGACTTTACCCTTGGATATGAGGGATTGGATGAATTGATGGAGGAAGGAGGTGGTGTAGGGAAAATATTTCCCCGCATAGATTGAGTTTGAGTGGGTGGAATAGTGAATTGTGGAGTTGTGGAAGGGATGGTAAAATGGAAGGATGGAGTGGTAGGAGGATGAAATGGAATGCCATATTTAGTCATAAGGCGTGGAGAAGGTATATGTCTAAAGATGGATGGGTCATCTAGATGAAAATAAACAATATCTCCAACCTTTACCTTCTTCAATTCAAGCTTCCTTTCAGAGTGTCTTCCTTCTTATTTTTATTGGGATCGTCATCATGTATTTTATTATTTTCATCATAACTATTTGGATTCTCAAGAGGTTGTCCATATCTAGCTATAATCATTGTCCCTTAAGTACATATTCAAACCAATTGTGAAGCTTGGTAAATCTTAAAAAACAACAGTGGAATTTGCAAAGCTGGAATTTTTAAATTAAATCACAAAATATTGTGGATCATTCACCATTACTCTATACACTTACCCATTAAATTTCTTTTAAATGATTTGATGACTTGGCCAATTGGAGACATTTGGGTAAGACAAAGTACAAGCAAAAATTTGTCGGATGAAATCACAAAAGTCCCACAAGCTAACTTGGAGTAAACTTGTGGCTCATATAAACACGATATCATACTCCTTGTTAGCAAGTAGACTCTCTCTTATTAGTCCCTGCTGAAGGCGTAGAGGGACTATAAAGATCAATAAATCGTTGACTTCATATTAACTTTCCCTTTGACTGTAAATTTTTGCACAATCTCTATTGTTAGAACTAGAGAATACAAAGCATTATTTTTTATATAATAAAAAATAATTATTTGTCATCAACTCATTGGAGAATAGATTCGAAGTCTTATTGCCATCTTTGCTATTCCCAATGTTTTAAATGTTTAGATATCCAAAGTTTTGAGCATCGACGCTCTTTTTTAATTTTTTTTATCTTTTATTTTTATTGAAATGTTTACATACCGAAAGTTTTGAGCATTGACACTCTTTTTTAGGTACTTGAATGGGCCTGGCAGCTTAAATGTTTACATAGCATGAGGTCCTTAAACAGGCCAGACATCATTAAATATTTACTTAAATAGGCTTGTCAGAGTACATTTTTCCTTGTCGAAGGCGTAGAGGGACTATAGCGATCCATAAATCATTGACTTCATATTAACTTGCCCTTTGACTATAAATTTTTGCACAATCTCTATTGTTAGAACTAAAGAATAGAAAGCATTATTTTTATATAATAAAAAATAATTATTTGTCATCATCTCATTGGAGAATCGATTCGAAGTCTTATTTCCATCTTCGTTACTCCCAATGTTTTAAATGTTTAGATATCCAAATTTTTCAGCATCGACGCTCTTTTTTTATTTTTTTTATTTTTTAATTTTATTTAAATGTTTACATATCGAAAGTTTTGAGCATTGACACTCTTTTTGAGGTACTTGAATAGTCCTGACAGCTTAAATGTTTACATAGCGCGAGGCCCTTAAATAGGCTTGACAGCCTTAAATGTTTACTTAAATAGGCCTGTCATAGTACATTTTTCCTCCAATTTTTGCATACAATATTGCAGTGAATTTGGGCAATATTTTTGTCCACCGCCACTCGCATAGTCATCATATGTTTCATATTTCTTCTATGTTTGGAATGCAATTTAGTCAGCATTGAAGATACATATATTCTTTATTGGTTCAGTGGTTTCTGGTTGTTCACTGGTTCGTTGGTTCGTTGGTAGTTGTTTGTTGTTGTTTGGTTCAACTTTGCAAGCTTGAAGTCCTGCACTTGCAGTTGGACCTATTGGTGCTTTCTCATTGGTTTGTTGCTTGCTACTTTATTTTGTTTTCTTCAAATTTTCAAGGTTGGAGTCCTGCACCCGCAGTTGGAGTTATTTTTGCAATTTGCAAGGTTCAAATCGTGCACCCACAATTGGACCTAGGATTCTGTAATTCATCATTGACGAGTAAGTTTCAATACCATAGTTTCATTCATATTTGTTCTTTATTGTTTACTATTTACAGTTTGCAAGTAATAATGTTTAGGTATTTATTCATCATTCCTATCCTGCAGAATTTCCATAGAGGTTGGCGTATCTTTTCCTCCTGCTCTTAAATTTTCCTTCAATTGTTTCCCCAAACTCTACACCATGTGTGTGCCAATGTCATCTGCACAACTCCGACTATCATTTTTCCTAGAATTACAAATCCCGATCCTTTGCCTTATGTGACGAAGTGAAAATCTAACGCCTCAATTGAATAAGGAAATTCTTTAGCCTTCCCACCATGCCCTCGATGATATTCCCACCTTGCCTAGGAATGAGTACCTACGTGCCTTTGCAAAATGTTCTTGTAGAATAAAACTATAGGTAGGTGTAGAAGGGATAAGTATGATACAAAGGTAACCAAGCTGCCACAAAATTGCACACCATTGTCAGGCATTATCCATATTTATCGATGACATATTTTAGTAATTTATAAAGAGAACGTTTCAGGACCTAAAATGCAAATCATGGGTAAAGGATGAAGATAAAACACAAAATGACTCAGGTCCAAACATCAATGTTGATTTCGGAGTATCCTCCCACATGATAAATAGAACTCTTGTAAGGGTTCAGACTTCCAATAGTTGTTGAGAAGATGAAAAAAAGATTGTTAAACTGTCAAATTTCTTTTGGCCAATGGGCTTGACACATAGAAAATTGTTAGGCCGATGTTTTGCGATTTGCTAGCTAAATTTCTTCTATATAGTTTATAAAATGGGCTTTACACACAGAAAATTGTTGGGATGGTGTTTTGCGATTTTCTATCTAAATACTCAATCTTTGTACTGAGAAAATTGATACTATTGTTTTATTTGCATTATCTCTTCTATATGGTTGGGCACTAATTGTAGCTTTGTTTTTCTGTCATATGCTATAGAAACCACGGAGCACTGGATTTGAGAGGAACAAAGGTTGAAAGATACAAAGCATAGTTGGTATGCACTCCCAAACTTATACTTATATTTTTTGTTATTTTCATATTATCTAAACATAACTAAGAAACATCTTGAAAATCACAACTTAAAAGTTGGAGCAAGCAACAGATGTTGAATGCTATCAAATAGATGCACACTCCATTGTACATGACAACATTGACCAGGTATTGCGTAACAATGCCCTTTTCAGATTCGATGCATTTTTGTATATTGCAGGAGATATTGTAGGAGATTCCCTTTGCAACTTGTCCTGAAATTAGACATGCTAGTTGAAATATATGTCTGCAACTATGATTCACAAGATGTCCTAGTGAATGGTGCAGATGGAATACTCAAAGATTATACCAAAACAGAAAAAGTTGATGTCCTCTGGATTAAGTTCCATGACCCACATATTGGCCACCGACAAGCCAACCAGTTATCTTATCTATATAATTCAAACACTTCGCATGAATGGATACCTATATTGCGAATATCAAAACCAATATCAACATCGGCAAAGACAGGTCAACTGAAGATTTGAAAACAATTTTCAATTCAACTTGCATGTGCACGTACAATCCACAGATCACAAGGGCTAACACTTGATAGTGTTGCCTTCAACCCTGCTGGAATACAAATACATGGACTTGTATACAGCTCTATCCCGTGTTAGAAACATAGAGTCCTTGTATTTGCTAAGCGCTCTTACAAAAGATAGCTTCAAATTCAAACATAAATTTGAGATGCAACGCCTTTGGACTAGTGCAAAATGGCATCTGCAATATGATTACCAATCCATACAAACAAACTCATCTGTATCAATTCTCTCACTTAACATGCATAGCTTAAATGCACATATGAATGATATACTCAATGACTATGACACATTGCAATCTGATATTTTGTGCTTGCAAGAAACATACATGACATTATGCATGCAAAACAAGCAATTTCCAAATCACAATTCCATATCAAGTTAAATTATGCATGGAGTGATGATATTAGTGAAAAAACATACAATTTTGGATCATATGCATTTCAAAGAAAAAAATGTTGAGATGGTGCTAGCAAGAGTAATTTTTCGTGGATTGCAAATTGCAATATTGAATCTCTATGCCATTCTGCATGCAACATTGCCCAACATAATGAATGTTGTTTCAAATGCACTACACCATTTACATCTGAATGAAAGCATTATCATTCTAGGAGATTTCAATGTTGACATGCTACAAAATAGTGCCATAACAAAAGAATTGGAAAGCTACATGTGCAATTACAATCTCCAATTTCTTTTGGATAAGATAAAGTATGTACAAAACGCACTTATTTACCATGTCTGGTCAAATGTGCCCATTTCACAATACACCCTCTTTATCTTAGACACATAATGGTCTGACCATGATACAATTTGTCTTGTACTTGAATTATGAAATATACTTCAAGCATATTACAAAATCATATTTTCATGTCTCAAAGCATATATGGATACTTTGTTGCACAAAACTAAATCATTCAACTAGGATCATCCAACTTCTTAATATTTTCTGGCTTGTAATAGATTTTGGCCAGAAATAATTATATATAACCACAACCATGGATCAAGAAAAACAAAGGTCCATGCTTCTAACTCTATCTTTTACTCTATTCCTTTGATTCTCATTTATTTTATGTGCATATTACTTGTTTTCCCTTTCATACCAACTTACATTCATGT
>ML801007.1:0-117474 GCA_009831015.1 Picea engelmannii
TTTTTAATAAGCCAGGTTATGAGCTTTCTGAGTCTCAGAGCTGACTTTGAATTTTGGTTTGGTAGCAGGCCCATCACACTTGCTCGTAGTCACCAGTACTTTGCCAAGTTTATGTTCCCTGCATTTTTTGAATTTATGTTCCCTGATTTTTAAATAAGCCAGGTTATTAGCCTGCTCAGTTTCAGAGTTGACTCTGCATTTTGCGTTAGTAGCCCATGTACTGCTTGCTTGCATCATATCTCTCCTTGTTTATGCATGCATTCCAATCTGGCAATTAGCATACTGGATTTCTAGATATTCTTGAACGACATGGTATTTGAGGTAGAGTTCATGGTGCTTGACAGGATCCAATTGATGCATATGAAGGTTGTTTTCTACTTGTTAGCATCTGCATCGTGGGCTGCATTTGTTGTATGTTCTGTTAGTTGTCTTTCTGCATTTCTCTCTTGGATATGTCTTAGGCACTTCCTTGAGTTACTGTAATGGATGTATTTGAATATTATCAGCTTTTTGGGTCATCAGTGGACACTTATTATTTCTTGAATTCATTTTATCTTAGGTTCTGCAGTTTGAGACAACACGAGAGGGTTATGTCTTCTGTGCAGGGACCACATCCCTTGTACAAGCCAAAGATAGGCTCCCTGGTGCCAGACAAGGATCCTCTGTGTGCTGCTGTGCAGGCAGGGAGTGGCCATAATGACAACCACAAGGGAACTTCTCAGCAGTGTGATTATGATGTTGAATATGTCGATGATAGCGATTCTATGAGAGTCCTTGTCAGAGACACTGTTCGGGCCTTGCTCACCAATGGAACTTGGTTGACATCAAATTCTGTTTTTGGGTACGTGTTGCTTCTTTTAATTAGTTTGTTTGTGTAAGGTGGAATTCATTTCTTTCAATCAACCTCTAAAACTGTGAAAATTACTGAAGTATGGAATCTGGTAACAGATATCCTTGATTATTCAGAAAATATCACTACATATTTTGATAAGGCCTGATAGGCCTTCCTGGTGTGGGGGATGTAGAAAAAAAAAATGGAAAAATTGTTTTAGGTGAAGAGTTTACTGGTCGTGACAGGCATAAAAATAAATCAAGATGATCAGTCATGTCCATAAATGTTTTTTGTGACAGGTGTGGATATGACCAGCAGGGATCTTTGGCAGTGTCCCCTGCACGCACGGATGGTGTTTTGGGTCTTGGAAGTGGTATGGCGAGTCTTCCATCTCAATGGGCAAAGCAAGGCCTCATCAAGAATGTGATAGGTCACTGTATTTCTGGAGGAGGACGAGATGGGGGATACATGTTCTTTGGTGATGATCATGTATCCACCTCAGCCATGACTTGGGTTTCCATGCTTGGCAGGCAATCCATGTAAGTTCAAAATAAGTCCACTTTCTCTGCTCTCTCTGTCTTTTCAATTGAAAGTTCAGCATAATCAAGTAAAATCTTTCTCAACATACTTCCTAAATATAATCCTCAACACATAAAAGTTTCATCAGTATAATAGGCACCAAATCGAAGTTCATCACATATCGGAATTCATCTTTAATTTCACCCTCAAGGAACATAGCATAAAATCATTTCTCAGTCTCACCGAGCTGCTAATCTTTAATACTCTGATTCATCAGAGCCTTCTTGTTTTGAATCCATTTGTGCTAATTATTTCATTGACCCAAACATTGTGTAAACTGTATGAGCTCCCATTTGCTCTCCTTTCACATGCTTCAGTACAAGAACCATAGAGAGTCTGGATAAGGTTATTCATCTAAAGCCTTGATTATATGGATGGGACAAAATTCCTCTAGATCCACACCATGGTTATTTTAGGCTTCAGAATATTCACAATGTTGTTCTTCGTCTTCATTTTGTGTTTGATTTTACAGACTAAGCTAGTCTTCTAGAGTTTCAACCTGCTCTGACACATCTGCAGTTAATTCCTGTAATTCTGGTTTCTGTACCCTGAGATATAGCACCAAAACCATTATCCTTCTTTTTCCCTTTGGAAAGTTACAGTTTCTCCTTTGCATGTGCTATTCATCTATCTAAACTAGTTTTGATCGTTTTCTCTTAAAGTTTTCCCATCCCTTCACTAAGTCTCCACAGCAATCTGTGTTGGAAGAGATCTTGGAGGCTATCTAACCCTGCTTTGCCGCTGAGTATTTCTTCATGTCCATGCTGTCATAGGTCTAACAGTCCGAGTTGCCCCATGAGCAACATTAGCTTCTTATTGAACCCTTGTACAAAAGAGATTTCCATAGCTGAACAACAATGAGGATTATTAAATAGAAATAAAATAGTTACATTGATTTCAAGAGAAGGATAATGCCCATAATAATGCATTGGGAGGTGATAGTATGAACCCTTAGCTTCTACTCAGAGTCGCACATTTAACTTTCCATATAAACCATAGATCTTCCTCTTCTACAATTTATCTGCAATTCACTTGGTTTCTTATCACAATGCATAATCGCCTCTTTACATCTTTCTCTGTGATTTTCCTTGAAGTTTAGTTCCATGCCCTGGAATAATAATATTTGAAACACTTATAAACAGATTAGCATTTCCCAAAATAAACAATGCCACCTACATTTTTATTACATATTTCCTGTGACATATCTATTAGCATCTCATTTTCTGTCTAACCATTCTTTAATGTGGAAATTGTTTATAAATATCGTTTACCACAATCTTTCATCTTGTTTTGATTATAACAAATTGAAATTGTCAAAGGATAGATTCCATGTTTCTAGTTGTCACCCAAGTGTCTACATTAGTTCCAGTTCAAGATCTTAATCAGTTGTTATTTTACATACAACTTAGCAGGTTTAATCCTCAACAAGGTTCTTCCTTTTCTTTGTGACCGTTCTGATATAGATATCTAAGGTTCCAATTTCCAAATGTCTTAAAACATTCCTTTGCCACATGCCATCCTAGAGAAGGATACTGAACTAGATTCCATGTTTCTAGTTGTCACCTAAAAGTGTCTACATTAGTTCCAGCTTAAGATCTTAACCAGTTGTTTTTTCACATGCAGCTTAGCAGGTTTAATCTTCATCAAGGTTCTTCCTTTTCTTTTCGACCTTTCCGATATAAATATCCAAGGTTCCAATTTCCAAATGTCTTAAAAATTCCTTTACCTCAGATATCTTAGAGAAGGATACCAACTATTTTGAGACAGATTATTAGATAAGACGAGGAACATCTTAGGTTATCACAAATAGGAATAACAATCTGAGAACATTTTTACCATCGTTTCCAAAGGGATTTGAACAATATGATAAAGCTTCATCTTTTACTTCTCCTATAATATACAAAATGTTAAATATACGAACAACCCTTGTTGTTTTCAAGCAAGTTGCATTTTTCTCCTTTCATATTATCAGCCATTTCCTTGCTCATTTTGTTAATATTTTTAGTCGACCGCTTGAGACATGGAAGTTGGTAGCTAATGCATAGTGTTGAATAACTGAATTTTTTAGCTCCATGCTGTACACTTGCCAATTAATGCATGTATTTTACTTGCTTAGTTTCCATCTGACCATAAATCATTTATTATAAACTATAATGTATTCAGGTGACCAAGATACTTTCTTTTTGGACTCCCTATATGAGGAATTATCAATATGTATTGTGCAAAACCCTTTATAAAAGATGATAGATTCCCCAACTCTGTATATGTAACTGTTATCCATTCTTTTTTACTTGTTATATTTATTTTATCCATAGCTCACTCCCATGTTTAACAAGAGGAATCTTGTAGGAAAAATGGTTTCCAATGGAGGCTACTTCTCTCTCCTTTCTGCAACTATCTCCATCCTTGCTTAAGAAGCCATTACTCCATTTGAATAGCTTCATAGAATGAGTGGCTATAACTTCTGCCCTAACATGCAATTTAGGTTCAAATTACTAAACAAATGTTGTCAATTGGCTTTCCAGTCTATTCCACAATATATTGATCTGTTTGCAGATGTAAAACTATGTCAATTGAAAGATGATTGTTAATCAACTAAGATCCAGTTTGTAGGAGCCGTACTCATTTAGGACCTGCAATTGCTATTACCATATACCCCATGGCATATAGTATTAACAGAAAGAAGAAGTAAAGAGACATCGTTGCAATTGTATTCCTTCAGAAACATCACCATGAAAACATACAACTCCATTCTGTCTAAGCCTTGGAAAAGTACATCACTAATTTTAATATATTCCGATGTGTTCTTGAAGCTCAGTCCAGAATTTTTTACAAATTAATTATATTCTCTGAGGAGTATCTTCCCCTCATAAAGCCTGTTTGCTATTTACTTACAATATCATCCTGCATTTTAGGCTTGGCCAATAATTCATAGGGACACTGAGTTGTATTATAGGCCTCTAGTTAGAAACAACTCCCATGTCTTCTGCTTTAAGAATTATCTTGAAATCCCTTTAAAATAACTTTCTTGATTTAATTTGTTATTCAAAATAATCTTTGAACTTCTACTCACACACTGTTCTCTTGTTTTTCAGAAAACACTATAATCTGGGGGCTGCACAGATAAATTTTGGGCACAAACCCCTTCACAGAGATGAACATGGAAAAAAACTAGGACGAATAATACTTGATAGTGGTAGCTCCTACACATACTTCACAAATCAAGCTTATGGTGCTTTCCTCTCAGCTGTAAGTATCACAAATGACCATTCCCTCATACTATAAGGACTTTCTCTCTCTAATAATGCAATGTTGACAGGTTAAAGAAAACCTATCTGGAAAACAGTTAGAGCGAGATTCATCGGACTCATTCCTACCACTCTGTTGGCGAAGGAAAAAGGGGTTCAGGTAAAGGGCTTTACTTAAGTTTTGAAAATCAAGTGCGAGTTCAATTTCAACAATTCAATCTCAGGCTTATTTAGAGTACAAATTATAAAAACTATGGCCATTGGCAAGATGTTAGTAATCCTGAATGCTTCCTGAATTTTGTGAAATGTATCAGATCTGTTGCAGAAGCTGCGGAATACTTTAAGCCGTTAACATTCAAATTTAGACGCACCAAAACAAAAAAATTGGAAATTTTTCCAGAAGGTTATTTGGTCGTCAATGTAAGCATGCATAAGCTTTGACATACTCTATGAGAACTGTCTCTTTCCACCATATGAGATTGTAACATAAGATAACATTCAAGGATCAACATTATGAGTCTGCCAAAGAAGAAATTGCCACAGAAGCTCTTTATTGATTAAGCTTAACAATTGCTATGATAAAAAATTTGATTGATGAATGAGTTTCAATGCACAGAAAAAAGGTAATGTCTGCTTGGGGATCCTGAATGGTACTTCAATAGGTATTGTGGACACAAATATTCTTGGAGGTAATGAAACGCCATATTGTTTTTCTGCTTTTTGGTTGTGTTTTTGTCAGGCTGATTTTTCTATAAACATGGCATGAATGACCTTGGGTGGGCTTGTTTCTAGAGCAGTTGAGGCATGCTCTTCATCTACATGTTGGTGATGGTCTTAAGATAAAGTAACAAAATTGTGTTGCATTTTGCAGATATATCTTTGCAAGGGCACCTTGTTGTTTATGACAATGAGAAAAACCAGATCGGCTGGAATCGCTCGGATTGCCAAAAGATTCCCGAGTTCTGAACCTTATCCTTTTTTTCACCTATGGTTCTTATTTTATAGGATTCGGTGAATAAGATTCGGTGCAATTTTTAATTTTTCACGTGATTTTGTGCATGACAGAGATATGGCAAACCAAGGTTGCCCGAGCGAGGGAGGGGAGCAGGAGCCTAGCGCAGGGAGTGCCATTTCCCAGGAGTGTTGTTCCGGGAGTGTCTTTTATTTATATATATTTTTATATATTGTAATGCATTTATATTAAAAAAACATGCATAATATCAAATTAGTTGCATAATAAATGAAAACATGCATATTTGTGGAATATTAGCTCATTACGAAGTTAGAACGTTATTAATGATTTCATAGTACATTAATGATTATATTCAAATTTTGAAAGAAAATGTTATGAATAAACAACAAAGAACATTTAAATGACAAATATAAATGGCATACATGTTTTATCATTTCTTATAATGGGATCCTCATCATTAGTATTATTCTTAGTCCTTTGCCTATTGTCTAGCCTTTGGCTCTCTACCTTGTTCCTCTAGGGACATTAATCAACACCACCCAATTTTGATGAAAGTGTCTAATCCAAGCCTTAAAATATGGTTGAAAAAGTTTCACATGCCTAATCAATGATTTTGGTTTGAATGAAAGATACATTTTTACTAAGGCCATGACAAAGGAGTTCATCAATCAACACCACCAATATCGGGTTAAGTAAAGACTTAGTGTTTGTTATCACACAATCTTGCACTTTAGTGCAAAGCCTTCACAAGGTACAAAGATGAGTGTAACATTAGAAGTGTTACCACCAATTTTACATTTTTTGTTATCGGGAATTTATCATCAGGGGTCCAAAATTGAAATTATTGGCAATATTGGGGGAAAATATCGAGAAACTTAAAAAATACAAAAATAATCATTTTTGCAATTATTTAAACTTCTAAAGCAACGCCAACATCAAACAAACACATTTTCACATAAATATGAAAAAAACTGCAATATAAGATGCATAAGATGTCAAGTTGTACATCAAAAAACAATATCGAAATATGATATATATCTAGAGTCATAATTCTTGATAGGATAATACAAAATCACATCAAAACAAAAATAAATGTATCTCGTGAGATGATCATCATGAAACATCTAGAGACTAATATCCTACATGGTTAATCATGATGCACTAAGATATCAACGATTCCCTCTACCCCTTTTATAGGAAAAGATCACCACTGATGCTTTTACTCTAGAAGGAATAGGTGGGTGTGTTGAGGTTGTTGAGCCTAAGGTGGAAGGTGCAACTCCTAGGGATAAGGTGGAAGATGAAATGGGATATCTTCCTCTTCCCCTAGTTGACAGTCTCTGTGGAGGTCATGGCATTGGCTATGGAAAACTCTTAATGTTCTCCTCCTACTCCAAATTTGTCTCTCCTAGAAGTGGAACATCCTCTAATATCCCCTTCTCCTCCAACTCATCAATATCATGTTCCAACAATTCAGGGGCCTCCTCCATGACAGGCCTCTTGGTCTCCACCCTCCACAGACTCGTGGTGTCAAGTGCATTCAATGAAATGACATCTATGTCAGGTACTTTGTTTATCTACCTCACCCACAACCTGCGATTGTAGTAGACATAGACCATGCCATTGAGGTGGTGGGTATCTAACCTGTATGAGGGCCAATTTGTAATTAAAGGATGATGTCCCATGTGCATAAATTAAAATTAATAAAATTAAAATAAATTAAAATTTTGATTTGAACATTTATAACTTGGTGCGCTTCTTAGAGTGTATCTCTTCAAAGACATTTTAGTTTCACTCACACCTTAAAGAGTTGCAAGTTTGAATCAACGCTCAAATGGAAAAAATTTGCAACTCTGTGACTCTTCTACCATAGTTTGTCCACTAAACATTTACATCAAATAAATGGAAAAGAAAGACAATTAATTATATTTCCATCGAGTAACAAATAGATAGAAATGAAAGACATTGAAATCTGAAAGCTTGAAACAAATTTTAGTTGTAGCTTACCTGGCATCTTAGTGGTTCTCTCTTGGATATCCATATCATACCCAAATGTCCCAACGCTCAACTTATATAACTCAATTTGTTTGGAAATATCTGAGTGTTCAGTGGGAGTCAACACCATCCTTTGAACACATTGGAAAAATACATCAATAACCTCTGCATCAAATCTAAATCCACATGCAAAAGAGTGTGTGGGGTTGAGGTAGAGCTCTACTAATGAATCAAACAATGGAGAGTGTTGTTCCATTTCTCATCAGTCACACTCTGTATCTCGACTCGTCTAGTGAATCCATTTTCCTCCTTGTCCTCATAGAATCGATGGATAGCTTCCTCTTTCTCCTTTGTTTTCACTATGGACCGAATAGAATATTGCCCTCTAGGCACTAACCTTGACACAAAGAAGGGTGAGGATGTTGACATGATAGACATTGTGGAATGTGAGCCCGAGGATTGAATTTCCCCCACTCCTGAGATGCTTGCATATCTATTTGCAAGTTCAAGCCTCATTTCTTCCCTTTGATCTCTCTTCCTATTCATTTCAAAAATGGATTGATTTACAAAGTGAACAATTTCCTGGGTAGATGTTGGGCAAATCCCCACTTCATTCACTAGGATTTTGGCAAGGCTGTATTTCAAGCGGTTGATTCTACCAAACATTTCCATGCCACATAACTTGCAATTCAACCTCATTCTATTATGGCCATAATAAGGTAGACCATACTCCCACATTGGGTCCAATGGTTTTGGCATTTTTATATGTGTGGCTCATTGATTAAATTTGTAAACCTATGGGACAAAAAAATGGGAGAAATTTAGAATCCAAATCCACAAAAAAATTCAAGAATGTTACAATTAAAATACCATAGCTACATAAGTGTTAAATTCTCCATTAAAAAGGGGAAAAAAAGGTATATATAATGGACATTGCAAACCCTATACTAAATCTTGAAAAACAAAGAAAATGAAGGAATAATTATTTTTACATCCCCTAGGAATATGGATATGGTAAATTGGAGTGGATCCCACTCCACAAATGCTTGGTTGATGGCAATGAAAACTATAGATTTCCCATTCTTTGCTTGATGAACAATGGTCACAATAGCTTTAGAGCTCAACCCCCCTTAGCACCATTTGCAAAATGTGAGACTAAAACCCAAAATTGCGATTGAAAGTTGAATAAATTGGATGGAAAAACAACAGGTCGATAATTTTCTTCATCTAACAACAATTACCCAATTTATTGCGATAAATTCAAATTTAGAAATTATCACAATTATTTCAGGTGATATTATCACTGAGGTTTGTTTTGGTGATATTATCATGATAATTTTCATAATATCGCGATAAGTGTAACACTGGTTACCACTGTCACCTAGGCAACAACTTCCCTCATTTTAGTGAATGAAGGATCCAACACAAGAGAGGTTTTCCTAATAGCTTCAAGGAATCCTAAGGCAAGACACAATCAAGTTTAAGGTCTCATATGTAGCTACTCAATACACCACCAATGAAATATATCAAGCAAGGTGAGGGTAAGGTGGTTGTTCAAAGTATTTTTTAGGGTTTGAATGGATGTGTCTTTAGGGTTGTCTAAAGGATTCATCAAATTATTATTCAATGTAAAATGATCCCCAAGCTACTCAAATCTAGAAATTACAAATGATTGTTGTAAAACTTGCATAAAAATTAGGAAATTACGACAACAAACAAGGTACAAGATCAATACAATTTAGTCCTAAAAATGAGTTATAAGCTAGTAGAAAATAGGGTTAAAACAATGAATAAACCTAGGGTTTGTATCACTTGTGAAACCAGAAATTTAACATGCATATAACAACCAATAAATGTTTTTTTAATTCATATGAGATATAAACGATATATTATTACAACAATGAGTGTTCCATATATAGGGAACATATGGTGATCATCCATGAAAGGATGCGTCCCTTGAATAATGAGTAACTATGTATTATTATCATTTACTTATTATATATGATATTTAATAATCAATATTATTCTAAGATAATGTCTTCCCGATGTTGTCCAAACATCAACACTCCCTCTCAATGAGGGAGACATTCTGCATCATGCCAATCTTGTCTATGAAGTATACAAACTTCATCCTTGACTCATGACACTTGTATGTCAGTCTTGGGAGATGTCTCTCTCCAACCTAAACTGAGGAGAAAATCCTTTTGCGACTCTCCCTTTTGATCCAATTAACTCTCTCTGAGATGAGGCTCACTCCAGGTCCACATGTAATAGCATATAACATCTTGAGTCTATCATTCCTTGTCAAATCACCGTGACTAGGAAAAAGACCACACTAGGATCTTTTAGCACAAGTACACGCCTGTGAGTGAATGTTAGCCTGATGCTAACTGACACATGGAAAACACTTCAAGAACCTCGAGTCCATATTATTCCTTCTCATGATCAAGAAAGGACTGCGTCTGGGCCCATTTACCACAAGTGCACCTTTATGATAAATGTATCCTATCTCCCTTGGTCTGCAACCCAATATAGGAGAAGTTTCTCCTGATATTGAAACATCAACACTCCCTCTTAGCTAGGGAGGTATCTTTCCATAGTAGTACACAACTACTGTCCAGAGACACACAATCTCCGCCAGTGGTACACAACCACCATAGTAGCAAAAGGTTTGTCACACATGGCACTCCCATGTGGACTTCTAGAGGCTACTCCCTCTAGGAACACTTAGGGTCAACTCCCCATAGTGTGTGACGTCAAGGGTCAACTCCCTTGAGATGTCCTCATGTTATCTCCACATGGGACATTGGGCTATAATCCCAAATGCACTTATCCCTTCTCGAATAAGTGTCCTCACAGATCAACTCAACTCAATTCACAGAGAAGTATGATCTTGAGAATGTTTGTCACAGATGGCACTCCCATGTGGACTTCTAGAGGCTACACCCTTTAGAAACACTAGGGTCAATTACCATAATGTGTGACGTCAAGGGTCAACTCCCTTGACATGTCCTCATGTGCTCTCCACATGGGACATGTCCTCATGTGTTCTCCACAAGGGACGTTGGGATATACGCCCAAACACACTTATCGCTTCTCGAATAAGTGTCATCAAAAATCAACTCAACTTAGTCACAGAGGAGTACGATTTGGAGAATGTCTCAGGAAGCTGCAAACATCAACACTCCCTCTCAGTGAGGAGGCATTCTTTGCCACACTAAGTCTGTCATGGAATTACTTTAACTTCGTCCTGGTTTGGTAAGAACATCAACAACTTGCTCATCTGTAGGAAGGTACAACACCGATACTTCCTTCCTCTGCACCATGTCTGAGATGTAATGGTACTTGATCTTAATGTGGTTTGATTTTTCATGAAACACTATATTCTCTGAGATCTCCACACAACTTTGGATACTATAATGAATAATGGTGGAATCCATCACATGTTCGGATAAATCTACAAGGATCTTGCGAAGCCACACTACTAACTGACATACTTAATGCAATGTACTCTGCTTCTGTTGTGCTCAAATCCACATAAGTTTGTTTCTTTCTACACCGGGAAACCATGTAAGATCCCAAAGTGAAGCAACACCCGAAGGTGCTCTTTTTGTCCACTGCGCTCCCTGCCCAATCAGATTCAATATATTCTTGCCATATCATATCAATACTGGAAGTATATCTTAGACCATGTCCAACTATGCCTCGCAGGTATCTTAACACATGCTTCACAACAATCTAGTGTGTCTATCTCAGTTGACTCATAAAATGGCTAAGTGAATTCACTGCATAACAAATATTTGGTTTGGTGTTAACCAGATACATCAATGATCCAATCAGTTGTCTGTATAGAGTCAGATCAATTTCGTCAGAATTAAAAGAAGACACTTAGTTTCTTCAAATTTGTCACCATTGGTGTAGCCACGAGATTCAAGTTCAACATCCCAAAATTATTCAATATCTCAACTATGTACTTCCCTTGACTCAGAAAGATCTCATCAGTTCTCTGCCACACCTCTAGTCCCAAGAAGTAGTGCATCATACCAATGTACTTCATCTCAAACTTAGAGGCCAACACATACTTTCATTCAACAATAAGGCTCTTTGTATTGGTGATGAATAAAACATCAACATAGAGGACCAAAATCAGGGACTCACCATTAACAGTCATGTAGTACAGGTTGGGATCGAAAAAACTTTTTTTGAAGCCCAAAAATCATTAGGTGTCCATCAATCCTTGCATGCCAAGCTCGAGGTGGCTGCTTGAGTCCATAGAAGGCCTTCTTCAACCTACACACATGAGACTCATTCTCATGTATCACGAAACCATCTGGCTGCTTGATGTATACTTCTTCCTCAATATCTCCATTGAGAAAGGTTGTCTTTACATCCATCTAATGTACTCTCTAACCCATGGATTTTGTAGGGGAGATAATCATCCGGATAGAAGTGTATTGAGAAACATGAGAAAATGTCTCCTCATAAACTATTTCCTCCACCTGAGAGAATCCTCTAGAAACAAATCTCTTTTTGTGCCTCTCAATGCTCCCATCAACTGTGTGTTTGATCTTGTAGATCCATTTGGAAGTCACTACAAACTTCCCCTCAAGTCTCAGAACAACATCTCACACATCATTCTTCATGATGTATTGATACTTTTCCATCATGACATCTCTCCATAGTACATGACTAGTTGCCTCCTCATAATAGGAAGGCTAAAAAATGAATGATGTGGCTCATAGCTACGGCATAACATGAATATCTCTGAGGTATCTTGCTCACTTAGAAAGTACCACGAGGAGGTACATATCCTTATGCCTCCTGTAGAGTCTGACCAACCCATGTAGGTCTCTTCCGAATTACTACAATATCTCTGGGAACATCAACTGGAGATACAGGATCAACATGATCAATTGGATCAATTTTATCAATCTCCATGTGAGATCCTCTGGATCTCTTTAAAGGATACCTCTTCCTCAAAGGTAACATCTCTTCTCACCTCAATCTGTCTCTGACCAGGGATGTAGATCCGGTATGCCTTCGAAGACTCACTGTACCCCACAAATGTACCCTTTTTTCTTGAAGTGTCTATCTTGATCCTTTTCTCTTTGGGTACATGAATGTATATTGGACACCCAAATATCCCGAAGTGTCCAACATTAGGCTTCACTCCGATGAAGGCCTCCTCAGGAATCATGTTCCTCAAAGTCTTATGAGGAATTTTTTTCTAAACATACACTGTAGTAATGGATTCATTTGCCCAGAGAAACATAGGTAAATGTTGATCATGCTAATTCATCTTGGACCATACTTGATATATCGAGGTTCCCTCATGAAACCAATGTCTCAGGAAGCTGAGAAACATCAACACTCCCTCTAGAGATGGAGGTAACTCCACCTCTATCTTTGCTCCCTCTGACACTGAAGGTATCTCTTCCTCCTTCTTTGGAGGTAACTCAATCTCTTCTCCCTCTGGATGTAGTACCGCCTCCCTCTCTGGGAATGCCTCTACATTCACTAGAATTGTTTCCATGCATGCTTCCTCAACATCTCATGGATCAACTCATGTAATGGGACTGCTACACCTACTTCCTCTGAGTCTCATAATATGTTTTCCTCCTCTACTGGATCTACCATAGTTGTGCTACAATCGGTCTTGACTCGCTGTATCCATGATCATTGGAACTGTCTCTACTATTTGGCATGGTCTCGTTCTGGGAGGTACATTGCTCCTAGAGACTTCCTGTCTCCGAGCATCATGTCTGGCAATGTCTCTCCTTGATATCATGTTGGAAGGTATTTCCCTCCATGTCTGCTTCCTGGGACCGTCATTATGGCTCCTTCTCAGAGCTATTACATGTGATCTTCCCGGAACAAGAAACACGAACAACAAAAAGCATCTCCTAGAGAAAATCAATTTATGTTGTGCACAACTATATACAATGACCCTCCAAATAATATGTCTTCTACTATTACCAACACACATCCATCATATACTTGATTTCATACAACTACCAACACACATCCATCATATACTCGATGTCATACGGATAACCATGTTGATTTTCTAGTGTTAAATTAAACAAGTACAATTTTCCGCAAGTGGTAATTACTTCCAATGATATACAATATTACTTTATTAAACACTAGAACATCAGTAAGTAACTCATAAAATTCCAACTTCTTAATCTCTTCCTTAGATCACTTATTCCATGTGTAAGAAAGAGAAAATATGTGTGTCTATTGTTGTGTCTTTCAAGTGTCTTTTTATATTAATATTAGATTGATCAAAAAAAGACAATTCTTTTAGAAAAAATAAATTTAAAATTAAATTAAATTTTCTTTCTTATAAATAGTTGGAGAATACCTCCCTAACTAACCAAAGATTAATTTGGTTATAATCCGTCCACATAGCATTTAACTTCATTAAATTGTTCCTCCATAATTCACGCGATTCTTTGCATAAATATAGGTAGAAGTAAATATGCATTACATTCCTCATATTTATGTAATTAGACATTTTTACCAGAAATAACTACCCACCATAATTTATGGAATTATTTCTATAATTTAGGTAGGAGTAAAAAAGTAAATATGTTGTACATAGAGATTCAACCCCATAAATTTAACACTCCCAACATTTTACTCTACTCTCATTTTCTTGAAGGAGTCAAGCCCAGTCTTGCTCTGATACCATGTTGTTTTTCCTCCTATGAGATATAATCGATATATTATTACAATGATGAGTGTTCCATATATAGAGAACATATGGTGACCATCCGTGAAAGGATGCGTCCCTTGAATAATCAATAACTATTTATTATTATCATTTACTTATTATATATGAGATTTAATAATCAATAATTATATTATTAATTATTATTCTAAGAGAATGTCTTCCTGATGTTGCCCAAACATCAACGATAAAAACAAGTCGTCTTGCCCTAATTATGCAGTAATATAAATTAGCAAGGTAAATTTATGCAATAAAATGATTTAAGGTCAAAACTGATCCAGATTTAGGAGCGGAATGAATTGATTAACATACTGAATACAATAAACACAAAGATATGAAGAACAACATAGATATCCAGTGAACAATATCTTCTATTGAATAAATGAAATAGGTTGAAACTGTAAAACTGCAGAACTGAAACACTTGCTCGAATGGTGGTGGCTATCTCTGAGAAGATATGTGGCTGCTACGCACATTCCTCTGAGCAAAATGATTTCAATGAGGCCCCAGAGGCCTTTTTGATATTACTCATGAATTCCAAAACCCTAGGCATCCAAAAACCTAACCCTAGGAGATGAAACGCCAAAATTTATGTGGCCCCTATGGGTAAGTTGGTACCTCAACTTCCCAGGGTCGTAAATTTTGCATAAGACCTGTGTTTTAGGCATGTGATAGCACATTGGAAAGGTGTTTTAGAAAACTACACATTACACCGTCAAACTTTAACTCCGTCTATAGTTTGACTCTGGCGAGCCAAAAAAACACTGTTTAGGGCCCCAAAACGACCCTAGAAGTACAACAAGATGTGCTCACATGAAAAAATACAAAATAATCCAATTGGATTAGGTGGGAGGCCACCAATATCTACCTGGAAGATGTATAGGGCTCCATAAAACCCCGGAAGTGTAGAACCCACAATTACAAAGAAGTACAGAAGAACATGTTGAACTAAAAAATGTCAAGAGGATCCAGTTGTAATAGGTGGGTGGCCACTAATATCCACTTGGATCAGTCCTCCTCCATTAGGAAGAAATGGTCTCCATTGCATTGAGTTCCCCCACCAGGTGAGGAAACTTCTGCTGAATTTGGCCCCAGTGAGCCACTTTCCTTGCTGTAGGAGTTTCCATACCTTGACAACCCGATAAAGTTGGACCCTCTGCTGGCGAGTTCCCTTGACCTGTGTGTCCACTATCTGATCAGTGGATGCTTGTTCCATGTAGTCAAGGTTGAGCTCTATTGGTGTCAATTGTTCTGCTATCTCTGAGGTGTCCAATAATGGTGGGAAATATCGTCGAAGGAGGTCCACATTGAACACTGGGTGAAATCCAAGGAAGGGTGGAGTGTTGAGCTCAAAAGTATTGCTACCCATAGCCTTGGTGATAGTGTAAGGCCCATAGAGAAGTGGGTGGAGCTTCCGATGGGGCCCTGTAAGACGCTCCTTCTACAAATGTAACCAGAATTTTTCTCCAACATGAAACTGCTGAAATACCATGTGTTGATCATGGCACTGCTTGTACTTAGCATATGCTTTCTCCAAAATCTCATGGACATGTTGACAAATGTGATAAATCCTCTCAATGAATCTGGTGGATTTGTCGGTCTCATACTGGACATGGGAAGAGTCTGTCTATGTGGTGGCAAGAGGTAGTGCAACATCAATGGGACCCAAGGGTTGGAATCCCAACCCCACCTGAAATGGGCTATGGTTGGTGGAGCTATGGAGAGCCCTATTGTAACTATGATGAACATAGGGGAGACTCTCATCCCATGTACACAAATGCTTAGAGTTGTACATGTGCAGGATGTGCACAATCATCCTATTGATGACCCTTGTTTGGACGTTTTTTTGGGGGTGGAAAGCAGTGGATTTAGTGAGCTTGGTGTCCAACAGTGACCAGAGACTCGACCAAAATGTGTTGAGGAACCTGTTGTTCCGGTCAGAGATGATGGTCTATGGTATCCCAAAATGGACCCACACTCATTCGAAGAATACCTTGGTAGTATCTGTCGCTGTGATATTCTTCTTGCACGCTGTGAGGAAGGCCATCTTCTAAAACTGATCAACGACCACAAATACACAATCATTTCCTTGCTTGGTGGACGGAAGGCCAGACATGTAGTCCATTGAGATGGATTCCTAATGATTCTCAGAAGTAGGAAGAGGGGTGTATAGGCCTTGCTTCTTGATGGATGTCTTGGAAATGGCACATGCAATGCAAGATCTAATATACTTGCTAACGTCCTATCGAAGTTTTGGCCAATAAAAATGTTTTTGTAGAACGACCACAAATTTATTTACACAAAAATGTCTTGCCATACGACTGTAGTGGGATTTCCAAATCATCTTTGCACACTCGCTTGCAGGAACATAGAGATGGCCCAGATGGAATAAACGTTCGTCCTGAATGTGAAAATTGATGACAGACGCGCCTATACCCAAGAGCTGATAGGTGGTGGCGAAGTCTGGATCTTGTTGATAAATTTGGGTTCACTCAGATGCATCATGTCCACAGGAATGGAGCACAATGGTGTCTGCAACCACGAGAGGTCTACTGAGGAAGTTAGCAACATGATTTGAGATCCCTGTCTTATACTTGATGTTGATATGGAACTACTATAGGTAGGTGGACCACTTCTGGCGACGATCGTTCTGCAATTTCCACTGTGTTTGTATGAACTACAAAGGCTTGTGATCAGTGTGGATGATCGTCTCCTTTCCCAGAATGTAATGTTTCCATTGATGACAAGCTTGTACAATGGAATGCATTTCCTTGTCATAGGTGGGGTATTTCCGGACAGTATCTGAGAGTGTCTCACTATGGTATTCCACCGGATGACTGTGCTGAGAAAGAACTGTACCTACAACATAGTCAAAGGAATTAGTCTCAATCTCGAATGGTTGTTGCAGATCGAGAAAGGAGAGTATTTGAGATGAGCATGGTTTTTCAAATCATCAAATGCTCATTGTTGTTCCTTCCACCACACAAAATTTTCCCTGCCACCACCCTTGATCACTTGGTTGAGGGCCCATGCAATATGGGAGAATCCCAACACAAATCATCGATAGAAGTTGGCCAGTCCCAAGAAGCTCCGAAGCTCGGTTAGTGTGGTCGGGGCTGGCCAGTCACAGATGACTTAGAACTTAGCTGGATCAACATGTACCCCATGCTAATCAACAATGTAGCCCAAGTATTGGACCATGTTCATGACAAAGGAGCCTTTTTCCAAGTTCGCATATAGCTTGTGTTGTCATAGAGTGCTCAAAACCTGCTAAATATGTCACATGTGCTCCTCCCAAGTTTTGATCAAGATGAGGATGTCATCCAAATATACCACCACAAAAGAGTTGGTGAAGGGTCTCAATACATCATCCATCAACCTCATGAAAGTGGTCGGTGCATTTATTAATCCAAATGGCATGACTGGCCATTCAAAGAGACCTTCTTTATATTTGAAAGTTGTCTTCCATACATCAGTTGGTTCGATGGGAACCTGGTGGTAGCCAAACTTTAGGTCAATATTGCTGAAGAAATTTTCCCCCTTGCATTGGTCAAGAAGGTCATCAATCTTGGGAATTGGGTACTGGTTCCTGACGGTGATTTTTTTTAATGCTCTATAATCAATGAAGAGTCGCCAGGTCTCATCCTTCTTCTGCATCAGTACAATCGGGCTTCCAAAAGGGGAGGAGTTGGGTCTGATGTGCCCCTTTTGAATAAGCTCTTGGATTTGACACTTGATTTCGTTATTTTCCATTAGTGAGCAATGATAGACTATTCCATTAGGCATAGGTGCACTGGGGGTCAGATCAATTGTATCCTTGACTTGGTAGTGCGTTGGTACCCCGGTGGGTGAGGAGAATATGTCTTTGTACTCTTCCATGATCTCGTCTAATTGTTTCTGCTGCAAAGAGAGGCTCTTTGTAGAGGCCACATATGTGGCGATGAAATTTTGCTTACTGTGAGCACAAATCACAAAGAATATGAAATTCTCGATCTGTAAAATGACCTTACTGCATTGCTTAACATAGATTGAATAAATAGCGGTAGGCAACGCAACCTCTGGTATCCTATACAATTTTCTACCCAACATAATAATAACACTGCGGGGTCTAGACTCATACACAACATGACGATTCCACAAATATGGTTGTCCTAAAAGAACATCATAGACTTCAAGGGGAGTAATATCACACAATACCTCGTCTTTGAAAGGCTTGATGTCATAGGGTAGACAACATTGTTGGCTGACATGGAGATCTCTTCCTTGGCGAAGCCAACCAATGGTGTAGGGTTGCGGGTGCAGTGTCATCGACAGGTCCAATCGCTTAACGACCTTTGTTGAGATCAGGTTCTCCTGACTACCGCTATTGACAATGAAATGAAGCAGAGCCCCCTTTACCTGCATCTATGATTGAAAAAGGTGTTCCCCTTCCTCTAGTTCTTCTTGTTCGCTTGGATGGACTTTGGTGGTAGCGACAATGGTATTGGGTTCAACATCGATAATCCGCTTCCCTCCTTCTGGATTTAATTTTGTTGAAATAATGTAACTGCAAAGAGTATTCTTATTATTATTGTTATTTTATTTATAGGATTAATCCCCATTGTGGATTAATCATGTCGGTAATTGTATTAGGACCAAAAACCCTTTTGCGGATTGGTCAACAAACAATTGTAATAGGAAAAATAAGAAGTCAGCCCCAGTAGTTATTATTGAGACCCAGAATTAAATTAAATGTGGGTTTACCCACCCAGAGTGAGAGGTCGGCCCGGCTAGTGAAGACCCTTCACACGTGCCAGTCTTGTATATATAGAGAGGCTAGCACCTCACTTTATCACACAACACACTTTCTCATTTCTAAGAGGCAAGTTGTGACTTACCAGTTGGAGAGAGGGAGAAGAGTGGCGCATCTTTTGAAGAGGACTTTCTATATTGGTTTGAGTTATCTCTTAACATTGTATTAGCAATTTATGATAAGGAAGTTTTTGCTAGGTTTTCTTCCCCTAGAGGGTTTCCCAGGATAAATGTTGTGTCTCTTGTGAATGTGTATTTCTCAGTGATCTTGTTCTTATGTTGCTATTATCTATTGAAATGCAAAGAACTATAATAATGGCATCAAACATTAACATGGTTTCAGAGCCAACCTGAAGGAAGCATATTTCACAAGAGGAAAAACGTCACTATTGCAGTACCTGCAAATTAGGGTTTTTCAAAAATGAATCTTTTCAGCCCTAAAACCATCTAGAAAGTTGCACCCTCCCCTAAGGATCAATTTGGCATCATCAACGCACATTTTCAGAGGCTAGATCTCTTGGAAAGTGAAACCCTAGTTTCACAAAGTACTAGAAAACTAGAAAACCAAAGTACCAGAAGTACCAGAGTACCAAAAGTACCAGAAAACCAGAAGCACCAGTCTATAAATCCACAAATCAGATTTGGAGGAGTAAAAGTTGGATTTTCAGAAATCTGACTGCACCAGCTAACTAGCCTCATCTCAGTGCATCTATCCCTTGGATTAGAATTTCAAAATTCGAAGTTTGAAAAATTAGGGTTTCCTCATAAAACACTAATTTGCAGTTGCAATTGCAGTCTCAGAACCAGTTGCAGTTGCAGTACCAGTTGCAGTTGTAGCCGTAGAACCAGTTGCAATCACCCTTGAAGTTTTTGGTAATAATTATCGCTGCTACCAGATGGAGCCACTACCTGCAAATGCTATCAGAAAAGATAGGTTGAAGAAAGCACTCGTCACTTGAGTGAAGGAGACCTGGAAGAAAAGCAAGCACTCATTCTTGAGGACAAGGCTCCAGGTTTGATTAATCAAGATTCAAAGGTACACATGACAAGTTGATGACTATAGTTAAGACAATAGTCTTTGTAAAGTATTATACTTGATAGAACGTGAGCATATAAAGGTAAATACTTTGCCTGATACAACTAACACCTCCTCTAGGAGAAACCTCGTGTGTTAGTTCCAGGTTGCCATGGAATAATGCTTGGTCACAACACTATGAGAGTGTTGACCTCATTTCATATTATATTCCTTACCTTTAATCTTTGCTTCAGATAAATCATAAGTGATATCTCTAAAGGAGCTACCGTGATGATTGTTCATGCTATTGCTTTATATTATCAAAAGGATATTACTATTGCTTGTTGTTTTGTTGGCCTTGCTCTAGGTCACATGAGGAAGCTATAACAAAGATTGCAGAAGGAAACATGCTAAAGAAGAGATCATAAATGAAGCAATCATCATTGGAAGAGAAGAAGGTGGCTTGTATAAGCTAAAGGGTCACTCAGAAGCTGCCATGACCCACGCTATTGAAGAATCCATGTGAACTCTAGAAGATTAGCTCACATCAACTACAAGGTGTTTCCATACATATGCAAAGCGGTCACAAGTTTACCAGAACTCAAAGGTGACCATGAAGGCGTATGCAATGGATGTGCACAAGGGAAGAACATCAAGAACCTGTTTTCGAAGAGGGACAACAAGGCAGAAGGGGTCCTAGATCTCATACATTCAGATGTATGTGACCCAATGCCATCATCCTCCATTAATGGGTATGTATACTATGTATCATTCATTAATGATTATTCTTGTAAAAGACCTAGATATATTTGAAGTGTTCAACAAGATCAAGGAATTCAAAGCCTTGATAGAAAACCCTTCTGTAAGGAAGATTAAGATACTCAAGTCAGATAATGGAGGAGAATATACCTCAAAAGAGTTCGTGAACTTCTGCAAAGATGTTGGGATCAAGATCCCCAACAAAATGGTGTAGTTGAACGAAAGAATAGAACCATACTGGAAGCTGTGAAGACTATGATCCATGATCAAGATCTTCCTATGTGCTTATGGGCAGAAGCAGCAATGGCAGCTATTTATGTGCAGAACTAATTATCCCATAGCACACTTGGGCTCAAGACACCGAAAGAGATGTTCACCGAAAAGAAGCCAGAGGTAAGCCATCTCAAAATATTTGGCTATCCAGTGTTTATTCATATACCTAAAGAAACAAGATGGACCCTTCAGGAAAGAAGGAATATTTGTGGGATACTATGAGGTCTCCAAGGCCTTCAAAATTTATATACCAGGTCAACATCACATTGAAATCAACAGGGATGTGACCTTTGATGAAGATGCAGCGCTCAAGAAATCTAAACTGTACCAACTTGAAGAAGTATATGAAGAGGAACCCATAATTCCCAATACTACAATGAGGGAGGTTCCCAGAGCTGCAGAACCAATGAGGGAAGTCGTAACTTCCCCTGATGAGAAAACTCTTGAAGACCATGATGTAATAGAAGTTCAAGAACCTCCTCAAATGACCTTCTCCCATAAAAGAAATCCTGCTTGGGCAAGAGAGCTTATTCAAGATGGAGAGAAGTATGGTGTTCCATAAGGAACCTCGAGACAGGTGAACAGACCAAAGCCATTCTCCAATTACATGGCTTTGATGTGTGATCTCCTAGATGAGGAGCCTACCTTCTTTGAAGAAGCCATTCAAAAGAAGGAATGGGCAGATGCCATGACAAAGGAATACCAATCCATAATGAAGAACGAAGTATGGGAAATAGTTCCCAGACCGAAGAATAAAGATGTGGTATCCTCTAGATGGCTCTTCAAAATAAAACATGATGTTGATGGAAGTATTGAGAAGTATAAAGCAAGATTTGTCGCTTGTGGATTTTCCCAGAAGGAAGGCATTGACTATGAAGAGACATTCGCTCCCGTGGCCAGATACACTTCGATCAGGACCATCATATCTCTTGCAGCTAAGATGAAGTGGAAGTTCCACCAGATGGACGTGAAGACAACTTTCCTAAACGGTGTCATCGAAGAGGAAGTTTATATAAAGAAACCTCAAGGATTTGAGGTTGAAGATAGGAAGTCTCATGTCTGCAGATTAAAGAAATCCGTCTATGGAATGAAGCAAGATCCTAGAGCTTGGTATGGCCGTATAGACAGTTTCTTGACGAGCTTAGGCTTTACCAAGAGTAAAGCAGACTCAAATCTCTACTTCAAAATTATGGATAATGAACCAGTAATCTTACTTCTATATGTGGATGACTTATTATTAACTAGAGAAGAAAAGCTCATCGTTGAATGTAAAAAGGAGACTTGCCTCTGAATTTGAAATGAAAGACCTTGGCCTAATGCATTATTTCGTAGGTCTTGAGGTATGGCAGAGTCCAGAGAGGATCTTCCTCAACCAAGGGAAATACACGGTCGAGATCTTAAAAAGATTTGACATGATGGAATGCAAACCCATGAATACACCCATGGAAGTGAAGCAAAAGTTGTTGGTCGATACTTCGTCAGACTTGATAGATGCCACACTGTACAGATAGATTATTGGATCACTGATGTACCTGGCGAACACCAGACCAGACATTTGTTTTGCAGTGAACACCTTGAGTCAGTTTCTGGTAGAGCCCAGACGTGTTCACCTAGTGGCTGCAAAACATGTGATGAGGTACCTTAAAGGTACAATGGATTATGGTCTCAGCTATGATGGAGATCATGACTTCACATTGAGTAGATACACTGATTCAGATTTGGCAAGAAGCGTTGCTGACAAAAAAAGCACTTCCGGATGTTGTTTTAGTTTGGGATCAACCATGATCTTGTGGCAGAGCAGGAAGCAATCCGATATTTCTCTCAGCACAATGGAAGCAGAGTACATTGATGCATGTTCTGCTAGTTGCGAAGCTATATGGCTTCGAAAGTTGCCGACTGGCCTATTTGACTTGGAGATGAGAGCAATCGTGCTTCTATGTGACAACCATAACTGCATAAAGATGACAGAAAATCCTGTATTCCATGACAGGTCGAAGCACATAGAGATCCGCTATCATTTCATCTGCGACATGGTACAGAGAGGAGCCTTGAAGCTCCAGTACATTAGCATGGATGAACAGGTTGTTGATGTGTTGACCAAACCTCTATCTCGTGTAAATTTTGAACACTTTTGAGATAAGCTTGGTATAGTCTGAAAAGACCCTCCCTGAAAGGGGGAGTATATATATATTCCTTGCTTTTGACCTCGCTGTTAGACGTAAAGCAAGATGAGTCATTGCTTCTGACCTCGCTGTTAGATGTAAAGCAAGATGTTGTGTGTTCCTTGCTTCTGACCTTGTTGTTAGACGTAAAGCAAGATGAGTCATTGATTTTGATCTCGCTGTTAGATGCAAAGCAAGATGTTGTGTGTTCCTTGCTTCTAAACTCGTTGTTAGATGTAAAGCAAGATGTGTCATTGCTTCTGACCTCGCTGTTAGATGTAAAGCAAGACGTTGTGTGTATTCCTTGCTTCTGACCTAGTTGTTAGACATAAATCAAGATGATTCCTTGCTTCTGACCTCATTGTTAGACATAAATCAAGATGATGATGTATTCCTTGCTTTTGACCTAGTTGTTAGACATAAAGCAAGATGATTCCTTGCTTCTGACCTCATTGTTAGACGTAAATCAAGATGATGATGTGTTCCTTACTTCTGACCTAGCTGTTAGACGTAAATCAAGATGATTCCTTGCTTATGACCTCGTTGTTAGACGTAAAGCAAGATGATGATGTGTTCCTTGCTTCTGACCTAGCTGTTAGACGTAAAGTAAGATGATTCCTTGCTTCTGACCTCGTTGTTAGATGTAAAACAAGATGATGATGCGTTCCTTGCTTCTGACCTAGTTGTTAGACGTAAAGCAAGATGATTCCTTGCTTCTGACCTCGTTGTTAGACATAAAACAAGATGATGATGTGTTCCTTTCTCTTGACCTAGTTGTTAGATGTAAAGCAAGATGATTCCTTGTTTCTGACCCAGTTGTTAGACGTAAAGCAAGATGATGTATACCTTGCTTCTGACCTAGTTGTTAGACGTAAAGCAAGATGTGACTGACACTGAGCTACCAGCTTAACAGCTATGACATTGAGCGAGTGTAGTACTGTGATGTGCCAACCTAGTGCTGTGATGAGGTATCATTTTTTTACTGATACATATTGATGCAGATGATGATGGAATTCTTTCGAGAATGACAATGTTGTCGATGAAGAAAACTTTCGATGACTCGTAAATATGTCAGCCAATGTTCCAAGATGATATTGATGATACTGTCCTCCTAATGCCACTGATGATGCAGACCTCTCTCGCCTGATGTTGTTGAAGAATACCCTTCTTGTTAAGGGGGAATGTTGAAATAATGTAACTGCAAAGAGTATTCTTATTATTATTGTTATTTTATTTATAGGATTAATCCCCATTGTGGATTAATCATGTCGTTAATTGTATTAGGACCAAATCCCCTTTTGCGGATTGGTCAACAGACAATTGTAATAGGAAGAATAAGAAGTTGGCCCTAGCAGTTATTATTGAGACCCAGAATTAAATTAAAGGTGGGTTTACCCACCCAGAGTGAGAGGTCGGCCCTACCAGTGAAGACCCTTCACACGTGACAGTCTTGTATATATAGAGAGGCTAGTGCCTCACTTTATCACATTACACACTTTCTCATTTCTAAGAGGCAAGTTGTGACTTACTAGTTGGAGAGAGGGAGAAGAGTGGCGCATCTTTTGGAGAGGAATTTCTATATTGGTTTGAGTTATCTCTTGACATTATATTGGAAATTTATGATAAAGAAGTTTTTGTTGGGTTTTCTTCCCCTAGAGGGTTTCCCAGGATAAATGTTGTGTCTCTTGTGAATGTGTATTTCTCAGTGATCTTGTTTGTATGTTGCTATTATCTATTGAAATGCAAAGAACTATAATAATGGCATAAAACATTAACAAATTTGGAGTCATAATCGATCTCTAACTCGGATGCCTTCAGCTCGGCCACAAGTGACTGCTTGGAGCGACATTCTTTAGTGTTGTGCCAAGGGATTTTATGGTATTCACACCATTTTCCCGTGTCCTTCTTCGTATTTTCATTTCCCTTCTTATGTTGCAGCTTGGACCAGTTGTCCTGAGAGTGGCCATATTTTCTTTGTCCCTTGCCATGTGGGTTGGGGCTGTCTTTTCCCTACTTTGACTGTGAGGAGTTTGCAGATCCAAACTCTCGCCTCTTCTGCTTAAATTTATGCTTGATCTTGACAACATATCTATAAGCCATACCCAATGAGGCGATGTCCAGAAAATCCATTTATATTTGAATGTATATAGGCAAACAACTGCATTATTTGAGCACCAGATGTCGCTTAGAGTCTTTGATACCCAATTTGGTGCGCATGGTATGGAAAATATTGGTGAAATATGGTACCGTCTGTTCCCTTTCTTAACATAGGGTGGTCCATCGGGTGTACTGGTCCTCATAGATTCCAACGGGGTAGTAATGTTCTTTAATGGCATCCTGGAAGGAATCCCATGTAGGGGAAACCACAAATATTGCAGATTCCTTTATGGCCCTTTTCTCAGAGTAAGTATCCCACAAGTCCTTAACATGGGGGATGACCTTGAGGAGTGAAAAAGTAATATTTTCCCTATCAAAAAAATTGTGGACCAAAAAATACCTTTCGAGTAGATTCAACCATTTATCTACGATATTTGCATCTATTAGTCCTTCAAATAATGGAATATCAAAATTTACTTGTACCTTGAAGGGGGTGGAATGGTCACTTGATGAAGACGCTTCTCTTGTGGGTAGTCGTCGACAGATCTGCGCAAATTTGTCCATCATTTCGTTCCTTTGTCGCGTGAGGGCTTCCTTGAGCAACATTTTAAAATGATTTCCTACTCCATCATCTTTCTTTTCGTCTCCCATGGTTCATTTTTGGTCTCGGCGTGAGCAATCTTGCAACGACTCGATTGGTTTGAGTCCCAACTTCTTGTACCCAGATCTTGTCGGGGACATGCACGAAGAAAAATAAATGAAGAGCAGACTGATCTAATACCACTGATCCAGATTTAGGAGCGGAACGAACAGATTAACAAACTGAATACAATAAACATAGAGATATGAAGAACAAAACATATATCCAGTGAAAAATATCTTCTATTGAATAAATGAAATAGGTTGAAACTGTAAAAATGCAGAACTGAAACACTTGCTCGAATGGTGGTAGCTATCTCTGAGAAGAGATGTGGCTGCTGCGAACATCCGTATGAGCATAATGATTACAATGAGGCTCCAGAGGCCTTTCTGATATTACTCATGAATGCCAAAACCCTAGACATCCAAAAACCTTACCCTAGGAGATGAAACACCAAAAGTTATGTGGGCCCCTATGGGTAAGTTGGTACCTCAACTTTCCGGGGTCGTAAATTTTGCATACGACCTATGTTTTAGGCACGTGATAGCTCGTTGGAAAGATATTTTAGAGAACTACACATTACACCATCAAAATATGACTCTATCTATATTTTGATTGTGGCAAGCCAAAAAAACATTGCTTAGGGCCCCTAAACGGCCCTAGAAGTACAACAAGATGCGATGACATGAAAACATACAAAATAATTCAGTTGGATTAGGTGGGAGGTCACCGGTATCCATCTGGAATATGTGTAGGGCTTCATACAGTGTCAAAAGTGTAGAACCCACAATTACAAAGAAGTACAAAAGAACGTGTTGAACTAAAAGTTGTCAAGAGGAGCTAGTTGGAATAGGTGGGTGGCCACCAATATCCACCTGGATAAAAAACATACAAGAAAACTCCATGATTTTACATTCTTAATAATATTCAAGAAAACCCTAAAATTTTAGATAAAAAATATGCACGAAAATTTTAGATCAAAACCCTTGATGTCTAAGGTTTTTGATGGCTGGAAATCAAATAGTAAGTTAAACGAATCCTAGATTTACCCTTAAAAAAAGAGAAAATTTGGATTTTAAAATTTATGATTGACCAAATGGGAGAAAACTAGTGCCTACTATATTTTTTGGGCACATGGGGTCAATTAAGGACTCCCTTGAAGGGATGTAAGTATATCTATGGTGATATCTAGGGTTGTCCACTACAAACCCTAGAAAATGCACCTAATGTCGTCCTAAAAATTCAAGATGATTCAAGAGAAGGTACTCCACTAGTAACCATCCAAGAGCTTTGAAAAGAGGGATTTATTCAAGAACAAGTGAAGAGAATGCACTCCCATCACTAGAGAAGTAAACTTGCACTAGCATTCATCTATAAACAAAATCACAAGATAAAATGAAACCACTTACTAAATAAATATTTTTGTTAGCACCAAAAGTCACCTTTGGATTGCGGTAGAGGTAGGCCCATTACCCATCCGGTTATATGTCACAGTTAATGGATTTAAAGAGGTCAAATGGGGAAGACTCAATAGAATATCGTTTTAACTCAAAAAATTGGTGCAATATGCACAAGCAAATGAGGTCTTGATCAACTTCAACCAATAAGTTGTAATAAGGGTGAGTAGGAGGAAGAAATTGAGGAGAAGATGTAAAGGTTTTCTCTCGACATCAAGTCTTCCAGTATCCTAAGGAGGAAAAACTCTGAAAACAAGATCCTCTTGAATTCGAAGTTTCAGGAAACTGAAAAACGCTATAACTACACTGCAATCAAACATCCATTACAACACAGTCACCACAATCCATGTGAATCCTTCAATCATGAACATTCAGTATCAGACATAAATAAGATGGAAATAGAAGCTAAATTTCATTAAACAAGAAGTCTCAAATCAAGTTACATAACCAGAGAACCAGAGCTTCATTAAAACATTACAATACGATAGCTTAGCTCAACCATCGACCAGAACAAAATATCAAAACTACATACATATACTCAGAATTGATTCAACCACCAGGAGTGTGATCGGACCAGCGCATTAACTTTTTTAGTCGGCGCCTCTTCTGTCAGATGCGAGCCAGGTGCAGTTATGCGCTCTACAGGAAAATCTGTCCATAATTGACAATCTTCCTTTATGGTCTCTCTCTGCATGTTTTCCATTTATGGGGTGAGACAAGGTCTCAATTGCCGCCCCATTTTCATGAACTATCTGCATCAGGATCAGGATGGGCCACACTCTAAACTTCACCATCTGGAGATTTTTTGGATGCTTGCAGGGAGGACTTGGCAAGCAGACGCAGACGCTGATGATAGGGAGCTGACGAGATGAATGGGACTGCATGGGAGCCAAAATTTCATATCATCGCCCGTATTAGGATAAAAACATTTGATGGGTTTTTTGGGCCCTCTTCTTTCATTTTTTCTTTGTCAGAATGCCACTTCCTAGGGAAAACACCCCCTTGATCAATAATGTGTGTTAACATTAGGCTCCATGGGGGATGGTACACTCCCTGTGAGCTACCAAGAACTTGCAGCTTCAGTCACCTTACTGCTGGGTTGTGGAGTCACTTATTAAAAGCAAAAACAAAAGGAAAAATGATATTTACAATGACATGGGAAGACATTCATGTCTTAAACAAAAAAATTCTTCAAAAAATGCCCATTTATAGGGCCTCCAAAAACTTCATCACCCTCCAAATTTTGCAACCTATAAGTATTATTTGGAAACTTTCCAAAGATATTGAAGGGGCCAATCCACAAGGCTTCAAACTTGCCATGTTTGGCTTTGTCCTACTTGGGTGCATCCCATTTTAGCACTAGATCTCCCAGTTGAAAATATTCCTTTCTTACCTTTTTGTCAAAAGCCTGCTTGATATTTTGCTGATGGTCATGTGCTCTATCTAGTAGATGCTCTCTGATCTCCCGCACTTCTACCAATTGTTGTATTCTTTTGATCATATCATCAGGCTCTCCTTGGTAGTCCTAGAAGAATTTTTCCACGGGTAAGGCCAGCTGAGAAGGAAAGATGGCTTCAACTCCATATACAAGCTGAAAAGGATAGATGCCAAGAGATTTCTTTGTTGTCACTCTGTCAACCCACAAAGAAAATTTGAGCTTTGAATCCCATGCTTTCTTATTGTCCTCTAACAATATTTTGATGATCTTTATAAGGCTCATGTTTGAGGACTCTGCCATTCCATTCCATTGGGGGTAGTAAGGAGTTGAGTGATTAATGAATGCAATTCCGAAATTCTCACAGAATTGAATTAATGGTTTGGCCTTGAAGGATGTAGCATTATCAGTGACAATTCTTTTTGGACAACCAAACCTTGCCATAATATCTTCAAGAAAACCAATGATTACTTTGTGGGAAGCAATCCTTGTGGGGATGGATTCTATCCACTTGGTAAAGTAATATGTGGCAGTCAATATCCACCTGTGACGACCACTTGAAGCAGGATGAATTTCCCCAATAAAATCTAATCCCCACTACTGAAAGGGTCATGAGGCTACCACATGATTCAAAGGCAGGGACTTGAGCTGTTGTTTTCCTGAGAATTTATGATACTTGACACACGCCCTGATTTTAGCACAAACATCAGTGAATAGGCTAGGCCAGAAATAGCCAGCTCTGAGAATCTTGTAGGCTATCGTTCTCCAGAAGTGATGTCCCCCACACAAACTGTCATGAAAATAAGACATGATCTTTTGGGCTTCCTGTGGGTCTAAACATCTCAACAACACTCCTAGGGGATATTTCCAATATAAAACTTGATCAATGAGGCAATACTTAATTGATTTGAGCTTTAAATCTCTTATCTTTCTTTTTTCCATGCCATCATGAGGATGCAACTTCTATAGAAATAAAATGATGTCCCTGTACCAAGAACATCTTGCTAATGGAGGGATGACTTGAGAACTTGTATGAGACAACTCAACCTGCTGATTTTCTGAGTAAGTGTTGATGAAATTCACCCCCAAGGCTTTGCAATTAGATTCAAACAACAGCCTGGATTACCTTGAACCTTAACCAATTTGGTGGGCCTTATCTCAAAGTCAAATTCAAGGATTTTAGCAATCCACTTGCTCCTTCTCCCGTCTATGTCATGCTGAATGAGAATACCTTGACCCTTAACCAATTTGGTGGGCCTTATCTCCAAGTCAAATTCAAGGATTTTAGAAATCCACTTGCTCCTTCTCCCGTCTATGTCATGCTGAATGAGAATCTCCTTCATAGAAGTTGAAGGGACATATGCAATGGCCTTTGAATGCAAAAAATAGACCCTGAAGGATTTGAGGGCTTTAACCAGAGCATAGGCTTGTTTTTCCATGATGTCATATTTCAGCTCTGCATCTCTCAATGCCCTACTAAAAAAGGCAATGGGTTTTTCAAACCCTTCATCATTATTTTGCAACAAAACGGCTACCACTGTGTCAAATGAAGCAAAGGATAAAATCATAAAATATTTGGATTAATTAGGAATGATGAGCACAAGTGCTTCGGTCACAACCTTCTTTATTTGATCAAAGGAACTATGAGATTCAACAGTCCATTTGATTTCATTTCCTTTCCTCAACATGACTGTAATGTCCTTCACTAGTTCAACAAAATTAGAAACAAACCTTCTTAGAAAATTAATCTTCCCCAAGAAAGACTGAACTTCTTTCTTGGATCTTGGGAGTGCTAAGGTTTGGATGGCTTCCACCCTGCCGGGATCAATGTTTACTCCCTCAGCTGATACTATGTGCCCCAGTAATTTTCCCTCCTTCATAGCAAACAATGACTTCATGGGATTCAGGGAGAGACCAAATTTTCTGCATTTTTGGAAGGCCTTTCTCAGATGATGACAATGTTCTTTATCAGTCCTGGAGAAAACTGTAATGTCATCCAGAAAAAATGACTACAAATTTATCCCTTTCCCCAATAAAGGCGATGTCCACAGTGCGCTGGAAAGTTGCTCCTACGTTCATCAATCCAAAGGGAATCTTGGCATACATGAATGTACCCCATGGAGTGGTGAATGTTTTCTTCTCTTTTTCCTCAAGTAAGACAGAAATCTGATTATAGCCAGAAAAGCCATCAATCATGGACATCCTGGATGCACCTGTCACCCTCTGCAATATGTGTTCCATTTTTGGCAATGGGTAATTATCTTTCTTGGAGCTTTTGTTTAGGTTCTTGAAATCAACATAAAGTCTTATTTCTCCATTCTTCTTTCTCACTGGGACCAAGTTGGCCACCCATTCAAAATACCTCAAAGGAACGATAATCTGGGCATCTAAAAGTTTTTTTACCTCTTTCTCCATGATAGGCAACAACATAGGGTTGATCTGTCTTAGTTTTTGCCTAAATGGATTGGCCTCTTCATTTATTGGGATATTATGCTCAATGATGCTTGTGTCGTATGTTCTGAGATCCTCATAAGTCCGGGCAAACACATCATCAAACTCCTTTAATAGCTCAACATATTCAGCCCTTTGTTCCCTTGACAGACTGCTCGACAACTTGACAAATTTTAGATCTTTCTTTGTACCAATGTTGCATTCAGTTACATCAACATCATCAAGCAATCCTTTAACTTTCATTTCCACATCATTTCTGTCAAATGGTCTTTCCAAAGGAACTAGTCCCTTTGGAATGTGATTCCTAGGCAACTGAACAATATGGTGATTAGCAATTTTGTTCAGGAAAACATTAGCATGAGGATTACTTTCAGAATCCTGATCTTGATTAATATGTAGTGCAAAAAACTCATCAACGGTCTCAAAGAATATTTTGATCTCAAGATCATCCTCAAATACTTTCCAATGCTTGACATTGTCAGGTATAAAGGGTCTATAATTTAATTCTACATCATACCTGAGCTTTGATGGCAAAGTGACTCTGAAATTGCTTGCTAAAACAACTAGAGAATCAACCATGATGTTTTCTTCTCTTGGAATAAATGAAATGTTGAAATCTAGGAAAAAATTGTCAATAAGGTCCCACATTTCATTTCTATAACTTCTTAGCATAGGGTGCTTAGATTGGTAAAGATTTTTGACTTGATGAACAATTAACTCAACATCCCCAAATACTGATATCTCTTCAATTCTCATGTCTTTTGCAGCCCTCAAACCTAAGATGAGAGCTTCATACTCTGCCACATTATTGGTAGCTCCGAATTCTAACTTGTAGGACAATACTATAGTCTCTTGAGTAGGTGAAACAAGAACCACTCCAGACCAACACCTTCCTTCGAAGAGGCTCCATCGAAGAAAATTTTCCACACAGAGGTGATAGGAGGGGAATTTTCACAAAAAGTAATAGGCTCTTTTTGATTTCCAGAGGAGGTTCAGGAGCATCGGTGAATTGCAACAAACTAGATCCCAAATTTGTGTCAAGAGCTAAGCTAGGATGGTTTGTGGGGTTTGCTTCATCACTAATAATGTAGGCCAACTGAGCTTCCCTGTAAAGTCTCATATGCTCACCCCCAAACATCGGAATGGTAGCATAGGTGAGGTCCATCTGCAAAGTCCCCCCTAGTCTTTATTTTAAGTTTTAACTTTTCTATTTTGCCGATGAATTAGAATTTTATTTTGAACTTTTCAAAATAATACATACTTATACAATATTAGAGAAGAATACAAAGTATGAGGGGAAAAACATACGGATAAAACATTAAATTCTCTCTCTATATATTAAAGAAAGAGAAACGTCTTTACAAGAGAAAATTATGGGTAGGTTGTTTTATAACTTGTAAGAGAATTTTAGAGATTAACTTACCATCCACACCTAGGAGATAATGGTGAGTTGGAAGAGAGAAAAAACTCTCTTGTGGCTAGGGTTTACCCTAGCCATCACAATCTAATACTCTTCGGCTTTGTAAGCTCAACTAGATCATGCTCATTGTTTGGATAAATTTTTGGTTACAATCTATGTGAGGTAATTGCAGGGCCAAAGTCTGTGCATCAATCTGCAATGTTATTTATCTAGGTTGTAGAGTTGTGATTACCATGATTTGTGTCTTACCTCCATCATCGTGGTGAGCATTAACCCATGGGGAATTAATGGGAGACACTTCTCTATCTAAGATTGAGGCATTCAAGACTCTAGTTAGCTCACTAAATCCAACCAAAGAAACTCGACCCATGTAGAGTAAATTTGTTGAATGGTTGGACATTATCCTCAATTAGAGCTTTTGTCCTGAGAGCTAAGGAAAAAAATCCCTTTTTCTATTTAAGTGTGCATTGATTGTAAAGTTTACAAGATGTTGACCTAGTCCAAGAGCTACAAAAACATGGGTTTAGAGTACATGTGCCTAAGATTCAAGGTCAAGGATTTCCATATGCATGTGACCTTATTTCATGGGATCAAGGAGAATGTTTTCATCCTGTTGGTCTCTTGACTTCAATTCATAAGAGGAGGTCAGTCTTTGGGATGAAAGCACTCTTAGAGCCAAAAGGAAATATGTATTCATGTGCTAGAATATGTGTGGAAGTGGATCTAGAGAATGGTCTCTTAGAGGCATTGCAAATTAATATGGATGGTTGGAGTCACCAACAAGATCTTGATTGAGTAGCTTCCCTTTAGGTGCAACTCTTGTCATGAGTAAATTCATCTTGCTAAAAATTTCTCAAGTATTAAAGAGGATCTGTCTCCCTCAAAGTAGCCTATGAAACTTTCTACTAAATCAAATTGAGAATCTGTGTAGACCAGTAGATAACATGCAAAGACAACAATAGACTAAGTGGCTCCAATAATAATAAAAGATTTGGGAAGGATTGTCCAAAGCGAACAACAATAGATTTGAAGCCCTTAAAAATATAGAGGACGCAAAGAAGGAAAGTGAGGAGGTAGAGACACATAAATCACACAAAGATCTTGAAGATGGAACAAAACCTCCCAAATCTCAAGAAGAGAAAGAGGTTGCTCTAGAAGAAGCAAAAACCCTATAAACCCCACTAGATGATGAATAAAAGAGCATCCATCCAAATCTAGAGGCTTCAGAAACACAATCCAAAGTAGCAGAGATATATAAGTTAGTGAGCTCTCCCCCAACTCTCGATTAAGAACCCCGAGCATCTCCAGAATCTCTTTTCCAAGTAGCAAAGAGCCACAAAACAATGAATTCTCCCTTAACTCTAGACTCTTCCTATAATAGTGCTCTAAAAAATAAGGCATCTCCTTGTTGGCACATGGGCAGACCCAGGGTTCAGCTCCAGGAGCACACCAATAAGCCCTAGCTACTGACCCTTTCAACAGCACCTGTGAAGCAGATGCAGTCTCACCCGTAGGAACTATGAGGGGGTTGTAGGAAAACAATGTCTACAACCAGGGGAATATTAAGTGGTTCTTATTACAACAACAACATAACATGCATTTACCATTCAACTAGCTATATCTATCCTTCACAACCATAGATATTATCTAATACAATGATGCAGATAACAATATAACAACAACAAAGCTCAGAGCATCAATCACACACACACAACAATAGATGTACATGGTTCACCCTCTCTCTAGGGATACGTCCACAGAATTGTGCTTATGATATATTAAGATAAGGCTTACAGTTATGATATGCGCTCTTGGCCAATAGATCCTCTCTTCTTCATTTCTCTTCCTCTCTCCCTTCCTGCGCACCCAATTGCAGGACTTGATCTTTGCACCCAGTTGAATATCTTACAATACCAGAAGGCTCTCTCTCTCTCTCAACGCTTCTCTCACCCTCAATACAATATTCTCCCAATGAACAATAATCGACAACAAGGATCAACCATAGTACTGACCCGATCTAGGTCCTCTCGACCTCTATTTATACATTACAATCCCTCACCGACAGACTTAGGTCAAAGCCTAGGTGTCAAAAACCCTAATTACCAAAACCCTAGGTGTCTACAATCCTAGGTCAACTTGACCCATTCTTTCCGGGCTTCACCAACTTGTCTTTCCTTCTCCATCACGCGGTGCTCCAAGGCATCTAATGCTAGCTTTTTCCACTTCCTTAGTCATCCTCGGTCTGCCTTCCTTGCTGATCTGTCATCCCCGATCTCCTCATCCAACAACTTGTTTTTCCGCACTTCGCTCCATCTTCTCTGTTCTTTTGCTCACTTTGACCCAGTGACAACCACTGTGTCTCCCGCGAAGCTCGCTTTTTACCTTTTCTTCCTTGTTCTTCGCTTCCTTCCATAACCCAGGGCCAACAAGCCCCCAACACTCACTTGTGACTCGTCCCGAGGCACTTGAGATCTGATCCTCTTGTTTTTCTTCGACTTTCGACTGCGCAGTGCAGGCCTTGCTTTATGATTTATGCCTATTTCCCATCCTTGTGCAGACCATCTTTTTTGTGTCTGGTACCTAGTTCCAACTACACCTGGTACCTGGACCGTTGTCTTCTTGATTCTACTGAGAGTTGCGAGGTAACTGGTTGTCATAGTACAACTTCAGTCGACACCCATTCACCAAGCCTTCCTTCCAGTCTCCTTTCAATGTCTTCAGCTGCGCAACTCCTCCCTCTATAACATAGACAATCTCCTATGGTCCGAGCCAATGCATTCTGAACTTCCCAGGGTGTTTGATAAACTTATTGTCATATAGCAGGACTAAATCGCCTTGCCTGAATATCTTCTTCTTGATGTGTCTGTCATGATAGGCATTTTCTCTTTCCTTCTAAATTTGTTGATGGAAGCCTGCAATGAATATGTCTTCTTCTAGTTCGACCAACTGTGATAGCCTCTCATGAATAACACTAGTATCATCCATGTTTGTAAATGCAACAATTCTTAAGCTTGGTACCAAGTAATCCATTGGGACAACAACTTCAAGACCATAAACCAACTTGAAAGGGGTCTGCATTGTTAATTTATTGCAAGTGGTTCTATAAGCCCAGAGTACTGCTGGTACTCTTAAATCCCAATCATCCCTGTTCACACTGCAAATATTTGTCAATTCTATCTCCAAGATCTTGTTGAATGATTCAACCATTCTGTTTTCTTGTGGATGATAAGGTGTACTCTTCTGATGGTGGACTGCAAATTCTTTAGTCAGGGCTTCAACTGACTTATTGATGAAGTGCGTACCTTGATCATTCATAAGGACCTTAGGGCATCCAAACCTTGTTATTATGTCATCGAGTATAAAACGTGCAGTTGTAGTTGCACTACAGTCCTTGACTGCTCTTGCTTTGGCCAATCTAGTCAGGTATTCTGTTGCAGTGATAATATACCTTGCTCCTGTGTGCTTTCCTGGTAGGTTTATAGGTCCCACGAAGTCAATGGCCCATTTTTCAAATGCTTGTAAGGTCATCTGTGGTGCTAATGGCATATCATCTCTTTGGGATGGTTTTCCAACTCGCTGGCATACATCACATGCTCTAGCATATTCGTTAGCATCTCTGTGTAACGTAGGCCACCAAAGGCCAGCTCGCAGAACCTTCTGCGCAGTTTCTTTTCCTACATAATTTCCTCCTATAATGCCTTCATGAGCTTCTTCGAGGATCATAGGGAATTCTGCCTCCATCACACATATTCTTAGGATCTCATCAAGTCCCATTTTATATAGCTGACCAGCTATCAGTGAAAAATATGCAGCGCACACCACTAGCTGTTTCTTCTGCAGAATTGTGTATTTGGCTGGAGCTATTCCTATTGACAGGAACTGGACTATGTTTATGAAGTGGTCATCAATATTTCTAATGGCGAGCAGTTGTGCATCCAGTAGTGTGTCCTCTAGACTGGTAGGTTCTTCACCATGCTCCAACCTCGACAGGTGGTCTGGGCCCTTATTCATTCTTCATGTCTTAACTATGATCTCAAAATCATATTCTTGAAACAGGAGAAGCCATCTGCATATTCTCCCCCCCAACACTGGCTTGTTGACTAGGTATTTCAATGCAGAGTGATCAGTAAACATTTTAAAGTGTCCTCCCAACAAGTAATGGCGGAATTTCTGCAATGTATACACCATGGCTAGTCCCTCTCTCTATGTAGTAGCATAATTGATTTCAGCTGTGGAGACATTTCTGCTGGCAAATGCTAATGGATGATCAATGTCCCCTTCTCCAGGTTGTGTCAGTACTGCTCCTAATGCAATAGAAGATGCATCAACATGCACATGAAATTCCTTGCTCCAGTTGGGAAAGACTAGAATAGGCGCAGTAACCATCTTTTGTTTCAGTGTGTCAAAGCTCTACTGGCATTCGTTTGTCCAACCAAACTGATAGTCTTTCTTTAATAAACTCTCCATTGGTGCAGTAATTTGAGCATATCCTTTGATAAATTTCTTGTAATAGCCAGTATGTCCTAGCACAGTGCGCAGTTGTTTGACTGATGTAGGTGGTGGTAAATCAACTATAATTGCAATTTTGGATGGATCCACCAACAATCCTTGCTTGTATACAATATGACCTAATAATACTCCAAATGGTGAGAAGAAGATGCACTTCTTCAAATTCAAAGCAATTTGACACTACCTGCATTTATCTAGCATTAGCCTTAGACATTCAATATGATTTTCCAACAAACTAAAAACAGTACAGTCATCAAAGTATGCTTCTAAAAACTTATGCAAAAATTCTTTGAATGCTTCAACCACCACCCTGGAAAAGATGGTTGGGGAATTCTTTAGTCCAAATGGCATTACTATATATTGGTAGGATCCCCACTCCGTGGCAAATGTAGTTTTATGACGGTCCTCCTTGGCGATGCGGATCTGGTGGTATCCTGAAAACCCATCTATAAAAGAATATACTTCTTGGCCTCCCACGTTATCCAACACTTCATCTGAGAAAGGTGTAGGGAAAGGATCATGTAGACAAGCATCATTCAACTTCCTGAGATATACGCAAATCCTGATCTCACATGTCTTCTTATCTTGCACTACCATGGGGCTAATCCACTTCGACTCTTCGACAGGTTCAATAATCCCTGCTTCCAGCATTCTGTCGAGCTCAATCTTCACTTTTTCCTTATATTTCGGGTTCAATCTCTAGGGTATTTGCTTGACTGGCTTCGTGTCTGGGTTCAAAGGTATTCTCATTTCTCCCATAGGTCCTTTGATTCCCTTCATATCAGTGAACTTGGTTGGGAACAAGTCCTGATACTCATGCAATAATTATGTGATTTTGTCAATGGTAGCAACATCCCAGTAATCTCTAACATTGGCAAGCTTTGGTGTTTCCTCTATCCCGATATTGACTTTATTTATCTTTATCGACTGTCCAATGAATGGCATTTCAAATCCTGGTCCTTCCACATCTCTCTGACCTTCTATTTCTGCGATATTCACCTTCTTTGGGTCATCGTCTTCGTCGACATTAATGTTGTAGCAGGTCTGCAATTTCTGGAGGGGCGCAGTCCATTCATCCTCTTCTTGCTCCAAAGGGAGGCTAAATGCCTCCTCAAATACTTTCTGTCTCACCATCTTTAGTGCTTGATCTACAGAAGGAAATTCACTGTCAAACAAAAAGGTGGTTATAAAATTCTGGGTCATACCTTCCCATTCTGAAGTGACAAGGCACAACTCTGCTTGAAGGTACCGGTTAATTGGGGTGGTATCCAGCGTATTGACGAATCTGTGTACCCATTGTTCTCTAGGAATGTCACTCCAGGCCTCTTCGCAGCTTCGTACATGGTCCTTTGGGCATCTTCGACCTGTGTACCGTGCTTCACAGCTTCCTACTTGTGTTGAAAACCGCACTGTCATCAGAGTTCGACATTGTGTCCAGTCTATAATATTGCTTTTATGTGTCCCCCACCATCTTTCTGGTGTGACTTTCATGGCCTCCTCCATTACCATCAGCCTCTGTTGTGTTGGTACACTTGTCTCAAATTCTGATAAGAAGTTCTCTAAGGGGTTCAACCCATCAAATGTGGGTAGATTACTCAGGATTGTGCCAATCCAACGAACTTCTCTAGTTATCCTAGCACATCTTCTTGTAGATACTTCGTACATATGGTTTTGCCAGTTCTCTAGTGCTTCTTCTGAGTCGGATGAGCATGTGCTGTCACTTCACCAACTCAGAATTTCGTCAGCTGTAGGGTTGATATAATCTTGTTATCTAGTTGTTAATTTGTAGATGTTTTCCAGTTCAAATGTGTGGTCCTCTTCTCTGATAGGTTATGTGTATCATGGACCTTCATCTAGGTCTAAAGGTGCAATGACCCTAAGGCCAACTTTCTCAAATGCCATGCGTCTTTTCTTTAAATCAACAATAGTGGAATTGTCAAAGGCCCAATCAATTCCTAACAATGCAGGGTAAGGGAAACTATCATCAACAATTTCAATTACCTCAAAATATGCAAAGGTTCTTACTCCATCGATATCCACTGGGACATGCTCTAATCGTTCAAATGGGCTGACAGCTTGCTGATTAGCCATGCGAAGCTTGATAGGGGAATATATCAGCTTGTGTTTTCCCATCAGTGCCCAAGTCTGCTTCTTCATGACATTGACTTTTGACCCTAAGGCAAGGACCACATAGTCTATCTCATACTCTCCTATCTGAGCATTCAAGTGTAATTCTTTATTTGTCCTTCTCCTTCTTCCAATTTGGTGCACTCCTCTATTCAATAAGGGGTCTATTTTTCCTAGTTCATACTGCTTGATTAAATCTTGTAATTCTTGTACAACGCCTTTATCTTGAATCAACTTAACACAAGTGTGCAAGAATTCCATGAGTTTGCTTACCTCTTTCCCTTTTGTTGGTGATGCAAACAGATCAAACGCCTGAGGCATACCGTATTCTTTGATTTCTGGTTGTCTCTTTGATGAAGATCCTTGAATTCCTTTGAAATCTTTTCTTGCCTCCTCAAATATCTGTCTTTCTTTCTTAGCATCGAACATTGGGGTCTTTTCTGTAGCTTTCCTGACTCCGTGTTTGTTTTCAGTCTTTCCTTGGGCTGCTCTGTCTTCTCCTATAGCAACGCCTCCTCAAGTAATAACAATGACTCTAGGATCTTCTCCGCGAGGTTCAACATATATCAATTGTACTTGTGGGTTCTGTTAGGGTCCTTGTCTTTCCTGAAGTTTAGCCAACAACATAAGGAATTCTTTTATGACATGCTCGAAGGAGTTACAGTAACTACAGGTCGTGCAGGGATTCTGACAATCCCTTGCTAAATATCCTGGCTGTGCGCAGTTGTAACATATTATTTGTCCTCGCCCTCGACCCATACCTCCTCCTCCTCCTCCTCCTCTGTAGGCACCGCGAGGAGTGAAATTTCCTCTTCTCAGAGAGTTGTATTACAGAGTGTTTCCCTCTTGTTGTACTTTGCCTTGAATCTTGTATATGTCTCTCGACCTTTCATGCATGAGATCATAAGCTCTACAATCCCGATCATCCTGCCCCACTGATTTACAGAATGTACAATACAAGTTTGTGGGTGTTTGGACATACTTCTGCATATAGTAGCACTCACCTGGGCGATGCCTATTTCTGAATACATCACACCAGGGTAGGTTAACTTTCTTTAAGGGGCTCGGAGCCCTTGATGCCAAGTACTCATGAAATAAGGGACAATGTTCCTTATCATTGCCTTCAGATCTGCATCTTATACACCATATATCTTCCCTTTTGTTTTTTCCCTTATCTTTCTTCATACTCAACCTGTAAAGACAAACTAGTTAGCTGGCTCATGATCTGGCTAATGCCTGAGCTAGATTCTCCCATCAGTGTTGATTCAAGTTTCATGGCGATCTCCAAAGCTTCTGCCTGAGATGCAATATTCTACTGCATCAAAGGGATTCTTATGTGTGGTAATAGCGCAATGATGAACCACTCTTTGTTCTGTTCGTCGAGGATCTGGAAAGTTAATTGGCATGTCAGGGTTTTGAATCTCTGGTCGAACTCCCAAACAGGTTCGACTACCTTTTGTTTACTCTCTTTTAGTTCCGTAATACATTATGACTCCGACTTAGGTTTCTTAAAATCTGCAATCAACGCATTCTTAATCTCATTAAGGGGCTTAGGATGTGCCAGTCCTTGGACAAGATTCATGTACCAGCTCAGTGCGCGGTCCCTTAGCGTAGTGTTGAACCGGGTTCTCTTGATGGCTTCATCGGTGATACTTTTAATATTCCATACGGCTTCACACATAAACCAATATTGATTTGGATCTTCAAATCCATCTCCTCTAAAGATAGGGAGTCTCATTTCATTTGCCATAAAGCTGACTAGGGTTCTTGTCTAAGTAGATGTTGGGCTACTGGTAACAATACTCTGAAGACTCTGGTGGTTCTGACTATTCTGATTGCTAAGTATTGTTGGGACAACGGGAGGATTAACGTTACTTTAGTAGTTCATGCAGTTTCTGAGGTTTCTGGCTCACTTTGGCGTAGTTCTTCAGCTCCCCCTTCTTCTGTTCTGGTGGGCTCTGGATGCTCTTTGTCGGTTAGATCTACCTCTTCTCCATTATAGAAACCTTCTTCTCCATAGTTTTTCATAAACAAATTCTCAAGGTGAGCTCCTCAGAATACTTTCCCACTACGCGTATGCCCTACTTCTGTGTCGTTGTCGCTGTCCGAGATCTTGAACATTATCCTTTTCAGGTCTGATCAATCTACTGTATCTTCAAGATGTGGTTTTCATGCAAGAGCATCTTGATTTTTAGAAGTGCAAAAATTTTCCTCTGGGTCCCTTGAAAAAACATCTCTTGGCTTGACTATACGATTTTGTTTTGTCAACAACAAACTCAGTGATATACCCTCCGATGGTACTATCAAACCAGTGATCTACTGCTCTGGATACCGCGTTGTCGACTCTCTTGACCTTCTGGATCAAAGCTGGTGTCCAAACCACAGGGGCTCTAGATCTGATTTCAAACTGTGTGTCAGCTAACCTAGCCAACCACTCATATAGCTCCTAATGGAGGGCTCTAGATTTGATTTCAAACTGTGTGTCAGCTAACCTAGCCAACCACTCATATAGCTCCTAATGGATTCCTCCAAAGAATATCTCGTGAATGTCAGTGAAGATGTATTTTGTAACCAATCTTCAGGGCTTATTTTAGGGTTCTTGTTCTGGGCTTCAGCAAAGTCCTTCTCTTGATCCTCTACCCACTTCTGAATCTATGTCTTCGATGGGAACCACCTTGACATTCCCTTAAAAAGATTCCAGTCCCAGCAACGGAACCATTTGTTGGCACATGGGTAGACCCAGGGTTCATCTCCAGGAGCGCACCAACAAGCCCTAGCTACTAGACCTTTCGACAACACCTGTGAAGCAGATGTAGTCTCACCCGAAGCAGCTATGAGGGGGTTGCAGGACAGAGATGTCTACAACCAGGGGAATATCAAGTGGTTCTTATTACAACAACAACATAACATGCATTTACCATTCAACTAGCTAGATCTATCCTTCACAACCATAGATTTGATCTAATACAATGATGCAGATAACAATATAACAACAACAAAGCTCAGAGCATCAATCACACACACACACAACAACATATGTACGTGGTTCACCCTCTCTCTAGGGCTACGTCCACAAAACTATGCTTATGATATATTAAGATAAAGCTTACAGTTATGATCTGCACTCTTGGCCAACAAATCCTCTCTTCTTTGTCTCTCTTCCTCTCTCCCTTCCTGCGCACCCAACTGCAGGACTTGATCTTCGCACCCAGCTGAAGATCTTACAATACCAAAAGGTTCTCTCTCTCCATCAGCGCTTCTCTCACCCTCGATACAATATTCTCCCAATGAACAAAAATCGACAACAAGGCTCAACCATAGTATCGACCCAACCTAGGTCCTCTCGACCTCTATTTATACATTACAATCCCTCACCGACAACCTTAGGTCGAAACCTAGGTGTCAAAAACCCTAATTACCAAAACCCTAGGTGTCTACAACCCTAGGTCAACTTGACCCATTCTTTTCAGGCTTCGCTAGCCTGTCTTTCCTTCTCCATCTCACGGTGCTCCAAGGCATCTAATGTTGGCTTTTTCCACTTCCTGAGTCATCCTCGGTCTGTCTTCCTTGCTGATCTGTCATCCTCGATCTACTCATCCAACAACTTGTTTTTCCACACTTCGCTCCATCTTCTCTGTTATTTTTCTCACTTCGACCCAGTGACAACCACTGTGTCTCCCACGAAGCTCGCTTTTTACCTTTTCTTCCTCGTTCTTCGCTTCCTTCCATAACCCAGGGCCAACACTCCTCCTTTCACAAGAGAACATAAAAGCAATAAAAAAATGTCAAGAATTAAAAGCAGAACAAAACAAGCACAGGCACTCAAACTTCACATTTGTGTTCTATTTAAAATTTGTGAAATTTATGTAGTTTTTTATTATTATCTAAAATCTTACTTTTATAATGTTTTGTCAAATATTTTTTTTATTATTCCACTATGTAAGACAATACACATGTTACATCTACTTTAATAAAAGCTATACATTATTTTTATTTTTTATAAAATAAATAATAAAAAATATAAAGATTAAACATTAAATTTCAACTTAAAAAAACATAAATACCATAAATAGAAGTTCAATCCAATACACAGCTATAAATTAAAAATGGTTTTTTTAAATAATTAATAAAAACATAAAAATTAAGCATTAAATTTTAACATTAAAAACTATAATAGAAGGGCATTGTCTAATTATTCTATTACATAAACATTAAAAACTATAATAGAAAGATCCTTGTCTAATTGTTCTATTACATAAATCTACATGAAATAACATTTTTCATTTTTTGTTGTTTAAAATCCATTTTTGAATCCTTCAAAAATCATCATCATCAGTAAATATACTTCAATCCAATACACTTAGATTGTTGGAATGACCGGGTAAAGAAACTCATCAAGCAATTTGTTGTCATCACATTTGCCCATGTTTATAGAGAAGAAAACCAGGAGGCTGACTTATTATCAAAAAAGGCTCTATATGAGCATCCTGGAGCCATTGCATTCAATCAGTGGAATGATGGTCATGAGTGACCAATATTTTATTTAAAGATGTACTAGTAGCTCCTATCTGAACATGTTTCTATGAGTTTATTTGAGGCTATCATGGGGTATGGAAGTGGTGACAAAACATTTTGAGAAAAATTCTTGAAATTGGGTTATTTGGGCTTTGTTTTATCTTCTGGTGCTTTTTTGGACAGTCATTATGGTGGCTTAGTGGTATCCTTTGTATTTTGTTTCTAGTTGTCGGTGGACTTTTGGTGAAGAAAGCATAAAACAAGACCTTCAAATGTATTGGTCTTTTAAAAATTTATAAACTGATTATATATCTTAATATAATGTGCAATTTTATTGTGGAAAAAAAAAAATCCTATCAAAAATTAGAAAAGAGTGTCTTGTAATTCGATTGCAAAGAGAGTCTTTGTATAAAGTCTATCACCTGTCTCAAATTCACCAAAAATATTAGCTACGAAAGACAATGACACACTATTCCTTAGTAAGTTCTTAACCCTCCCAGTTTCTGGCATTGCAATAGTGAGTTTGGGAATTCCTTTCTCTGCCCTGTGGTTAATTCTCCGGCATATCTTGGTCAACTGACAATCAGCAATTTTGCTTCCAGTCCAGCCCTGATCGGTCCCTTGTGATATTCAAAGGCCCCCATCGACTGAAGCTTTCCAAATCCCTTATCCGAAACGTGGGTGTTTTCCCATCCGTCACATAAAATCCCTTTTTAACAGGGCTATCCATTTCGTTTCTCATCTTCAATATTCTGCTTTGGTACTGGGTTGGGCAAAGAATTCTTATTAGCATCAGGGTGTGGTTCCTTTTAGTCAGTCCACTTTGCAATATTTGGCTTCCATTTCTGTTTTATTCAACTCCCTGTATATGGTTGATAAGGGAAAAGGAGTTCAGGACTCCACGAATTTCACTATGGAATATGACGACTCCAGTGAGAACTCAGACGAACCGGAATTCCTCTCTAATCTAGGGAAAAAGAAGAGAAGTTTAACTCAAATTAGTCAATGCTTAAATCCGAAACTTTCTATTGACCATGAACTCCTGCCAGGTCAAGGCACACCAGAATTCAGCCAATGACAGTCATCGTTATGACCCTGGTACATTGATTGCATAAAGAGCTGGCCAAACTATATGTTGAGAAACACATAGATGGCATTAAGGATTTAATTTCATAAATTAAATAGTAAAGGACCCATATGAGAGGCCAATACTGGGAGCCAGAGCTTGGGCATCGATTCTTCTTCAATGCCACAGACCTGAGAGCAACTGTGCGAAGATGCAATGTCTTCCAAGTTGCCATTACCTCAGAGGGGGCAATTTGGGATATGTTTGTGGAGTTAGCAAGGAGGATTGAAGACAGCCTTAAGCTTAATCATGCTCAAGAATAGAGACCCTACGTGTGGGGAAACTCATCTTGAAGCAATGCTGAATCCATTACTCCTGCTCATTCAACAAAACCAGTAGGATATCTCTCTTGTGAAATTACAAATGCTAACTATGGAAAATGTCTTCGGCAAGTGCAATTTTGTTTCTGAGTTGATAAAGAATCCTGGGTTATTGTTCCGAGTACCCTGCATTCTCCTCACTCTTGGTCTTGAGATAGAGCTTAGTCATCTACATACAGGCAGCGCCCTCCTCAGGATAACATATTGTTCTCACTGCCGAAGAACTAAGTGATCATCAAACAAAACTTTGCAAAGTTGAAGAGAAATGTATATGTTTCAGATGTTAAGATTTAGCAATTATGCATCAAAATGGAGTCCATGACTCACTTCTTCTCCAACTGAAGTTACTCCAGAAATAGCTTTGTTGTGAAAGGGGAACAACATCTGACTGAAGATAGAATCCTTCAAAATCGTCATCTCAGTAATGAAGATTACTCATAATGCTTCTTCTCTAGCTATTAGAGAAGTGGTAGGAAGGAGAAGGAATGGGGTTTCAGTTTCTTACAAATTTCATCCATTCCCCTCTTCTTCAAATCCACAGTTTCTATTATGCAGCAGTATGTGAATTTATGAGTCCAGGGTTCCTTTGTAGCTTGTCAGGGAATAGATGGAGGTGGAAAACTAGTAGAAATGTTTGAGTCTTTCCAAATTTTTCTGGGCTCAATTGCAATCAAACATCAACCACCTACAAGGAGAGGCAGGCAATACATTGCTGTTTAATTCCTTTTGTTTATCAACATTTTTAGTGGGATAATTTTGGGAACTACACTAATATTGACACCATTTATGACACTGTATTATCCGTATCACAGCTTTCTATGGGAGATGCACAACTTTTTGAATTCTCCAGGCAGTCATAGGAGAGGTGGTGTGGGAAGGAAATGACTTTTTTGTTTTGTTTAATTATTATTTATTTGGGATTTGGTTTTAATTATTATTTATTTGGGATTTGGGATTTGGGATTGAAGTAATTTATTAAAATGTAAAAGTTGATATACTTTTATATGTAAATTTTATTTTTTTAATAATAATTCATTGTGTTTTTATTTATTAAAAATGAAAAGATTACCTCATGAGTAAGAGGTTAAATTGTAATAAGGGGTAGTATCTAATTTCATGTATGAGATTAAGGTCAGATGTCACTAGAAAGTATATAACTATACTCGAGATAATCTAGTTGATGACCACAAGGGATATTGGCTTTCTTGTGAATACTATCTAGGTTAAAACCAAAAGTCTGCCCCATTAGAGAAGTCTATAGTCAAAGTCTGCCCCATTAGAGATCACTAACGAGTCATTTCAGGTATGTGGTTTTCCTTGAATAATAGTGATGAGTCAGCTTATATTCACAAATAATAACCAATTAACACTAGAATGATAATAGATTTTATCACCTTAAAAAAAAAAATTTGAAAACTTATTAAATTAAGAGAAATAGGTTTAGTTTAGGTAAAGTTTGAGATATAATGCTCTAGTCTTTTTACCAAACTGAGCTAAAAAGAAAGTTAAACTAAGATGGATAGAAATTGTAATAAATATCTTCGCTCTTATTTCAATGCCCATTACAAAGTGTTTGCATTAATTTTAATTGCTTGTGGGCTCTGTAGAGACATAATATAAGAGAGTTATGGCCATTAAAGTCGTAATTGCTTGTGGGCTCTGTAGCGACATAATATAAGAGAGTTATGGCCATTAAAGTCGTCATTTTTGTGCAATTTTATTAGACATGGTTCAATAAGATCATGGGATATTTAATAAGTTCAAGAATGTATGATGGACTAGTTAGAGCCTTGGTTAGAGTTATATGGAAGCTAGGGTTAATTTGAGAGGTATTCAAACATATTGTACAAGTCTTAACACATTGTTTTTGTTTCCATGGAGTTTTCTTTGCTTTTCTTCTCCTCATTCTCCTTGTGAGTACAAGTGGTTTAATGTCTTGGAATTTGTGTTTCTAATGCACATGTTGACCGTTATGGATTCTCATTTTTTGAAGTTTTTGTTACCCAAGCTCACTTTGTGTCCATTATTTTATGTGGACATTTCAAGATAATCAAATATTTGAAGAAACTTCTAAAGGAGGAGTGTTTAGCATCACTAAGTTGAGGGTTTTAAGTTAATGGTTTGGAAATCACGATCTTTTGGATGTGGGTAGAATGTTTGTGATAGTCTTTTTTGCATTGATCAGCCTATATAGCTTATCCAACTAATGGTTCCTTGTCATAAGGTGAGGTTTGATCACCTCACCTAACTTTATATGGCCTTGCACAACGACAACTCTAAACCAACCATTGGCAATGGCACCCAAGGCTCTAAGGAAATTAGTCCCCAAGGTGTATCACGAGGTAATGATCCCCATTCGACCTTGAGTTCTCTATGCTTGAGTAAGCTAGTTTGTATCATGAATTTTGGGAGGATTCCATTCTTGGGTATTTTGTGAGAAGAGTGCCCCCTCAAGCGATTTTTTGAAACTAGGTATGTGAGATTTGGAAGCTTTATGGTTGGCATGCATACACACATGTAGGCTTACTAAGGCCTTCTTCCTATTCCAATTTAGTGATTTGTCGCATGTGAAAGAAACATTGAATCATGGCCTATATATTTGTAGAAACACACTCATGGTCCTTAACCAGTGGACCCCTGATTTCTCAAATGATAAAAGAACCTAGCTTTCTTTTTTGATGTGGGTAGATTTCCGAAGCCTGCATATGTGGTTTTGGCTAGCCCTATGGTGAATTAGTGCCCCTTGGGGGGTTTCATTTGTGAAGAATGAGATCAATTTTCTATCTCTAGGCCTCAACATCGTGTTAGCATACAGGTTAACTTGTTTCAAGACCTCACGGAAGTCGTGTATATTTGAATCAGTATTTAGATGCATCATGAACCTGAATCCATTGCATAAATTTGTTGAATACTTTTTTTAGGTGCTAGAGGTCTAACCACTGCATTTTAAACTTCCCTTTGACGGCCCAAAACAAAACCAAAAAAGTCCTATCCTTGTTGATCCCTCTAGTGCCTAAGGCTACTCAAACTCCCAAGGAGAGTGAAGGGGTTCGGAAGTAATTCACGTGGAAAGGAGAAAATGCCAATGTGACCAAAACCCAACTTGTGAAAGCCCCTCCAGTGAAGCATCAAGCCAATAAGGGTGTTATTCGATGTAATTGTTCTCCACCCCCGTTGTTGAATTTGCAAGATACTACATTTTTAACCTTCAATGGTGCCACCAAAAGGGTGATGTAGGTCACCTTAGAGTCTTTTTGATCTAGCATTTTATCTTCTACCAACCATTTTCGTGCTTGTTAGGCCCTTTAGACTAATGAGGTGGAGATGCTAGATTTGGATGGTTAGTAAGGAAAGTGACCTTGTGGAACATCCAAGGCCTCAATGACCTTGGAAGAACGAACACTCTCTTCTAGGTGTTGACTTCTCTTTGTGGGACATATATTCTTTGTTTTCAAGAGGCTAATGACCTGAGCGATCATTTCCCTTAGGGATAAAGTTTTTTTTTAATCATTCTGATGGGAAAGGGGGGTTGTTATCCTAGTCTCTCTCAAGCTTGCTAATGTTGTTATGGACTAGCGTATGGACCCCTCATAAATATTTGTATGGATTATTTTAAATTTGGATGAATGACTCCTAGGGTTGGCTAATGTCTATGTCTCCAATGACATTAGAGAATGTGCAAAATATCGGCATTGGATGGCCGATGACCTCACTAACACCCATTGGCTTATCTATGGGGATTTTAATATGGTGGAATGCTAAGAAGAGAAAGACGAGGATCATCCTATTCTTTTAACATTGGGAGAGAAATAGGTGTGGTGGGCCCTCAAGGTCTATCACGATCTCTATGACCCTAGCTATCATGTTCCCATAGGATTCCTACCCGATCATAAGATTCAGGAATGCATACTATGGGGATGTGGAAGATGGTATCAAAGCTTGAAGCATGTTCTACTACTACGGTGGTGACAGTGGTGGGAGGGTGTAGCACAAAGACAATTTGGGTGAAAACTTAGTGAAGGTTCAGTAAGGTGGACTGACCTTTCACAGAGATAGCCTGGGTGCAGACTTGGTTGGTTTGATTTGCAATGGAAGTAAGTGCTAGACCTATGTGCACACCTTGAGAAGAATAGGAACATATTTCATGGGTGAATCGAGTGCTTGATTGCAGGAGTTGTCATAGATCTGATTGTAGAGATTGATCGCATAAGTGATTGTGAAGGGGAGAAATTCTAGGTTGCCACGAGTTGAAGCACTTGGGTGAGTTGGACAACTTGATGCGACTTAGAGTAGCTTCGCAACAAGGCAGTTGATTGGGAACATTTTCATCATGACATTTTTGTGTTGTGCATCACCGAGAACAACAGTTGAGTTGAATTGGGTTGTTGGATGAGTGGGTCTACTACAACCTTTGGATGAGGTGACTCTTCATAGAGTCATGCAAGTCAGTTAACAACAATATGACTTGGCAGTGGGGCAGTGTGCACATGGTGCCTTGAAGCGGAAGCAGTCAATGTGTAGACTCACGAAGATGGCAAGACATTGGAATTTGAAGATGAGTTTGACTAGTTGCATGGGAAGTTTGGGACTTAGATGTATTTTTGAAGTGGAAATATGGACTTAGCCTTGTATCACAGTGAAGGGGCTATGCAGGTTTGTGTAGTCGTGGACTATGATTGAGGGGAGTTCATGTGGAGAGTCAGTGGCTTGGGAAAGTGGAGGTCCAATACAACAAACTTGAACCATGGGTGCAACCAAGAATGACGTTGGAAAGGTATGGTTGGTTTTTAGTTCTAGCATTTCCTAATTTTTACGATGATTTCTTTGAAGGGAAGTTGGATGACTTGACAGTTCAAGTGTGATTTGTTTATGTGGTGAAAACTGACATACTTGAGGGTGACTCAAGTGGTGCAGATTCGAAGAAGTCATCTAGTAGTTGAGACATCTTGACTTGGGTGAATGTGTGGAGAGCTTGTGATCCAGGTGGATATTGGTGGCCACCCACCTGTTCCAATAAGCTCCGTTTGCCAGTTTTTATTTCAACACGTTCTTCTGTACTTCTTTGTAATTATGGATTCTACACTTACGGGGCTGCCTGGATCCCTACACATCTTCCAGGTGGATACTGGTGGCCTCCCACCTAGTTCAACTGGCTTATTTTGTATGTTCTCATGTTAGCACATCTTGTTGTACTTCCAGGGCCGTTTTGGAGCCTTAAACAATGTTTTTTTGGCTCGCCACAGTCAAACTGTAGACAGAGTCAAAGTTTGACGGTGGAATGTATAGTTCTTTGAAATACCTTTAATCCAACAGGCTATCATGCACCTAAAACGGAGTTCGTATGCAAAAGTTACGACCCCGGGAAGTTGAGGTACCAACTTACCCATAGGGGCCGACGTGACTTTTGGCGTTTCACCTTCTAGGGTTAGGTTTTTGGATGTCTAGGGTTTTGTCATTCCTGTCTAACATAAAAAATGCCTTCAAATATTCATTGTGAGGATATTCTTGTGAATGAGCGTAGCCATCACATCTCTTCTCAGAGATGAAGCTGCCACCATTCTAGCGAGTCTTGCACTCTGTAGTTTTGCAGTCTCTTTACAATTCTTTCATTAATAGAAATTGAGTATTGTTGTATTTCTCTGTTTCTAGAAAGTTTCATGAGTATTTCATTTTAATTTCTCTGCTTTCTTTTCGTTCCGAAGATAATCTGGATCAGTGGTATCAGAGCAGGCTGCTCTTGAGCATTTTTCAGTGCACGTCCCCGACGAGGTCTAAGTATAGACATTGGGGTCTTGAGTTTTTCTCTCTTGAGGAAAATCACTCTCGCACACCCAAGAAACCCTCAATGGCGACATAAAATAAAGACGATAGATCAGAAGATTCTATTAACCTGTTTCTTGAGCAAGCTCTCACGTGACAGAGGGCCGAAATGATGGAGAATTTTCCACACATTCTTCAACGCCCGCCGATAGAAACATGCACATCTTCATCAAGCGACCATTTTGGAGGAACCTCTCCCTTCAAGGTACAAGTTAATTTTTATATTCCCATATTTTTATATGCACAACACCCCTTCCAGGAGTTCTCACTTCCTCCGTGCACTCTCTCACCTGGAGAGAGTCGCTCATAGGCTTGGCAACTTGTTCTTTTGACCAATTCCAACACAGTGAGGACACAACAACAAGTCTCAACAACACACAGCCAATGGCAGCAACCTCACACGGTCAGGAACTGTGCGGCCACAACAACCCACTGGGATAGAACAACACGACTCAGGGAATTTTGGGTTTCTCAACCATGCAACACAGGACGGGTTCATGGTTCTGGTTTTGGAGATGCGTGAGGGTGTACAAAGATCCCACACAAAGACTTAACGATTCATGTAAGAATTCCCCAGAACAAACACCGAAACAGAGGTCGATCATGGACACCCGCGAGTTTAGACGGAGGATGAAAAAATAGGAGGTTGAACCCCCAACACGACTCCCTTCTCTGGTTTTAACTGCATGTGCCTAGGTCGACACCTGTCTCCCTAGGGCTGCATGCTCCCCATTTTGCACATGTTCCCCCTTCCAAGAACTTAGGATAGAGCATAAACATTTACACAAATTTGGAATAATATTTAATTATTATCCCCAAGGTCTTAAGCTCTTAAGATTAGCCCTTCTCCCAACCTTTCAACCCCCTCTCCCTTACCCAAACTTTGTGGAAGCTTAGTCCCCCATCACTCATTCATCGTGGTCGATACACATACAAAGATTTTTTTATATTAATAATGTGCATCATTACATGTACAAAAATCAAGCTCTTGGCCTTCAACACTTAGGTTCTCTGGCCTAAAAAACACATAAGCCCACCAACTTATATAAACTTGGCTCACCAGCCTATAAAACATAATTACAATTCATAATGCAATTGGGGCACGTCCTTGGGGTATTATAATCCCATTCCCTTATGTTTTCACTGTCCTCAGTGCAACTTTCACACAACCTCAGTAAGATTTCAAAAATCTTCAAAAATATGTGGATATTTTGCCCGCATAGCATCTTCATGCTCCCATGTCGCATCCTCAGGACCGTACCAGGTCCACTGGACCTTTACAAGCCCTAAGGTTCGATTCTAGAGTTGTTTGTTTTTCTAGTCCAATATGTGCACGGGATGCACTTGCAGGACACCTTCTTGCTCCACTTGAATCACATTCCAATCAATTACATGATTAGCATCAGGTATATATTTCTTAAGTACTGAAACATGAAACACATTATGTATAGTCATGGAAGCAAGTAATGCAACCATATATGCAACTGGCCCAATCCTTTCTAGGATTTCAAATGGCCCACAAAATCTGGCTACCAACTTGGAACAGTTTCCTAGCCTCAGGTAAATTCTATTGGCTTTTACTTTCAGAAAAACATGATCTCCCACTTTAAACTCTCTGTGGGTTCTGCTTTTATCAGCATAACTTTTCTGCCTGTCTTGGGTAGCTTTCAAATTCTGCTTAATTTTTAGCATCTGTTCTTCCATTTCCTTGAGCAACTCTGGACCAACTACTGCTCTGTCGACTGAATTTTCCCAGCTTACTAGGATATTGCACTTTTTTCCATAAAGTGCTTCAAATGGGCTCATCTTCAATGGTGCTTGATACCCATTGTTGTAGGCGAATTCTACCAAGTGTAGGTAGTCTTCCCATTTTGATGGTTTGTCCGTCACATACATCCTTAGTATGTCTTTTATCACTCGATTCACCTATTATGTCTGCCCATCCGACTAAGGATGATAGGTTGTACTGAAATTCAGATTCGTTATGAATCCCTTGAATAACCCTTTCCAGAAATTTGAGGTAAATTTTGGGTCTTTGTCAGACACAATTGTCTTGGGAATTCCATGCAATCGTGCCACTTCCTTCATAAAAATATCAACAACCTCCACTGCCTTGTGAGTAGTCTTTAACAGAATGAAATGGGCAACTTTCGTAATCTTGTCCACCACCACCATGATTGAATCATGTTGCTTTCCTGTTTTGGGCAATCCTGTGATGAAGTCCATTGTCACTACCTCCCACTTCCACTCAGGAATGGGTAAGGGCTGCAACAACCCTACTGGGTTTCCATGCTCAGCTTTAACATTTTGGCATTCCATACATCTGGCGATGTATTCAATGATCTCTTTCTTCATACCTGGCCAAAAGTAATGGCTCTTGATTGCTGCAACAATCTTCTGATATCCAGGGTGCCCAACATAAGGCACATTATGCATTTCTCTCAGAATTGCAAGTTTCAAACCCTGGACATTAGGTACATAAACTTTGTTCTTGTAAAAAAGTATTCCATCAGTCTCTAACTTATAATTTTCCACTTTTTGTGGCATTTCACCTTGTTGTAGCTTTGCTACCAACTCCATGTACTGTAAGTCGATGCTTGCAGCTTCCAAAATTTTTCTCTTTATATCAGTCTGATACATGCTAATGGTTGTAGCATGTAATTCGTGTACTCTCCTGTTGAGTGCATCAACCACTTTATTCTCCTTCCCTTTGATATGCTTGATATCAAAATCGTATTCACAGATAAATTCCAACCACTTACTCTGCCTAGCATTCAAGGTTGGTTGATCATACAAATACTTCAAACCATTATGGTCTGTTCTCAATTCAAACCTCCTTCCCATTAGGTAATGTATCCATTTCCTCAGATCATGAACGATGGCTGCCAGCTCCAAATCACGAGTCGCGTAGTTCCTTTCATGCTCTTTCAACTACTCGGATTGATAACAAATTTCGAATCCATTCTGACAGAGGACTCCTCTCGGTCCTTCTTTGCATGCATTGACGCATACCACGAAATATTCATTTGGATCTGCAATCCTCAGTATTGGAGCACTGGTTAACAATTAGTTCGATTGTTGGAAGCTTCTCTCACAATCCTCTGTCCACAGAAACTTGTTCTCCTTCCTTTGCAAGGAAGTGATCGGGTGAGCTATCCTTGAGAACCCTACAATAAATCTTCTGTAATAGCTAACTAGACCCATAAAGGATCTGACTTCCTTCACGTTCCTTGGTGCTGACCATTCCCTAATGGCCTCAATTTTATTAGGATCTACAACTATCCCATCCTTTGAAATAATATGCCCCAAGTAATGTATCTTCTCCTGGCAAAACGAGCACTTTCTCAACTTGGCATACAACTAGTACTCGCTTAGCACTTGCAACACCATCCTAAGATGTTGTTCATTTTCTTCCTCTGACTGGGAATACACCAGAATGTCATCCAGGAATACTATGAAGAACTTGTCCAGATAGTCCCTGAATACACCATTCATCAAGCACATAAAAAAAACAGGTGTGTTTGACAGCCCAAACGACACCACTATGAACTCATAATGACCATACCTTGTTCTAAAGGCAGTCTTGCTGACGTCTTCATCCTTTATCCTTACCTGGTGATATCCCGACCTAAGATCTATCTTTGAAAAGATCTTTGCATCCTTCAACTAATCGAAGAGGTCATCAATCCTCGGTAGAGGATATTTTTTCTTTACAGTTACCTTGTTCAATTGTCTAAAATCGATACACAATCTTAGTGTTTAGTCCTTCTTCATGAACAAAACTGGGGAACCCCAAGGTGACATGCTTGGGCATATGTACCCCTTCTTTAGAAGCTCTTCAAGCTGCAATTGCATTTATTTCAGCTCTGGCGTACTCATTCTGTAAGGAGCTTTTGACACTGGAGTTGCTCCAGGCATCAAGTTTACAGAGAAGTCAATATCTCTTTTCAGAGGTAATCCTGGTACCTCCTGGAATACATCCTCAAACTCCTTTAGTACCGCATGATCTCCGATACTTGACACCTTATCCTTGGGCGTTTCCTCCACATGGGCTGCAAATAATTGGCAACCTTTTCTGTAGCACTTCCTTAGCTGCATTGCTGAGATTTCTCTGATAGCAATAACTCTGGGAATTCCTTGGACTGTTTTTCGATTCCCTTCCTCATCTAGGCAAGTGAATGCCTTGTTATGACAGTACATGATGGCATGGTGTTGGTCCAACCAGTCCATCCCAATTAAACAGTCATAAGAGCCTAAAGGAAGAATGTTCAATTGTTCCTTTGTGCTCAGTCCATTCACGCCCACAAGGTGGGACTTATCCAATTCAGTGACTTTCCTCTTGGTTCCTGTAGCCAACTACACTAACCAAGACTTTTCATGTTTGCTTCTCATTAAATGAAAACTTTCCACCATAGACCCTAAATCAATTAAAATAGTAAATGGTCGGTTGTTAATCATACCTTCTACTTCAATCATGTGCGATTGAAATTCAGCTTGCTTGTTGTCCAGGGATGCGTAGATCCTTTGCATTCTACTGCCCATGTCCTCCACTGTTTCATCCTGCTGAACTTTGTTGATGACTCTTGCTTTATCATTTCGGTGTGGGAAATATCTATACCCATGGTTTCCTTTACAACCCCAACACTCCATAGGTGTCTGTCTTGGCATTTGTCCACCCATTTCAGTCTTTCCGGGTTCTCTAAAAGATGGTTGTCCTTGAGGATTGTTTCTGAAAAAGGATGACTTAGTTCCTTTCTACCTCTGCTCTTTCTTGAACTTCTTCTTGTCTTCCCAAGCCTTTTGGAAGGTAGGCTTTTCTTTTTGATGTTCATATAAGCATTTCTCCCTCCTTATTGTCTCTTCCATAGTATTGGGGTCATCATACTGGATCTTGTCCCCAATGGAAGGTGGCAATCCACTTAGATACCTCTGAATCTTGACAGTCTCATCTTTGATGAACAAAACATACTTTAGCAATTCTAGAAACCTACATTCATACTCATCAATGGTCATGCTGCCTAGCTTTCATCTTTACGTCATAATATCTCTTAGTCAAATACTTCTTCTCGAAATACCTCTTGAATTCTCTCCAAGTGATATCTTTCTCTCTAATGTGTTGTACCTGCACAAGCTGATCCCACCACATAGATTCTTTTCCTTTCAATTGATACATCACAATTCTTCCTTCTGCATGAGGGGAATAATTCTGTAGTTGGAAATATTTCCTCATGCCAAGCAACCATGTTTCTGCATCTTCCTCCTTCTTATGTTCTCCATAAAATGTAGGAGGCTTAATCTTGTTCATCTCTCCCTTCAATTCATCCACCCCAGATCTCTTGTGCTTTCTGATAGGATATGGGCTTGAACTACCGTGTGCCCTTCTCTTGGAGCGACTTTGGGAGTGATGATGGTGTCTACCAACACTCCTTGATCTTCTCCCCTTAGGAGTTCGGGGATTCCCTATTCTTCTCGAGTCACTCTCCTTATCCAACTTATTTTCTATTCTCTCCAAACTCTTTAACAAATTTACGTTGAATTCTCCTTTTTTTCCTGAGTTTTCTGCTATATGCTCGGCGAGTTTGGGCATCTTTATGCAATTTTTCAATGATCTTCCTCATATTTCCTTCCTTATCTATCTCTTTTCTGTGCCCATTGGAGTTCGATCCTTCAACTCCCAAGTGGACGTCCATTCCTTCTCTTTCATTTTTTGAACTGGAAGCATTCTATGTCTCTTCCATTTCTTTGCACTCCATGGAAATTCTAATCGGTTCCGGCGCTCGTCAAACTTCTGCAATCACAACATGCAGACAACCAAAAATTTTCAGGACATCTTTCATTAACAAATTCCACATATTCAAAACCAATCTGATTTAAGAAAACATTTCGATTTCACGAATCTTCCGAGCTCTGCTTGGATCTGTAACTTTTGATTGATAGCCCTTTCTTTCTTAGTCCCCAACCCATGCGATCACGCACCGTGTACAAACACTAAACTACTGGGTGCTACTCGGGCTTTTGACCTTCGGAGATTCAAGCACACACAACTATCTCTCGGAGTTCCGATTATCGAACTCGTGAAGTCGGGTGGACCAACGGTCCATGTTTACCCATCCTCCAACAACTGGAATCCACTGTGGTCCTTCCATCTTCAAAGTTTTCGTGGCTTCGAGACTTCGGACCTCGGGACATCCCACACTTGTTTCTTCCCAATCTTAGGACATTCAAAATTTTGATCTACTTTACCCTTCGGGCCCACGTAGTACAAATTTCACCAACTAAGATGATGGCACGTGGAAGATCTAGGAAGATCCACCTCACCTTCGGTGATGTCATCGGGTCCCACCCTGCTCGCTTTTCGTTTCGGAGTTTCGGGCATTGGGAGTTCATGCATCCACACATTTCGTTTCTCCCGATTGTCGAAATTTCAAAATTACGATCTACCTTCTTCTTGATCCAACGATCAAGTTCTCATCCTCCGATCTACGGTGTAGATCTTTCTCGGGATTTCGGATTTTTGGGTATCGAGAGTTCATGCATTAACACACCTCGTTACTCCCGATTGCCAAAATTCTGAAAGGTTTCCAAGATATCTCTCTTGAATTTCTTTAGATCTGACGGTCGTAAGGTTTTCCTTTGCTTCCAAACAGATCCTACAACCCACATTACTCTACAGCTCCAATACCACTTCTATCGTGGTTTTACTATATCACTACTTCTCCTGAGCTTCGTAACATAGCCAAGTAACTCCTTGGCACTCCAGAACATTCTAAGGTCCAAAAATTGGTTCTTCCTCACATAATTTCCACCTGAAACCTCGGGTCTAATGACCACTTATCCGGCCCATCCAGGCCCAGTGTTGAAAACATGGTGCTCTGATACCATATTGTAATGTCCCAGACCATCAACCCACTTGCCAGGCAATGCTACTACGCGGAACATTCTCATAATTAAAAATATAACATGCATATTAAATCTAATTAACAAATTTAATCAAACAACACGGAGTAAGCACATGCTTAATGCTAATATACATCATCAAGGACATTAACAATAATCCATATGCACAACAGAATACATGATAACATATAAGAATCACTAGCATGCAAAAACATAATATTAAGCACCAAGTGATACTTATCTTTGAAACTGTAGTAATTCCACCAACTGTGTGTAGACCTTCCACGAACCTCCCAGCCTCAGACCGCGCTGCTCATCACTCTCAGAAGTTGTTCACCCCCAAGCTGGGACTAAGCTCCACCGGGCAGGGAATCCTAGGCTAGGCAAGGTCAATGGAATAAACACAGTTACAGAGGAAGGATTCTCTCCCAGGAGTCACTTACGCCCACTACTCACAAACCCTCATTCCCCACATGTCTGTCCCACCCCAGGAGTATACACCTTCACTGTCACCTGGACAGTCCTTCGGCTGCTAAGCCTCCCTTGCATTTGGCTTCAACAATAGACCATACTGGAAGTCTCCAAGCTCTGGGGCAGCTACAACACCCCTTCCAAGAGTTCTCACTTCCTCTGTGCACTCTCTCACTTGGAGAGAGTCGCTCACATGCTTGGAAACTTGTTCTTTTGACCAATTCCAGTAAAATGAGGACACAACAACAAGGCTCAACAATGCACAGTCAATGGAAGCAACCTCACACGGTCAGGAACTGCGCAGCCACAACAACCCACTGGGATAGCACAACACGACTCAGGCAATTTCGATTTTCTCAACCATGCAACACAGGATGAGTTCATGGTTCTGGTTTCAGAGATGCGTGAGGGTGTATAGAGATCCCACACAAAGACTTAACGGTCCAGGTAAGAATTCCCCAGAACAAACACTGAAACAGAGGTCCATCATGGACACCTGCGAGTTCATACGGAGGATGAAAAAATGGGAGGTCGAAACCCCAACACAACTCCCTTCTCTGGTTTTAACTACATGTGCCCAGTTTGACACCTGTCTCCCTAAGGCTGCATGCTCCCCATTTTGCACACGTTCCCCCTTCCAGGAACTTAGGATAAAACATAAACATTTACACATCTTTGGAATAATATTTAATTATTATCCCCAAGGTCTTAAGATCTTAAGCTTAGCCCTTCTCCCAACCTGTCAGCCCCCTCTCCCTTACCCCGACTTTGTGGAAGCTTAGTCCCCCATCACTCATTCATCGCTGTCGGTCCACACACAGAGATGTTTTTATATTAATAATGTGCATCATTACATGTACAAAAATCAGGCTCTTGGCCTTCAACACTTAGGCTCTCTGGCCTAATAAACACATAAACCCATCAACTTATATAAAATTGTCTCACCAGCCTATAAAACATAATTACAATTCATAATGCAATTGGGACATGTCCTTGGGGTATTACATCAAGGACTTCGATCGAAATTTGGTTTTGAAAATTGGGGGGCTCTGCATAGGTACATCCAAACCGAAATGGATTTCCTAAACATCTCATCATTGGGAGCTGCCTATCGATATGTTGTCAAAATCGAGAAAAAATTTAGGCACCAGAACAAATGGAAATTTGGGTCTGCAAATCTACAACAACTAAAGCATGGTAAAGACTTCCCTAACCAGCATCCCCTAGACAAATAGTCCAAGACACAGGAAAAAAAAGGGTAAAGGGAAGATGAAGAATGGCACTGGGAAGTGGTGTGAATTCCACAAAAGCTCTTGGCACAACACCGATGAATTTCGCTCGAAACAATCATTTGTGGCTAAGGTCAAATACACAGAGCTGAACCCTGATTCAGAATCCGATCCAATAAATATTGAAAATAGACATATCATCGATGCATACCCCACTGCCACTGTTGCGACCACAACAATTCAACCATAAGAATCAGTAGATCCTGAAGAGGGGGAGCGTCTCTTCCATTCACAGATGTGGGTGAAGGGGACCCCGTTGCATTTCATTGTTGATAATGACATCCATAAGAACCTCATCTTAGCTAAGGAAGTCAAACAATTGGGGTTGTTGAAAACACCACACCCACAACCATACAACATTGGGTGGCTTCACCAGGGACGATATCTTCGTGTCAACCAACAATGTTGCATGTCCTATGGCATCCAGCCCTTAAAGTATGAGGTAGTGTGTGATATTTCCCCTCTTGATGTCTATGATTTGGTTTTGGGACAACCATATATGTGGAGACGTCATTCTCTTTATGAGTCTAGACCCCGTAGTGTCATTATTACTCTGGGAGGTCATCTCTATAGGATACCAGAGGTAGTTCCGACTACTTCTCCACCAAAACAGTGCCACAAGGTAATCTCTCATACCACAAAATTCGTCCTCTTCATAGTTTGTTCAAAGGATGAATAAAAGTCCGCTACAACCACTGCATCTCCAACACCTTCTATCTAGAAAAATAGATTGTCAAAGAGAAAGAAGATATTGTTTCTTCACCTAAAATGGTGCCTACACAATGCCCCATCAAACCCAAAGACAACAATTTGGTGGAGCATATTCAACCCCACCATCAACTAGTTTGTCACAGTCTTCCATAGACCAAGCAACACAACTTCTCCAACAAAGCACTCAACTCACCAAGATTCAGATTTAGAACATGTTTTTCCCTCTTCCCTGGGCACTCAACGCAATGGAGACCATTGCTTCCTAAGGGGAGAGGATTGATCCAGGTGGATATTGGTGGACACCCACCTGTTTCATTGTAACTTATCGGCTTTCATATTGGTGGAAAGTTTCATGAGTATTTCATTATAATTTCTCTTCTTTCATTTCGTTCCGAACATAATCCGGATCAAGTTGGGGTGACCTTCTTGGAAGAGTCTTGTGGTGGACTTAGGAAGATTTGGGTGCAGTTGTGGAGGTGAATTGAGGAGTTACGAAAATCTTGGATAAGGTACCTTGGTGCGTTGGTGACTTAGCCAAATTTTTTGGGTCATGCAATGATGTGATAGTCATGAGCAAAGTTTTGATGCTTGCGAGGGTGCAAGGAAGTTTTGTTCTAGGAGATGGATGGAGTCAACAAAGAAGTCAACCAAGAATTGTTGGCAATCTACCTGAATGGGTAGAACGCAGACCAAGTGACTTGGGTGGTGTTCGATCGCCTTTATTGTGGGACATTGGATGAGTCATAGCATACCTTGGTGACTTGCAGATGATTGTGTGATGACTCAAAGATCCGACGAGGTCGTTGGTTGAGGTTGGAAGGCTTATTGGTTTGAACATGCCTAATGTTGGTTGTGGAGCATGATTATCTTCCTGATTCATAGGTCTTTGTTTTCATCCATGTTTATACCCCATGAATACTTTACACCCTGGAAGAATGTACACTCCTCCACGCGGGGGAGTGTAGGGGGGGTTATCGCCCCTGCGGGGTCTGGGGGCAAGTGGGCCCCCGAAGGAAAAATTTCCTTGTAAATGTATATTGTAATTTCATAGTAAATATGGACCATTCATTATAAGGTTGTAGATATGACGGTAGCAGTTATGTTAGGGTTTTCTTCCCTAGAAGGAAACACTCTTTTATGAGGGAAATTTATTGTGGCTATGTATCATTGTGAATATTGTATTCTGAGTGAGAAAATTGTGAGAGAAATAAGAGGAATTTACAGCGAGTGTGTTGAAGGTTGTATCCCTTCATTTTTTGGATAATAATAAAGGAAGGACCTGGCAATTTCTCTGGTGGATGTAGCCCACACTGGGTGAACCACATATATATGTGTCTTTATTGTATTGTGTATCTTCTGTGTTTTATTTCCGCATTTGTTTTATTTTATTGCTCTGTGATCCTGTTTTTCTAACAACTGGTATCAGAGCGAAAGGTAACTCGTAGGAAAAGAGGGTTCCTGGTTTGAGTGGGAGCAATGGAAAAATATGGAAAGTTTAGGGTCGAGAAATTTAACGACCAAAAATACCAGTTATGGAAGATGCAGATGGAAGATTATTTATATAAGAAGGATCTATTCCTACCATCGGTTGGAATAGAAAAGAAGTCAACGACCATGAAGGACGAAGAATGGGAAGTTCTTGATAGAAAGGCACTAGGAATGATACGGCTGAGCCTGGCAGCGTTGGTGGATTTCAATATTTCGAAAGAAAAGACAACAAAGGAGTTGATGGATGCATTGGCTAAACTGTACAAAAAACCCTCGACATCCAATAAGGTATTTCTAATGAAGATATTATTTAATATGAAGATGTCAGAAGGTGGGTCTGTTGTGGATTATTTAAATGAATTTAATACGGTTAATAATAAACTAAGTTATGTAAAAATGGACTTTGATGATGAGGTCAAGGATCTTCTAATCTTGTGCTCATTGCTAGAAAGATGGAATGGCTTGGTCATGGATATAAGTAACTCTGTCTCTGTTTCAAATACTTTAAAATTTCATGATGTTGTTGGTGTTACCCTTAGTGATGAAATGCAACGGAAAAGCATAGGTGAGACATCAGGTAATGCGTTAAACATGGAGAACATGGGAAGAAAAAAGGATAAAGGAAAGGGCTCAGGGAACTGCGGGAATTCTAGGAAGGGAAGATCCAAATCTAGACTTGGAAAGATAGAGTGATGGAATTGTGGGAATAAAGGACATCTGAAGAAAGACTGCAGAGCTCCAAAGAAACAAAGAGATGGACAGCATGAGAAAAATCAGGAAGAAAATGTAACAAGTGATGTGTTACAAGATGCTTTGATTATTTCTGTAGATAATATTTTGATTCTTGGGTAGTATATTCAGGGGCTTAATTTCATGCCACACCCCATAGGAAACATTTTCTAGATTATGTTCAAGGTGATTTTGGACAGGTTCATTTGGGTGATGATACACCATGCAAAATTGTTGGAATGGGAAAGGTAAAAATAAAGAAAATCAATGGAAACCAATCGTTGTTGAAAGAGGTAAGACATGTTCCAGATCTAAGGGAAAATATGATTTCAATAGGGTAGTTGGCAAGTGAAGGTTGTATATCCATATTTACAGATAAGGTGTGGAAGGTCACCAAAGGATCGTTGGTGATAGCAAAATGATAGAAGGTAGGTACATTGTATTTATGTACTGGTAATACTGACTCTTCTATCTTATTAGATTCTACAGGAGTGGATACAAGATTGTGGCATCATAGGCTTGGACACATGAGTGAGAAGGGGATGCATATATTTCACAAAAGCAATTTGTTGCCAGATCTTAAACAAATTGATTTGGATTTTTGTGAGCATTTTGTTTATGGAAAACAAAAGAGAGTCAGATTTCTCAGAGTCGGAAAATAAATAAGAGTGAAAGGTTAGAGCTTGTGCATACGAATGCATGGGGACCAGGTCAGGTATCATTTCTTGGTGGATCTCGTTATTATGTTACTTTTATTGATGATGCAACCAAAAAAACTTGAGTTTATTGCATTCGATAAAAATATGATGTTTTTCATACTTTTAAGAAATGGAAAGATTTGGTTGAGAAGGAGACATGAAAAAGGTTGAAGTGTCTTAAATATGACAATGGAGGTGAATATTGCAGCAAAGAGTTTTATGATTATTTTTCATACCATGGGATTCGTAGAGACAAGATAGTTCTAGGAACACCACGAGAAAATGGCGTGTCAGAAAGGATGAACAAGACAATCATGGAGCATGCAAGGAGTATGAGATTGCATGTTGGTTTTCCCTTATAGTTATGGGCAAATGTTGTAGATATTTTTGTTTACTTACTAAATAGAGGACCTTCAATCTCTTTGGATGGTATAATTCTAGAGGAGGCATGGACAGGTAAAAAAATAAACTATTCTTTTTTGAAGACTTCCAGTTGTGAATCATTTGTTCTTATTGATAAAGAAAATAGAACAAATCTTGAGGAAAAATCCAAGAAGTGTACCTTTATTGGATACAATGTTAATGATTTTGGTTAATGCTTATGGGATTATGAAAATAAAAAAATCATTAGGAGTAGAGATGTCATATTCAATGAGAAGGTCATGTACAAAGACCAGTTGCAAGGAAAGATACAAGAAAAATAAAAAATAGAATACACAATGCTTGATGAGATTACTGAAAAAGAAACTCCAAAGGTACCAAAAAATAAAAATGTACAACAATATGAGCAACAAATACCTCAAACTCCTGCAAGTGTTGTTAGAAAATCTACCAGGTTAAGTAGACCCCCTGAACGATACTCTCCTTCATTGTATTATTTATTGTTGACTTACTCCGGTGAACCAGAATATTATGAACAGGTAATGCAAGTAGACACCAAAAAGAAGTGGGAGCAAGGCATGAAAGAGGAAATGGATTCCTTGTTAAATAACCAAACTTGGGACTTGTTTCAGTTTCCTATAGGAAAAGGAGCATTGTAGAATAAATGGGTTTACAAGTTGAAGGAAGAAGATGGAGGAAACAAGCGGTACAAGGCTAGAATTGTTGTAAAGGGGTTTGCACAAAAGAAAGGTATATATTTTGATGAAGTGTTTTCTCATGTTGTTAAAATGACTTCAATTAGGACTATTTTAAGTCTTGTGGAAGTAGAATATTTACATCTTGAAAATTTAGATGTAAAAATAACTTTTCTCCATGGGGGTTTGGAGGAAGAGATTTATATGCAGTAGCCATAGGGGTATGAGGTCAAAGGGAAGGAGAATTTGGTATGCAGGTTGAAGAAAATCTTGTATGGACTAAAGAAAGCTCCAAGGGAGTGGTATTTGAAGTTTGACAGGTTTATGAAAGAACAAGGTTATAGTAGATGTCATTCTGATCACTCTGTTTATTTTAAAAGGCTAGAAAATGGAAGCTATATTATCTTGGTATTGTATGTAGATGACATGCTTGTTGCAGGGTCTAATATGCACAGTATAAATGTGCTCAAGAAGAAATTATCTAATTCATTTGAGATGAAGGATTTGGGTGCTACAAAAAAAAATCCTTGGTATGAGAATAACAAGATATAGGAAAAATCACAAATTGACATTGTCTCAGGGTGAGTACATAGAGAAGGTGTTGGAGAGGTTTAGAATGCGGAATGAAAAACCAGTTAGTACACCTTTGGCCAACCATTTCCAATTAACTAAGGAAAGGTGTCCCAAGACACAGGAGGATATAAAATACATGTCCAGGGTCCCTTATTCATCAACAATTGACAGCTTGATGTATGTGATGGTTTGCACAAGACCAGATATTGCACATGCAATGGGATTTGTGAGAAGGTATATAGAAAATCCAGGTAAAGAACATTGGGAGGCAGTAAAGTGGATTATCAGGTATTTGAGAGGTACTGTTACTCATGCATTATGTTTTGTAGGTTCAAACACTGTTCTACAGAGATATGTTGATTCAGATATGCAGGTGATAAAGATAGTAGGAGGCCCACCATAGGGTATGTTTTTACTATAGGTGGAACATCTGTAAGTTGGATTTCAAAACTGCAAAAGGTTGTTTCACTTTCAATAACAAAAGAAGAGTATGTTGTTGCTACAGAGGCTAGTAAAGAAATGATTTGGTTACAAAGGTTTATGGAGGAATTGGGAAAGAAGCTGGAGAATAGAAGGTTGTACTGTGACAGTGAGAGTTCCATTCATCTTGCAAAGAAATCAACCTTCCATTTGAAGACTAAGCATATACAAATTAGGTAACATTTCATACAATCCATCTTGGAATATGGAAATTTGAAGTTGGAAAAGATACACACTAGCCAGAATCCTACATACATGTTAACAAAGAGAATAACCAAGGAGAAGTTGAGTTCCTGCTCAGTTCTAGATGGTATTCAAGCATGAATTTGAATATGAGAAATTTTCCAGGTCCAAGAAGGAACATAGTCCAACATATACAACAGTGATGGATTTTTTGAGATCAGTCTCCAAGTGGGAGATTGTTGGTTGTGGAGCCTGATTGTCTTCATGATTCAGAGGTATTTGTTTTCATTGTGTTTATACCCCATGAATACTTTACACCCCAGAAGAATGTACACTCCTCCACATGGGGGAGTGCAGGGGAGGTTACCCCCCTATGGGGTCCATCCCCCTGGATGGGGGGTCTGGGGGAAAGAGGGCCCCCGACGGGGGTTTGGGGGACAACGTTCCCCAATGAGGATTCGGGAGTGAAGCCCCCAAAGGAAAAATTGCCTTGCAAATGTATACTGTAATTTCATATTAAATATGGACCATTCATTAAGGTCATATATCTGACGATAGAAGTTATGTTAGGGTTTTTTTCCCTAGAAGGGAACCCTTTTTTATTAGGGAAATATATTGTGACTATGTATCATTGCAAATATTGTAATCTGAGTGAGGAGATTGTGAGAGAAAGAAGAGGAAGTTACAACGGGTGTGTTGTAGGTTGTATCCCTTCATTTGTTGGATAATAATAAAGGAAGGACCTGCCAAATTCTCTAGTGGGCGTATCCCACACTGGGTGAACCACGTATATCTGTGTCTCTATTGTATTGTGTATATTCTGTGTTTTATTTCCATATTTGTTTTACTTTATTGGTCTGCGATCATGTTTTTCTAACACCTAAGGCATGAAAGTTCTTTGGAGGTGACTCATTCTACGTGGAGCACTTTGGACAGTTTGTTGGGATGTTTGAGGAGTGTAGGCATGTTGGCCACAGTCATCGCAGATGTTGAGTTATGGAGACGTGACTCAATGGAAGAAGGTGAGTTGAGGACTTGCCTTAGGTTTGGAGGATTGTGCGGACATGCAGATTGCAACATGAAGAGATTACTTGGGCATGGTAGTTTCTCTTGATTTAGGCAGCACAGGTGAGGGTGAAGCCAAACCATTTCAAAGCATAGAGAGGTAGAGGAAGCAACATGGTCAAGTGATGAAGTAATGGGGCAAAGACAACTTAGATGTGCAACTCTTGGTGTAGATGGGATGTTTCATCCAAAGACACAGATGAATATGGGGAGAATTCAGACGAGGAAGACAGACTTGCGAACTTCATTACAAGTTGAGTCACAATGGAAAAGTTGGTTGGATGTACGGAGAATAGATGCATGGTGATTTCCCTTGACTCTTTGTATATTTTATGTGATGTAGACTATGTGTGGTTGTAGAAGATTGGCTAACTGTGCCATGAGGTGGGAAGTGGAGTCAAGGTGCCACGTATAAATTTGTTTTTGGGTGACCTCATAATGCAACAAGGTGAGGGGTGACCTTTCCTTGATGTGAGGATGTGTACATATGAACCTAATTGCGAAAGGAAGTGACCAATTTGTGTGTGAGGGTGTGTAGACTTAAGGAGTGTGATGGTTGGATTCACCATTCAACTAGTTCACAACTTGGGAGAGAAAAATAGCATGACAAGGGGGTTAAGAGTACATACACGCTAGTAAGTTTGGAGGCACAACACTTTGACATTGTGGATGATATCCTCGATGAATATTGGATGTGGCAGTAGTGAGGAAGGGGTGGAAACTTTCCTTAGTCTTTGGAGTTGGATGGAGTGATGGAGATGCGGAAAAAAAGACTAAGTTTGGGCATGAGGAAGTGCATTCTCATGAGTTGGGAATGACGATTGGACTAACTATTTAATCAATTCAAGGCATGGGGGAATTCAGTGTGTAGAGACATGGCTGAGATGGTTGAAGTATGGATGCAACAGTTAGTTCACAAGAGTTAAACACTTAGACATTTTCAAAGTTTTGATTGAGGTTGCGGTAGTGATTGAGGTGGTAGAAGCAACTAAACATAGTGTGATTGTCATAGCAAGACAATGGCATATTGGGCATTGTAGATAAAGTTGGGGAGGAGATGTACTTCCATCAAAGAAGACAGATTCGTCGCACTCAACTTTGGGCAGTGAGAAGTGCAGGTGGTTGGACGAGGTTGCGGGTGATTACAGTTCAAGTTGGAAAATTTAGGTTTCCACTTTGGCAGAATTTGGGGTTTCCAGTTGGCACAAAACTTGGGGTTTCTAGCAAACTTAGTTGCGACAGGGACATGAGTTTAGGCGGGGACTTGGAGATCACATATTTTTTGGATGTTGTAGGGAGCGACAACAACTTGAGGTGGGGAAGGATGTAAGGTCCTCGGCTAAAAGGGCACGGGGACCCTTTCCCAGGTCCTCAAGGAGAACGAATTTTGGGTTTCTCCAGCACCCAAGAGTCGCACTAGCTGGGAAAGTGGGATCCTTGTGAACACAAACACACTAAGGGGATTACCCAAGAATGAGGAGTGCACCCAACGTTGGGGTGTGCCAGTACCAAGGGGCACAAAGGTTGATGAGTGCACGGGTTCATGGGTGCGTCAGTCTGTGAAGGGTCACATCGATTCATTTGGGTGTGTTGGTCTGCAAATGGGTGCGACCCACCCAAAGGAACAAAAATTTGAGAAGGTGATGTTTGGAGTCCATATAAGAGCACAAGGTGCACAACCAAGAAGGCATAGTGAAGAGGGAAATATTAGCACCAATATTCGGAGGCAGATTCATACAACGAGGGGATATCTCCCTCAAGGAGCTAAGTCACTCCACATGGGAGGATTTGTGTTTCCTTGAGGTGATTCTATGGATAGAATTGGGGTGACCTTCTTTGGATTGAGTCTAGTAGCAGGCATACTGACTTTTTAGTTTGGGGAAGTCTTGTCACAAGTTTGGGTGAGGCATGCTATGAGACAGGACTACAAGTCTATGTGAAGTCTTGCATCAAAGAGGAGATAATGATTCTATGGTGGGTGCATTTTTGGGGCACACCGCGAGAGTTATGAAATTTGTTGCGACGAATGAGTCTTGGTGTGATGAATCTATGTATGAGTGTCTTGATGAGGTGAGGTGAGTCATGTGACTCTGAACAAGTTGTAAACTGAGTTGGTAGTGCTCATATTGTAGTTGTTTCACAATAATAAGACTTATCTGGGTGTTAGGCACATCTTGTGTCACCCGCACTATATTTGTGTGTCTCTTCTTTTTTTTGCAAGTATTCTCTTTGTTTCGCAAGTTCATGGATGTATGCTTAAATGAATGAGTGTTAAGCTCTCACAAATTTTCTAAGTATACAAGTGACTTGCATTAGAGTAGGAGTGTGAATCACCCATAGCCTATAACGGAGTATGGGTATGCTCTAGGTGAAGAGGCATAGTCCAGACGAAGTATCCTTGGTGTTTCCAAGTTGCCAAGTGAGAACTATCATGGTGTTGCACGCCCTTAGGAGGTGCACAATCGTAAGACTTGGGAAAGCATATTGTGGGGACGTGACACTAACCATAATTGAAGACAAAAAAAATTTGATCTCTTGTTTACATGGACTAACTTCCGTAAAGGATCCTAGTGCTTCTACCAATGGCTGGTAAGTGCCATACTCTCTAACTAAAATTCCTACTTTTTTAAACTCTATTGGTGGTCAAGCAATTCATGTGGACAACACAACCACTATTTTTTATCATCAGCCCATCTGGTTGTGCATATCTTTTAGCATTGAGCAAGCGCGTATACCTAGAACATGGTATATTCTAAATGTTTTTCAAATTCAAAGCTTTGATTTTCTAGCCTGTGTAAGAACAATGTCAAGTCTAATTCTATGGCCAAAGGGGTACTTTAGGTGGGTTCCTAGAAGACTGATGCTAGCTCTCGAACCGTGGCTTATCTATGTGGCTATGGTTTCTATATAACCAAAATCCGACGATGTAAAAAATATGCCATGTGGCATTAGTTTGATGCCCTATTACAGGACCTACAATGGGATCCTTTTGACTTTGACATAGTCCTCACCACTAAAAATCCCGAGGAATCTATCTCTTCTCTAAACACAACCATGGATCATTTGGTTGACCAAGGAGAGATTGAACATGAATTTGTGGAGACCTACCTAATGGTATTTCAATCCCAAGAGATGTTAGTAGAGTGACAAGAGCCCACCCAAAAACATCTTGATGTTGTGACTTATAAGCTATCAAAAGAGCATCAAATAGCCCGTGAGGAAATGATTTACCTTGATGAGTTATCTGCAACATTGCATGAAATGGAAAAGGATAACTCTCTCAACCTAGATGGGTTTCTATGCAAATTTTACAAGGCCACCTTCTTACTTTAGGTACACAAGGAGGCTTTGTATGCTTGATCCTTAAGAAACAAATCAACTAAGGTCTTATTCAATTCATTTCCAAATCTAGTGACCCTAAGCTTATCATGAGATGGTGCCATATTACCTTGATCAATACTTCCTACAAAATATTAGCCAAAGATCTAGCTTTGAGGTTGAAGCACATATTTCCCATTGCAAGATTGTTTGACCAGAGCATGGTGGTTTCATCAAGGGGAGATACATTCTCAACAACATTGTTTCTATTTAGGAAGGTATGGAATGGGCCCAAACATTTGGCTTGGATTCCTTGTTCATCAAGATTGAATTTGAAAAGGCATATTACTACATTACATGGCCCTTCATTTTAGCTATGCTCAAATCCATATGGTTTGGGATTTACTTTCTCACCAATGTTGAAACTCTATCTGTGGAGGCCTTAACCTACCTATCTATCAATTATTATAAATAAGAAGAGATTATCCATTTTTTAGATCCATTTGATAGCATTATTTTTAGTGACAACATTGTATATATTGGTTGTAGATACATCAAGGTATCTTCTTAGCTCCAAATTCAACTTGGGATCTATTCGAGGGATTCCTCTCCTTGAGCTGGACGTTGGAAACTAGTTAATGGACATTTTGCTAATGATTATTTCCTAACTACTGCAGAGGATCAACATTCCTCGGATAATACCATGGATTGTTTGAATATATTTTGTACTGCTTTTGGTTGTAACATCCATTGGGACAAGATGCAATGCTACAAGGTGATCCAATGCCCTATTCCTAACTGGCTTTCCTCATAGCATTGAACTTGGATTTAGCCAAGATAGATTTTTAAATTCCTAGGTATTCCCTACACTTTCTAGGCCTCTCCAAAAGACCTCTAGGAAGTGATAGCACAACAAGTGGAGAAGAAGATAGATAAATGGATCATTAAACCTATGACATTGCACCAAAGTACTGGTAGCCACACATGTACTACTCATGTTGGGTTCCATTGTAAAATTAATAACGTATGACCACCTTGAGAAGGCCTTTCGACACTTTCTTTAGGCCAAAACTGATAAAAAATCTTGGTTCCATAAGGCCAATTGGGATTTATGTTGTGCCATGTGCGAATTTGGAAAAGTGGGTATTATTAGAACTTGGTTTCAAGCCCAAGTGATTTATGCCAAGTGGGTAGTTTGGGAAATGAAAGGAAAAGAGGACTGGAAGGCCTTAAACACTACGAGAACCAATGGATCTACTGTTAGGAAAAACATTTTGCAAGATATTTCTCTCCAAAATCTCTTGCTAACTCCCTCCAGGGTTAAAGTTTCAGGCACATTTGTTATTTAGATCATTTGGAAGGCTTGGGAAGTGATCAAACCGTTCTTTCCTTAGAAAGAACTCTCCCTCCAAAATGGTCTTTCTTTTAACAATCATTACTTATGGTGGTTTCCATTGATACTTATTGTAGGTACAATGTTGGTTGAGTTCTCTTGGTTCTTGGACATGAGGTTATTTAGATGATGCATCTACTCAACTAATGATTTGTATGATGGCTTGGCCAAAATTTGGGTTCCCTAGACTGATCTCAAACATAAGTTTTCTCTAAGCAATGCAAGTAAGATAATTTTGGACTACATTTAGGGACTCATGCCTCACAACTTGATCCTAAAACTTGGCTTGCTAGCACAACCTTGGTAGAGAGACTAGAAATGGGGTTTGGATACCACCTTTCATAATTATAAGTTGACCATGGGATACAAATGTATTTTATTTAAGCTTTTCCTAGAAGATTGGTTGAACAAAATTTGGAGACTAAGATCCAAATAGTAGACATGGTTGTTTTGACTAAACAATGTTTGGAAACCTATGTGTGAGCCAAAGATGGATTTTTTTATCTGGACCTTTGTGCTGGGAGTCCATCTTGTGGATAGAAGACTAATTTACCCAGGAGTGCAAAAAAAACAGTGCCTACATTGTGGGCATGTAGAAACTCCAAAACATTTCTTTTTCTATTTCCCTTTAGCTCTATCTATCTAGGCCTGGGTGGATGCAATATGCTAGCGATATCCAACTGCTTCTTCGAATTGGTGGGATTCTTTGCTAGTTGTTTGTCTACCTTGAGAAATTGAATTTTATGTTATAACACCCCATATTTGGCCTTAGGTAGTTATAACTTTGATTTTTATCATCATAGTAATTCATTTCTTAGTAACTATTTGGACTCAATGACACTTATATAGACATGTGACAGATGTACATGATCTAGAGCTATTTATGCATTGCATAATATTATTTTTATTGTTATATTCTCATGACAGTGATAGTTCTTTGATTGTTTAAACATGAAAATAATGTAACAACTCTCCATGAGATGTTATGTGATATTATCTGCTAATTGATACATACATGCATTAAAATATTTGAGATAACAAAAATTTACTCTTTAAATGGAATAATAGAAACATAACACATGCATGTTAAGATAATACCTCCTCCTCCTTGGTTTGTTGAAGATAATAAGTTGTGATGTAGTCCCATTGAATATGCTTCCAAGCGTTCTTTATTTTTCCACTTTCCTAATTTAGTGAAACAACAAAATTATCCTCCCAGTCAACTAGGAGCCTAGCCAACTTCCTAGCTCCAAGAAACCTTTCGGTCCTTTGGCCCTCCATGCCCGTGACTCCAAGAATATTAATGCACATATTCTCTAAGAATACTTCCACGAGAAAATATTTCTTCCATGAATTATTCAATCTCTCCACAACCTCCAACCTCTTAACATCCCTCCCTCAACACTATCTCCTCTTCCTATTTATCAAGTTTCCATATCCCCTTCCCAAAGTCTCCTCAACCACCCTCATTATCATCCATCAACATCCATCATCTAGATTTATGGGGAAAAGTTAAAATAAAACTAAAATATTAAATGACTTACATAAAATAACAATAAATATTTGGGTAAAATCATGAGGATGGGTGTCTATTTTGCTTGTTTCATGAGAAAAAAAATTATATTTTCACAAATTCTTCAATTTTCGGTATACAAAAGTATTTTTTTTATTTAGAATTTCACTTTACAGTAAAAACAAAACTTGTGAAGAATTTTGTTAGCTTTCCACTTACTATTTTTCAAATTATTTTTATTGAGATTTGATATGTCAATTTGGAAATTGTTTAACAATATGTTCCTTAAACATGAAAGGAATGATAATGAGTTATTTTTTCCCCCAACAATGTATCTATTATTAAACTTTTGTTTTTGACAAACGAAATATACTGCAACAATCTACAAAGACTCTATTTTATTATGACTATAATTTTGAATCTAACGGATGAATATTATAATTTCTAGAATTTTTTGAAGTTGAACAAGATGAAAATGTTGCGGATTTTAAACACATGTTTCCCCCCACCTTGTATCTATCTTAATTTTTACTTAAAAGTAAAATCTAAAAATACACTTTTGAAAAGAACAATTTAAGGATTTTGAACATAAATTTTTCTGAATTTTCCACTGTGTATTTTTAGAGATACGTATATTTCATTTCACTTAATCATAATGTCACTTGAAAATATTATGCAGTGATTTTTTTATAAAATTAAATAAAATTAGATAAAAATAATGAAAATGAAAACAAATTATATCCATTGAAAGTATATTCAATTTTGCAAATACTGGTATCAATTTCGAAACTAAATTCTGAGTATTTGCAGGAGTCCACAACCTCCAAATTTTAGGTAAGCTAGAGGGAATTCTCAGGTTCCTGCAAACAATCCCATTCGCTGGTTTTCGGTCGAAAGAATATTTTGGCCGAAAGAAAGTTTTTTCGGCCAAAATATGTATTTCTAACGGAATCCGTAAAAAATAAACGATTTCCTTTCTTTTTGGCCAAAACAATTATTTTTTGGTTGAAAGGTGGGTGAGAGAATTTTGTCAACCGAAAACAATGAAGAGACACATCGTTTCATTTCACTTGGCACCAAATCTTATAAATACGCTTTCAGTCGAACCAATTTAACACAATTCACTCGCTTGCTTCATGGTTTTGTAGAGAACCTAAGCAAAGTTTTGAATCATCTTTTTCGTTGTTTTGAACAAGGTAGTTGATGTTTTGAATGCAAAAAAAAACAAAAATTTTGAAGTTCAAGTTTTTATTGGAATAATAATTTATATATTGAAGGTTAAATGTTGAACATTTTTTCAAGGTAAAGGCTCTGTTGAACATTTTTTCAAGGTGAATGGTTTGTTGAACATTTTTTTAATAATTTTTGTGACAATGAAGTTTTTCTAAGAATATTATGAAATGTTGAATTTTTTTTTTAAATTTTTACAGATAATTATACTCGTGGGAAATAAAAGTTTGCGCAAGAGAAAATTTGATCACACTTGAGACGAAACTCACCATAATGAACAAAGGAAAAAGAATTATTGTAGAAATAAACGAGAACGTGCAAATATTGAAGAAATAAACGTTGATGATGTAAATAGAGATTTTCAACAAGAAGAAGTTCAACCAGGTATGCATGCACATATAATCTATATTAAAAGTATAGAATTCAAATTTAAATTATTGTTTAATACAATTGATTGTAATTCATATTTGATGTTTTTCAAAAAACATAAATAGATTTGTCTCATAATGTCGATGAAGTCGTTGAAACCGAAATTGAAGTAGAAGTCGAATCACCTATAGGTATGTACATAAATTTAGATAATACAAAATGAACACTTGTATATAGTTTAGTGAATTTATGTTCGGGTTTTTCTTTTTAATATAAGGTTTAAATTGAAATATGCAGGAGAATCTATCAACATTGATGATGAAATATTAGAAAATGTTGATACTGACAAATTTGGGAAGAAAGAAGTTAAGCATTATATAAGATATCGAACTAAGAATATGTATAATACTTTTTTCAAAGATGAATCAGTAACAGTACAAGCTCAACTTTTACTCTATCTAATAAAGTCAAGAAAGTTAAAATAAACTACATCATTATTGGGTATTCAAAAGTCGACAAAAGATACAAAGGTGAAACAGAATGTCTTTGACAATATAACTAGTGTATTAAAAGATTTTGGAAAATATCAAAAAAAAGATGTCAGTGTTGCACACATAGTGATATAAATAGTAGTTGTTTCATCTAGCAATATAAAAGATTGTTTGACACAATACATGGCAAAATCGATGGGAACCTCAAGAAAAACATTGTACAAACATAGAATTTTTTTATTGCACATAGATGCAAATAATGAACTTGTTTGTTGGACAATGATTTCTAGAAAACCCTACAAAGATAGACTTGCAGAAAATGTTAAAGAATTGACTCGTAATTGTTGGTTGATAGAATCTTGTGTTTCACCACATACAAGGGATGTGTTGCGATGAAGAATAGCATGAAAAAAATATGAATAACATCCAAAACATATATTGTCAATGACAGAAATAGTATTGTTCAATGACATAAATAGAATTGTTCAATAAGTTCAAAGAAGAGCACAAATAAGAGCACAAAGAAGTTAAAATTTTCATCAATACATTTGTGCAACAAAAACCATGGTTTGTTCGACTCATCATTGTTCGTGACACTTGTTGTTGTTGTTATCATGTGGAATTTGAGTTATATTACGACACTTTTCTGGATTTTGGTAAAACTTTATGTCCAAGTTCACCTCATCCTTCCACATTCCGTGTTTTTATATATGAAATTCTATGTGAAAGAGAAGGTGATGAATTGTGTTACCAAAAAAAATGTGTTGGTGGAAATAAATGTGATCATTGTGGAAATCTAAGTTTGTTTCACTCAAAGTATCATATTGATGTGAATGATCAATCATTTTCTAATATAATATTCAATTGGAAGAGATATGAATATATCAACAACATGACTCCACATTCTTCAAATGTTATTTCCAAAAGGATTGATTTGAAAGTAGATAAAATATGTGTGATATATTTTTTGAAGAAGTTTGAGGAACAAATTTATAAATACACCAAGCATTCACATAAAGCTCGATGGAAAGACCTACAATTCAAATAATCCCGTGAAGTGTTTCCACTAGGGACAATTTTGTTTGTAGTTGATTTTGCAGAGAATTACACATTCGTTGCACAAAAATAAATACTAAGTGAATATTATCATTCTGATCAAGTCACTATATTTGTTCATGTTCTATATAGACATGCTCAACGAAGTCTTGATAACATAGAGATAACCAATGAAAATAGACATGTTCTTAAAAAATATCACTTTTATATTAGTGATGATCGAGCACATGACACACATTAAGTACAACATTGTTTTGATAAATTTTATGATTCATTGAAAGAACGCGAGATTGGATTCAATCGACATTGGATATGGTCAGATGCATGTGCGGGTCAGTTCAAATCTTCACGATCATTCTATTGGTTGTGTTGTCTTATAAGAAATCAAACATTACACATTGTTGGAATTTTTTTGAGACTAGTCATGGAAAAGGAGAGCACAATGGTGCAGGGGCATGTGTGAAATGAGCACTTCGAAGGTATCAGATGAACCCTTATGCCAATCAATTTCAATTCATTGATCAAGTTGTTGAATGGTGCAAACTGGCGTTAAGCCATGAAAATAATCCGCCAAGGGATGTGCACAAGTGTGTCTATATATACGTGTTACGCATGTACACAAGATATTTGTATTCACGTGATCAAATTTATACGATCTTCAATCATTTTCTTGATAGATTTCAAGTTAACAAGTTCTTGTCTTGTGCAGGTTTTTTTGGTATATTGGAATCCAAGGTGTAAATAGATCAATCCCATATGAAGTCAGTACAATACATGGGACATGAAAAATGCATTCAGTTAAAACAAAACGCTATCAAAATGTGTTTGCATTTGATAGAAGAAATGAGTCTTGTTTTTGTTCAGTTTCAATAGAGGACACAAAATCCATAGAGATTTGCAAAAACGAAAAATGTGGAATATGTTAAGGCTTGGAGACATACCGAACTTAATATAAAAGGGAAAATGCCACTTGCAAGCTTAGAGGAGATGGAATCAAATGAAACTATAGTGTCAGTTGATGGTGATAGAGTTTATGATATTGTTAGAGAAGGTAATTTTTATGTTACAATTGTTTGAAAATATATTTGTTAAATATTTAAACAACTTGTAGATGTACTTGTAAGTTGGATATATAAAAATTATATATATAGTAGACGAGTTTAATAGCATGTGCATGTGTGCTAATCTAACACAAACTACTTGTTGGAACATATCAAATTATTTGCAGGAGATGTCTTTGTCACGGTTGCACCTGTAGACAACACTAAAAAAGTGAAATATTGTTTGATGGGATGCACAGAACAAAAGATGATGTTATTAGAAGATTTTGATGATAACGGTTTTATATATGAAAGATGATCCATCGTATTGAAAGGATATTTTTTTCAAGAAACCCATCAAACCGATAGTCATGTTCACTTTCAATACTATTAGTCGGATGTCGTATGTTTGGTATGTGCAGTGCGCATAAAGTTAATAGAAGTTCAATCAAGAAAAAAAAACAAAAGTTAGAAAATGGAAAATGTGCAAAGTCGATCATGAACGAATAATTGAAGATGGCATACCATTATGATTTCTTTAAAAAAGTGATGTATACATTCCAAAATTTACGAAATGAAATGAACAATAGTTAAAATTTATGATAAGTTTGATGCAATGCATACACATGCAAAATGAATCAGTGGAAGCTTGAGAAATACATAAGATCTACAAGAATGTGTATTCAAATATCCATGCAATATATGCTTGCATTTATATTTTCATAGATATAAGATGTTATAAATCTCTAACACGTCTTTGTCAATATGTCACCCACTTACACTATGTTAATATGCCACCCACTTATTGTATGATTTGTCAAGGTGTCATACAACTCAACTCAAAATTTCTCATTCACTTAATTTTGAACATGTCATTCTGCTTACTCATTCGTGAACTTGACTTAGTGGAAACCTCCAAACCTAACTTAGTGGGATCAATTCTCAAAATATTTGACATGGTTTGAAGTTGGAGCTTACCCACGTGGAGACTTGGAAGCAATCATGCCTGGTTTTAGCGTATCATCTATGTACTAGCTCAATTTTAAAATTTAATGATAAAATTATTATTTACATTTCCAATTCTATTTTTCTCTTAAACACCTCTCCCTTCCATTGTGACTTCATGCCATTTACAATTCTGGTTCATCCCAAGGTAATTAATTTCATATTATAGTTTTGGATCTAAAAGTCTAGGTCTAGGGTTGGATTCTCTTGGAGTGTTATCCTTCAATAAAACACTCCATCATTTCCATATGGGTTTTCTTGTTATTTTAGTGCTGACATTTTTTTTTAGTAGAACCAATTTGTAGACCTAGAGTGTTTAAGGTTGTAGACATTACAGTCCATTATTGTCATATGGGTTTTCTTGTTATTTTAGTACTGGCATGTTTTTTTTAGTAGAACCAATTTGTAGACCTAGAGTGTTTAAGGTTGTAGCCATTACAATATAGTATTGGTGTTTTCCTATTTTGCTGGAGTAACAGTGTAGACAAATCTATATAGCTCTATTTTTGTAATGCTTAAGCTAATAGATATATCAATTATATGTGGGTTTTATTCTTATTATTGTGTTGGTTTTTCTTTTCTTTTCTAAACCTAAAAGGTTTCAGGGTTGTAGCAATTACACTAGAGGGTTATAAGGCATGTCAATCTTTCTATTGATTCCAATATTTAATGCAATATCGATCATCAAGAACATCGGTTTCACATTCCTCGACATTATCATGGTAATCATTGGCATATTGTATATTCTAGTATTTTAATTAGTAAAACAAATATTTGAATCTTTGAAACCTATGATTCTTATGGCTTGAACAAGAGAAATAACAACACGAGTTTGCATCGAAAAATAGATTATTGTTCTATTTTTTATTGATATACATGTATAAATTGAGAGCATGCAATATATGCTATGTCATATGCTCTGATTTTGTTTTCACTAAACACTTATTTGTTTTAAGTTGATAGGATATAATATATAGGATAATATTTTGTATGAATATAATATATGATAGTCCATTAATTAGGGATAATTTTAGTATAAACGATATGTTAAGAATCATAATATATCTCTAAGGAAACTTAAAAATGTATCTGTATTTCAACTTGAATGAAAAATATAAAAAAAATCCATGGAAAAAAATAGGCAAACCCTAGATGTTTGGTATGAGAAATAGTGGAGATGCACAAGGGAGAATTGTTATATTTGTGTAGTGATTATGTGAAAAACGTAATTTTTTACGATAAATTATTTAGGATATAGTTTTATCTAATTGAACATCATATGTGTGATTATATATACCCATATTGAGTTGCAACAATATATTGATTGATCAATTACTCCTTGTATTCTTGATATAATATGCAAATAAGAGCATTTCTTTCCTTGAATCTCTATACTACAAAAGGTTAGAAAAATAAAATCTAACACCTTTCCCTCGGGCATGTTCAAGTTGAGTAATATCTTAGTACATATCTTTTTAAAGAGTAATGTGTACTGAGATAACACATCGACTTGAACAAGATATTTGTTTGCAGTTCAATGCATATGTCCATGGGTTAGATAATTTCCCTCACAAATATTATTTTTTATTTGAATTAATCACTGATATTTTAGAATTTAATCTATTTTTTGTTTATATGTACAATTAGGTACAAAATTTCTATGTTGATGTATGATATATGTATCAAAATAAATATATGCATTTTTAGTAATTCCCTATATAATTGAAACATCATACAAATTCCTTATAATGAATACACTATACTAGTAATGAATCAAATAAGGCAATCTTTTGTGTTCAATATGGAGTTACTAACCCATGATCTCTTATGCATAACATGAATCCTATCACTAGTTAGTAATGAGTGCTTTCCATATATATTACATTACACTAATGTCTAGTCATAACATCATGCATGTACATACCCATCAACTTATATATGATAATAATATAAGTATATATTATTATAATAATTATATATAGGGTAATAATATAAGTATCTATTATTATTATTATATTAGCTTATATCAATTCATATGATATTAGTCGCCCATGACTACCAATCTTTTTACACCACTTCATTAATCTTCTAGTGAAAAAAGAAACACTTATCAATAATCCTCTAGTGAAGATGCACCATTAACCATAAGAAAATCATAGGAAGAAAATACAAGGGACACAATCTTTTATCAATATTCATCTAATTTTCTATGAACATTCACCATTAACATAAACAAATGAAAATAAAAAAAACACAAGAAAGAAGAGCACCAAGATTTTTAGTGGTAGAACCCTTGTTATACATAGGAAAAACATTTATTGTAAAATATGAACCACTTCATTAATCTTTAAACATGTTACAATAAACCTCCAATACTTCTCAAGCATAGACCTCTCTATGAACCTCTATAGTAAGAATACCACTTCACATAATGGATGAGGAATACATGAAATCTCACCTACCAAACAATATAGGCACCTATATCGAAGAACCACTTAGATGTCTATTTTAAGTGAAAAAAATAATTATCAATATTCCTTTAGTCTTCTATGAAGAGGCACCATTAACATAAGAAAATCATAAGAAGAAAATACAAGGGAAACAATGATTTATCAATATTCATCTAATTTTCTATGAACATTCACCATTATCTTTTAGCATAAGCAAGTGAAAATAAGAAAACAAATATAAGAAAACACAAGAAAGAAGAGTACCAAAATTTATAGTGGTAGAACACTTATTATATATTTCGAAAACATTTAATGTCAAAGATAAACCACTTCATTAATCTTTAAACATGTTACAATAAACCTCCAATACTTCTCAAGCATAGAGCTCTCTATGAACCTTTAGCTTCCTATTTTAAGTAAAAGGAAGCACAAAATAGATCCCATTAACTCTAATTACACTCTTTAGATATACATAAATGCCCCATTGATAATAATCACCACTAGAAATGGCATCTTACTGACACTAAATACATCACCAAAAGGAGAGATTGAATAACATTACAACATATTTAACATGATATCTTAAAACAATTTACAACTGACAATGAAGTACAATCCCAATTTGGGACGAAATCCAAAATGGCATTCTTTATAGAAATAAGGTTTGGCTCAAGAAAGAAGCTCAGAGTTCCATGTATGAAAAGTATTTCTGAGTGGATATAGTTGTTTCATTAAAAGGACATCTATTCAATTGGTCTTGTATCAGGTTGTCGTGAATATAAATGGCACAGTTTCGTGCCAATCCTTTTACACCACTTCCCAACAGTTTTTTGCATGCCACAACAACCCTAAGGAAAATAATATGACATGTTAACTCAAATGGCATTGGATATTCATAATGAATACACTAGTAATGAATACATTAGTAATATTTAAACCACTTCCCAACAGTTCTATGCATGCCCCAAGAGTTCTGTGCATGCCAAATTGGCATGCACATAAGCCTCAAGGAAAAGCATATGACATGTTAATTCAAATGGCATTGTATATTCATAATGAATACACTATACTAGTAATGAATCAAATAAGGTAAGATTATGTGTTCAATATGGAGTTATTAACCCATGATCTCTTATGCATAAGATGAATCCAATCACTACTTAGTAATGAGTGCTTTCCATATATAAATTACATTACACTAATGTAATAATAATAATAATAATATTATTATCTTATATCAGTTCATATGATATTAGTCACCCATGACTACCAATCCTTTTAAACCACTTCCCAATAGTTTTGTGCATGCCCCAATAGTTTTGTGCATGCCAAATTGGCATGCACAACAACCATAGGGCTTCTCTTCATGCCAAATTGGCATGCACATCAACCCTATGGTTGTTGTGCATGTCAATTTGGCATGCACAAAAGCCCCAAGGAAAAGCATATGACATGTTAATAGTTGGTGTGCATGCCAATTTGGCATGCACAAAAGCCCCAAGGAAAAGCATATGACATGTTAACTCAAATGGCACCGGATATTCATAATGAATACACTATACTAGTAATGAATCAAATAAAGAAATCTTGTGTTCAATATGGTGTTACTAACCCATGATCTCTCATGCATAAGATGAATCCAATCATTGTTGAGTAATGAGTTTTTTCCATATATAAATTACATTACACTAATGTCTAGTCATAACATCATGCATGCACATACCCATCAACTTATATAGGGTAATAATATAAGTATGTTATTATTATTATTATTATTATAGTTAGCTTATATCGGTTCATATGATATTAGTCTCCCATGACTACCAATCCTTATACACCACTTCCCAACAGTTTTGTGCATGCCAAATTGGCATGCATAGAAGCCCCAAAGAAAAACCCCAAAGAAAAACACATGACATGTTAACTCAAATGGAATTGGATATTCATAATGAATACTCTATACTAATAATGAATCAAATAAGGTAAGCTTTTGTGTTCAATATGGAGTTACTAACCCATGATCTCTTATGCATAAAATGAATCCAATCACTTCTTAGTAATGAGTGTTTTCCATATGTAAATTACATTACACTAATGTAATGTCATAACATCATGCATGTACATACCCATAAGATTATATAGGGTAATAATATAATCTAAGTATGATCAATCTTCATGTCAATATCTAAATATGATATCACTATTAAGTGGTGTTGGTCTCAAAATTAACAAAAAATAATAAAAACTAAGAAGCAATTAACATTTATCTCCAAACTTCAACTCTAAACAATCGTTGAGATATATCTCTTCATACCTGGGAAAAAAACATTTTTCAAATTTAAAATTTAAAATTTTTAAATAAAATATATCTACAAATTTCAAATAAAATGTACACATACCATTTTAGATAAATAAAACAAATTGTTATTAAAGAAAAATTGACATACCAAAACTGTTGAAGTTTCATCTTCCAAAATCCTTGTGCTCTTTTTATACCAATAATTTAAACATCAATGTAACAATAAAAAGAAAAGCAAATATCACATATTAGCATATACTTTATTAGAAAATATTTTAAAGATATTTAACTTTATTAAATAACAATGAGAAATAATAACATACCCAAGCAGATCATCAAGATTAACATAAGCATGTGAGCAAGAACAACATACTCAACCAGAGTTCCAAGGATCTAAGATTCAATAGTTTTATCTTCCAATATCCATGTGCTCCTTTTCTACCAATAATTTAAACATCACTGTAACAATAAAAAGAAAAACCAATAACACATACTAGCATATACTTTATTAGAAAATATTTTAAATATATTTAACTTTATTAAATGACAATGAGAAAGAATAACACACCCAAGAAGATCATCAAGATTAACATAACCATGTGAACAAAAATAATATACCCAATCGAAGTTCCACATATCTAAGATTATTGCTTTCTCTAAATATTATACTTTTTAGCATTTTTTTAAAACCAACCTTGCATCACTTCCAAAATAGTTACTCTCCATATTAAGCCATTCTTTGCATAAATATTTAATTTAATTTTATAACCAGATGTTTTTTCAACATTGCCTACATGATCTAAACAAAGTAAGATCATATCTAGCAAAATTTTAAAGAGAAAAATTGTGTGCTTGTAAATTCTCTTGTGTACATGCAGAAATTTCACAAATCTCCATTTTAAGTCATTCTTCAAGGAAAATACGTATCTCCTATTCTGCAGTGGAATAGATGGGATAGTGGAATTTACTTCCTTGTATGCAGAAAACACATCTTCATATTACACCATTCTTAAACAACAAGGCAAGGAATGCAATCGAAGAAAATTTGGAATCTTCCCCTTTTCTGACGTGGGATAGAGTTTGTTCTCAAATAATCAAATGTTCAAGTTCAAAATTGCCTACATTATGATCTAAAGTTTAAACATGTATAAATAAGATCATGAATAAGATCATGTAATCATATTTTTAAATCTAGAATAGTTCAGATTGAATCATGATATAATCTTAAATAAGATCGATATCCAAGTGAATTTAGAATCTTCCCTCTTTTTTAAGTGGGAGATCTATATTTTGTTTTCATATAATCAAATGGTAGATTTCAGAAATAGGTTTGCATCATGATCTAAACATAAATAAGATTGAATGTATCATTTTAGACGACGATAAGCTTATATAGGAGTTCTATATATTTCAAAATGATTGATCAAAGCGTTGAGAAATTATATAGACAATAATTGAGTAACCCTTCTATGAATAGGAAAGTCTTAATTAAAAAGTTTATCAAACATAAATTTGAAAAAAGTAAAAAAAAATATGCATGTTCAACACAAATAAGATTGAACACTTATATATAAAAGGCCCAGCATAAAAACAAACTAAAACTCACTAATGTGCAATGTACATACATTTAATTAAGCATCATTTTGAATAGATGCATCATTCTCAGTTATGGATGCATCCTCCTCAATCTCAATCTCCCACACTCTCTTCTCCACATTGCCCTATAACACATTTCAAATTTGTACTTTTGAAAATTAAATTTAATTGATTTTAACACATTAAATTGTAGTTTTAAATTTTGAAACATGTAATACATGTGATGTGCCAACCTGAATATTCTCAACCACAGAAGAGGATGGAATTCTCATGGTCAGTTGAGTCATGGTCTTACCCACCATACCCTAAGATTCAATACATTATATATTGTTTAAGACATATTTATTTTAAATTAATAAGTTAAATGACATTGCAATTTTCATATATAACTAAAGTTGTTTTCAGCATGCAATGATACCTGTGAACTCCCACCCTCTTCAAACTCTCCCAATGAGAATTGGGAAAAGCCTTCCCAAGTAGTGGGAGACAAAATAAGAATCTTTGTTTACATTAATACAAAAAAATAAAAATCATGCATGTTGATTATTCGACAAGTTCTGAAGTTTGGATAACTAAAGTGGATATTTTTAAGCACATACCTGATTCAACCCTTCCAAATTTAAGCTCGATGAATCAAGTCCCCTATTTACTGGAGATTCATTTAACAAATGACCAAACTGCAATGAATGACGATAACAACCCAATTATTTTTAAAGATACAATGATATGTATCTAGAACTACAATAAAACTATCCTCAAATGCATGAAAAATTTACTAGTTGTAACACATACCAATCCGATGTTTGGTTTGTCATTTTGAATTAACTCCTTCAAACTATTACGACAACATTTTTCATACTCTCGTATATCCTCTATGGACATGGAATCTATCTCCTCATCTGTTTTGTAAACAAAATTGACAAGAGAATTGGATTCAACTCTTTGACGATTCAAACCAACATCAGCACCATAAAAAAATGATTCTAAATTTTCCCCGATTGCATTCCTGGCCTCCTTTCCAACATATGATGTATATCTCATCTCTGAATGCGAGGAAAATTCCCCTGTTGGCCGAGATACCAAATGTCATCGAGGCCTCTGCAATGTTGCATTTCTATATTCCCCTTTTCGATCATATGTTTATCCTTTACCAGCCCCATAATAATTGGACGGTAAGATGGTATAATCAGGGTGCATTCCCATGAAAAAATCTACATAAAAGAGTCTAGCAAAGTAATGTGGAACCTCATTATTCCACAACAACTTCCCATACGCTTCCAAAAATCTAGTACAAAGGTGTCATGCTATGTTGGGGTGCTTAAAATATTACACCTTCAACATCTTTTGATTTGGCCCCTCTTTGAAATTGAACATAGAAATTGCATCTTCTTTTGAAATTCTATTTTTTACTACTTCCCATTTATCGGGGCCCATCACCTCTGACTTTCGTCTCCTCATCAAATCGATAAAACTATCAGTCATTGGCCCCAGCTTTTGATATGCATCCATAAAGTTCTGCAATGAATGCAAATCCATCTCCAATCTTTTCTTACTCTCTCGAGGGAGATCCAAGCACCTCAAATCATTTTCCAACATAATTTTAACACTTGAGCATCATTCGAGGGTCATCGTTTCAGTATACCCTTCCCAAGGAAGTTCATCACCAACATCTTAGGGATAGGTGGATGTAGGTGTGTAATATTTTGTTTCTTGATAACGCCCCCTAAATCCACCTTCACCCTCTTCACCAACATTGGAATCTTCATGATAAACACTCTCTATTTCATTATCTTCTCTTGCAATAAACTCATCCTCTACACATACACATTTGAAACTAATTAGAACATTTAACAAAAACAAAAAACATAAAAAAAATTAAAAAAACAAACATATATATATATATATATATATATATATAAACAAAACAAAAACAAAAAAAAATCACCGAACATATTTTCTTGCTGTGATATATTCTCTACATTCTCCGGTGTTGGAGTATTAATGTGAAACCTATCTAATAAATTTGCATCCATAGCACTATTTTGAGCACATTCTCTAGATGATCTATTCACAGATTCATTTGATTATCTCCTCCTTTGACTAGATTGTCTGTGGTCACTACTAGTTGCCCCTCCCAAGTTTCCATGCCTTGCTGAGATAGGGGTCTCTGACGTCCTTGGAGTCTTAGTTCAAGAAGGGGATCCTATTACTCCTTCATTGGATAGCCTAGAGCATTTGAAAGACATTTTTGGAGACCCTTGTCTCGACATCTCGCCTCGATCTAGATATCCTTTGAAAATCCATGAATATGAAAGTTCATAAGTTGTAGAAACATAAAATGGAAATATAATTTACAAAACATATTGAAGGCATTTAAGCATTTATAACAACTTCAAAGCATCAAAAACATATATTGAAAAAACTAACAACTATTTTTTTTACTATGATGCTATATATAATGAACATGAAAATATTTAAATATAAAAAAAATGTAACATGTAGAAGATAATCTATATCTATGTGTAAATTGTAGAAGGTAATTTATAAGATAATCTATACATGTAACATGTAGAAGGTAATTTATAAGATAATCTATACATGTAACATGTAGAAGGTAATTTTTTTATAATGTTTATTAAAGCGTTATTTAAATTATTTAAGATTCCTACCAAAGTGAACTTGTTTTGGTATATCTTGGATAAGGAGACTCATCCTTAGTGTACCAAAGCATAGGACAATGCTTGTGTCCCACTCTTCAATAATAATCAGTAAAATATAGTATGAGACTAGGAATGGAGGGAAATAATGAGTAAAAACTAATATGTTTTGTACTTGTTATCCCTCACCTAGGGCACAATTTTTTCCACCACCATCAAACTCCTAAACCTATGGTTCTAAGCCAAGGTTCTAAACCTAGATGGTGATTCAATATGAAGGAAAGCTAATTTAACTAGTGCCTTATAGAATATTGAGATATAGGATATATGAACTTGCAAACTACTTAAAGAACTTTAATAAATGCATCTAATAAAATTGAAACAAGGAAAAATAACATAAAATTTCTTTATTGGTATCAATGTGAACTTTTTCTTTGGGCATGGCTAGACCTTGACTTGACTTAGAACTCGTTTTAATACTTATTTTGTTATCTTATTTTGGGTTATAATGTTAATTTTCATTAGAATGTTTAAATATGTCGACAATCAAGGAACACATAACATCATGGAATCATTTGAATGGATACATCCTCTACCCCACCCACCACCCTGAGAATCTCTTTCATTTTATTTGGGATTACCACATTTTTTGATCTCCAATTTTGTATTTTGAACACAGGGTTTGATCTCAGAATCAGACTATGAAGAAGGGATTAACTATGAGTAAACACAACTGAATCATTATGGTTACCTACAATTGTATAATGGCTACCTATTAGTTAACAAACACATCATTATTAGGGAAACATGGTAGTATATTATCTTTACATTACTCATAATACAGACCTATATGTTTATCCATAACATATCGAGTTACTAGTAGACTCCCTTATATCTCATATTCAGTTAGACTTTTTATATTTTTTAATCTTCTTAACAGGAGCCAATGGCACTGTACAATTACTCTTATCTTCACCATATGACAGTACATACATAATATAATCAAATGATATACTCAAACCAAGCTCTTACATCGACTGCACCTATTGAGTCAGTGGAATCAATCACAATGATGTTGTTATGTTTCCATAATATACACATAGAAGCTGATAAGCACCTTAAGCATTAGAGTTAGTATGCAGGTATAAACACATGTTTGTATCACTCTTATCTTATCAATGGTGTTAAGACTAGTGTATATTGATCGTATAAGCATAATAAGGTTATATGAGTATTTACAGTATTATAGTTAACCTATTCAATATGGTAGTATATTCACCCTATTCAAACAGGTTTGATTATAGCTAACAAGGATAAGTAGTTGTATTTACCATATTAGTTAGGTTAGTATTGTTTCCATTATACTAATAAGGGTTTGCTTTCCGTAATAACAAGCTTCATTGAATGCACATAATACGTAACAGATATGATTGTATTACATATAACACCATCTTAAGCAAAGATACATGATTACTTACTATCATGTAACAGTATAAGGTCATGCTTTTTCAAGCTCTTAGTACTAATCCACTCTATCTACTTATGTTACAGTTTCCATATTAGGTTACTATGAGTACACTATCTATGAGTAATAAGTATCATTACCTATGCTCTTTATTGGTACTAGTAAGATCATCTTAGCTAACTCATGTACAAAGATTATGAAAATAAGATAGAGCTTAATCAAAGAACACAACTATACTAGTAAGCATTTGACACTACATATTCATTAGTAATGATTACTATGATGATTACGTGAATAAGGAGAAGTAATACCAATAGCTAACGTGTTGCTGATATACTAAGTGTAATACAGGTGATTACTGATCTAATGGGATTACAAGGGTATTTATAGAAGAGTAAGTCCATGATGTGTTGTTACTAAGTACTAGTATGACAATAAAGCTTACTTGTATAATCTTATTAGCATGATGCTCTCCGACAGCCTTGTTAAGAATATGCAAACAACATCTGTTGCTGTCAAGCAAGAAAATGTGGATGTCTATTTTGATATCTTGACGGAGTACCTATCTGAAATTTTGGAAGTGGAACTTTATCATCTTTTGAAATTCAACAAGGTTGATCACTTTCTTTGGTATCTATCCTGAATTTTATGAATCATATTATTTTGTATTAACATAATCATTTTCCATTTCTTATTTCCTAATAGGAGGGGAAAAAGTGGTCATGGCCAAAGGTGACTTGGCCGACTTCAAGAAGATTCTATATGTTAAATGATTTCCTATCAGAGGGAACAAATGTCGATTGGGTTGTGAGTATTAAACCTCTCCATAATTTCGAGACCATTAATTATTTTTTTATTTGAACATGAAATTGATCATGTCCAACTTCAAGTCAAATATTTAATGTAGATTCTTCTTCTATGATTTTTAGAAAGATGTCATTTCTTTTCATCCTGAAGAAGAAAAGAAGTGGAATCCTATCATTAAGAGTCTTCTCAATGGTATAGAAGAGGCAAACTAGGCGGTTGCAGGTCTTCTTGTTGTTGCGGATGTTCTAGAGAGATTTGAAATTTTTTATGCCAACTAAATTGAGGGGCATGCCTGCCGAATTGAGGGTCTATTTAGCTTAAACGCGATGTTGAGGTTGGATCAATATACTAAGAAGGTTAATAAAACAACTGGGTTGTGGAGAAATATGAAGCGTGTACCAACATCTACGATATTTTGTGCTCCATCCTGTGTTGTACTCTGATAATACCTAGGCTATGCGAAAAAATACCCATGCTATGCTATTTCCCCATGCTAATAATACCCAGGCTATGAAAAAAATACCTTGAAGTACAGAAACTTGGAGCAGTTTTCAATTCGAACAATTACCCATGCTATTAATACCTAGGCTATGCGAAAAATACCTTGAAGTACATAGATTCTGGGAAGACTCTCCTGCACCAGACTCTCAGTGACCGCCAACCTCTCCTACTCCAGACACTTAGTGATCACGACCAACAACGACCGTGACCACAACCAATAACGACCAACCTCTCATGCACCAGACTCTCAGCAGTTTGAAAAAGGGTCAAATCACTGATGTGCAGGCAATATATAAAACATTTTTCATCCAAAAGTTTTTTTCGAACAAAAAAACCTTTGAGATGAAAAAACATTTCGGCCGAAAGATGTTTCGGCCAAACAATCTTTCATCTGAAACATTGGTACCGAATGAAAAATTTGTCTCGCTAGTAAGTTTTCAGTCGAACAGATCTTTCGGCCGAAAAGATGTTACCGAATGAAAAAAATCCATCCGGCTAATATGGTACACGAAAATCGAGGGAATCGTCACGGTACCGGTCGATTTGACGTCTAAAGGATCAACCAAAAAAAATAGACTTTCGAACGAAAGAAGTATTATTTCGGCCGAAAAAAGGTATCTAGGAATTTTGGAGACCCGATTCTCACAAACGTGTTACCCACCTTCATGATTTTACCCATAATGCAAAGTATTTCTTCTCATGCTAGTTTATAAATGCAATTAAAAAAATTTCCCAAAATTTATGACAACCCACCATACTCATTTAATTCATAATACCAACCATCAATCAAAGTCAAATAAGGTATCTAATGCTAATAGATATATATGTATGCAATATAATTTACATAATCATTAAACCATTCAATTGAATAGTTAATAACATATTTTAGTAATTAATACATCAAATAATTATACTAGTGTACATGTGTAGAGTATGTATGTGTATCTAGCGGACACATAGTCTACACGTGTAACAATGATAGACAATAAATGTCTCTAGTGCATAGTTCATTTATGATCTCAACAAGGAAGGAGGAACAACAAATTAAGTAAATACATATTTAGTAAGCTTATCTAAAAATACTACAATAATTCATCAATCATTTATCATCACACTTGAAATATCAAAAGAGAATCAAAATGAGTGTTTTGGAACCAAGTGAGAAAACATGAATGACACATCTAATCCCCAAGTAGTATTTTCAACTAACATCAAATCATCCTTCCTTCCTAATGGCGTAGAACCCCTACCTCGGCAGGGTCTGTTGACCTCCCGGTCTGCGGATCTTCAACTTCCTTTGAGCCGAAATGGCTCCTTGGTCCCCACTGGAACCTTCAACTCACATAAACCACAATTCTCCTTTTATGAACCCACTTGTGTGAGCAAGCACTAGATGCAGGATCTACCCAAGAGACCACCGACGGTGAACACGAGCCTAAACAAAGGTGCTTCACGTTTCGCAATTTTGGGACTTCCGTTTCGAGTCGCCTCGGCTCCTCCGATTCCTGAAACCCAGAAATAGGTCTTAACGGTCTTGTTAGCACTAGGAGTCACCTTCTAATTGCAGGGAAGGTAAGCCCAGTTGTTACACATTATTTTGGTCACTCTAGTCATGTCTCTACAGTTATGTGTCCAAGCTCTCATAAGGACCTTTTGCCTGAGAAAAGTGACTGTTGTCTTCTTCTACAAAACATATTTTTAAGATGAGTTTGTAGGCTACATGTATTGTAGGGTGCGAGAAACCTTGATTCTCGTAGGCCACTCTATACTTGGATTGCGAAATGTTCGCATTTTTCTCTATAAGTAGGGTGCGAACCTGCTTCAAAGCTTAAAAGGGAGAAGAGGTTACGAAGGTTCTAGAAGAGGATCTTCTAGAAAATGAATTGGCATTCACATGGTTGGCATCCTATTGACTTCTCAGATTTAGTGGGATCATCCTCATTCCTTTAACCATCTCTCCTTCTCCTATATAATGAAAGGTTTCTCAAGGAAGAGGTTAAGCAAGATTGAATAGAGAATTGATGAAAGAATAGATTCAGAATTGTGTGAGGAATCCTATTTGAATTGATGCTTGAGGCCTCCATTTGTCCATCAAACCATATTGGATCTTCTTCATGCAAGCGTGGAGAAAGTGTGTGTGTTGTAACAAAGGACCACTGAAAGGAATCTTGCGACATCAAGGCAATCTGGTTGTATCTTCTACTTTCATTTAATATAATACAATGGCATGTCCCTTTCCCATAAAATCACTCTTATTTTATTACATGACTCCTTGATCACATGTATAGGTCTTCATTGAATGTATTATTGTTTCTTTCACCTTGGTTGATTTGTGTCGTTGTAGATCTGATATCACAAGGCTACCAAAGCGAAGTAGGGACAACAAAGAGATAAGGAAGTGATATCTAAAGGTACGTCACTTATTCCTTCTTCAATGACAAATTCAATGATTATAGCTTAGGGGAAGTGTCATGTCCTGTCTTGTTTTGTTCTAGATCTAGGTGGATCTAGGGAGATCTATTAATGTATGTATATACCGATTTATCCTATAACACCAGTAACCATCAGATTATATGTGAAAGTATGAGTGTTTTTTGAAAGGTCAAATGAAAAACTTGAAATGATAATATCCTAACTCACAAATAGGGCTAACATGTACCAGCAAATAAGGTCTTGACTAAATTCAACCAGTAGTTTGGGAGTAAATGTAGATAGAAAGAAGACTTGAATGAGAGGAATGTAAGGGCTATTGCAAACATCAGGTCCACAAGAGCCTAATGAAGAAAGTTTCTTAAAACAAGATCTTCTTGAAATCAAAAACTAAGGAGATAAATAAACACCATGACAATAAAATGATCAAACATCCATCATATCATTACCACAGTTATCCATATGAAGCATTTGAATATGAACATTTAGCATTAGAAGCAGATAGTCTGAAATAGAATCCGATTTCTATTAGTCAAAAAGTGTTAAGTCCAGTACATACTAGATCACAATCACTTTATCCAAGATATTATAGTTTAGGGAGCCTTGCTCAACCATCCGAACCTGCTGAAGCGATTGATCTATCTATTTATAAAAAGAAAGGGAGGCAACAGTTGGAGGTACGAGCTGGCCTCTTTTCCTTAAAAATCTCTAAACATTTATTTATTCTAACAACTAAGATAATAACCTATGCTATAAAACAGGGAAGTGTTGGTGACTAATCCAATCATGCTTCTAACTTCTTTGATCCTCTTTTGCTTCTCAAATCATGTTTTTCCATGTGTCCCTTTGGAGCCTGTAGTTTTCCTCTGCGTGCCAACTGCTACTTCTGTCATTTACTCCATCGTTAACTTATCCAAAACTGTTGGCCTAGTCTTCCTAGATCCCTAGTGTTTGCTGGTAAACTTCCTTGTGTAGAAAATCTGGGTAGTGCACCTTAAAATGTAACAAGGAGAGAAGGTAGCGCCTCTATGCTGTGTATGTGTGTAAACTGGATCCCTGTCAAATATTATGCAGCGCCTATAGGTAGCACCATTGTGCTGCACCCATATACCAATTATGCCCTCTGTAATAATACACAACGCTTTACGTAGCGCCACTATGTGCATCTTATGTTCTCTGTAAGATATTACGTAGTGCCTGTATGTAGCGCTACTTATGCTACATTTGCATACAACTTTGGGTATCATTGCCAAAACACAACGTCTTTGAATCTAGGACATGTGCAGAGGAGTTCGTGTCCTTCCAATTATGACAAATGCCTTGACTATACCATAGATAATGCCATTTACTACTGAGTGAAGCTAGCACTTTAGAAAAAACTCAAAATCCATATATCTAAATGCCTAGGAGCCTATATAGATGGCAAACATAGTATCGACATATCAGTTAACCCTCCCAAAAAGGAACAATTCCCAAAAATGGAGCTTACCCCTTACCAACTATTTTTTCATCTGAACACTTAGCCTCACATTCTTTCTAGTAGAAAGAGTCTCTTCAATTGGCTCAGCAGATTTATTATTTCTAGTGTTGGCAGGCTTCTTCTGTGTAGTTGAGCTCTCCTTAGTTGTTGGTTTATCATTTTCAATGGCAGCTTCTACCAACACCTGTAAATTTTTTTGATCTATCTCATCTTGCAAGTGTCTCAGCTCTGCCTTTATCTTCCTATTCTGAGACTGAAAGTCTCTATTCTGTCTATAAAGATTCTTCAGCTATTTACGAAGAGGTAGAGCCTTTCTCGCTGCGAACCTTGTAGAGTCTAGGGTATGGTTGTAGCCAATCATGAGCTCATTCATCTGAGCCAAGTGGACCTTGTCTTCTTCTTTGAGATGAGTTATTTCTCTCCTTGCATCCCTAAGCTTCTTAATAAGTATTTTGTAGGTCTGGCTAGCAAGGGGGTTGGGGACATGTGCAGTCTCAACAGGCTTCTTATCATCCTTTTCTTCCATATGTACAGGAGTTTCCTTACATGTTTCATTAGCCTTATCAAAACCTTTTCCTTTATGCTTTTTCTCTTGCGCAACAACCTCTTCTTTATTCTTCATAGTTTTTTCACAATCTTTCACGGAGATTTCATCTTTCCTCTCCAAAGGTATTTTGTTACCTTTACCCTTGATTTTCTATACAGGGGTTTCTTGTTTTTCTTCGACAGATTTTTCAATGCCTTTCCCTTTCTTCTTATGCATAGGGGTTTCTGGTAAAGACTGCTCTTTGAGATCCCCCTTAGGAATTGATGACCTAGTGAAAGGTCTTTTACCCTTGATTTCAACTGCTAGAGGAGGAGAGGGAAAGAGAAGTTTCTCCCCTTTTTTAGATGTCACCTTGGTAGAAGAAGGAACTTATTCTAACCCTAGTGGAGGTGGTGGTGAGAAATCTGTGTGTGGAGAAGGACAGAGTTCCTCCTCAGCTTCCCTGACCTGCTTGTTGATCTCTGAAACAGGGGCTCTGCCCTTTCTCTTCTTTTTGATCCCTGCTTTAGTACTGGTAGGTGATGAAGGGCCTGCGATCTATGATTGGGGAGTAGGTGTTGGGTCCAACTTGAAGTGAGAAGTAACCAAAAAATTCTCCCAGGAAATCTCTTTCTTTCCCAACTCTTCAGAGACAAGCATCCTGATAAGTCCAGAGTGAAAAAGACTAGAATCCACATCCTTAGATTTGGCTTGCACCCTATCTGAAATTTTACCTATGCTTCTCAGCAGGTAATAAGGAACATTCATCTGAACCTTACCAGTAAAATGTAACAACAAACTTATGTGGTAATGATACAAGGTGTTAAATCTCTCTTCACAACTAAAATATCTCTGTATGATTTTCAACATTCTGTCAAACTAGTCGATCAACTAATTCCTTGGCATACTCTTAGATAACTCATTGGATCGGTATTCAGGCTTGAAGAGATCTTTAACGAAGGGTAAACTCAATACCATGGCCTTGAACCAATTTTCACCTAAAATGGGGATCACTGTTGCAGCTGAGATGGAGGCTTCAGTTACCTCAAATTCCAAATCTCCAAATCTAGTTTTCTTGCCATCAAAATTTAATGAAAATTGTTTTTCTACTTATGGGTGGCCTCTCTGCATGTTCTAGCAGAAAGAGAGGCATCCTGCTCTTCGAAACATCTCCCTTGCCATGGGTTCTATGCCAAAAAGGCACATGTTCATCGGTTCTATTCGAACTATCTTGCCACCTTTGTGTGTTTTCTTTGACTGAGGGGTCTCCATGACTCAAATGAGAGTTCTTAAGAGGCTTAAGGGATGCTATTGACTAGAAAGATTCAATTCATGCTTCAAAAGCACAAAGATGGCCCTCTAAATTAACAGTGCTTAGAAAACGAGCTTGACTACGATAAATGGACCTTCAGACTTATACAGGCTTTCAGAGTGTACACTGTGAAGAGGTAATCCAAAAATGACTCTTCATATAGGATGAAAGGAAGCAAAGAATAATCAAAGAAGGTTTGAGCAATGCCTCTGCGTAGTGCAACGCATAGACAAAGGATAGGCTATTGCAGGCTTGCGACTTTCAAAAGCTATAACAAACAACAATAATCAAACCATGGACACGAGCGAGGATGTTTACAGGTATGCAAATATGGCTCTCCTACTACCCTGCAAGCTTAACAAACCGAAACCTGAGCACAAATATCCTGTGAAAATTAATATGCAAAGGAGGTTGCATAGGATACCTGTGAATTCGACATCTGTTGAGATCCTCAGCATGATCTTAGGATGAGATTGAGGAAACTTCGGCCCTAAAATCTCTTACAACATCGGATTTAGTTGACATGCAGTCACCTGATCGGAACTGACAAACTTACGCAGCGCAACACTGCTCAACTTTTCAAATTTGGAAACCGTTACCAAGGATCATAAATGCAAGATCTTTTGAAAGCACTTCAACCAACTTCTAGCACTGAAAACAAGGGACATGGTATTAGTCGTGGCAATCATGAATTGGAGTGGATGAATGATAAACGTGACAGGCACTGTGGAACTGCTTGTTGAGTGGGAAGCACTTCCAAATCAAAAAATGATTGGACAAGTAAGTGGGAATGATGAGGCATGCATGTGAGGTCATGAGTGAGGAGAGAGGTGTGTCACATCAGCCTGATCATGGGAGGTATCAACCTAGGGATGAATCATGAGAGGGGACATAAAGAATAGACCATGAGCTAAAAGGGGTTTAAGGATCAAAAATCGAATTGAGGATCATCACATGATCTATGACTCAAAGGTTTAGTCATCTAAAGGGGTCCTATCAAACATAACATTAAAGGGATGAGAAAATTATTTTAAAGAAAAAATAAGAATCTAAGGCTTTTAAAAATGATAAAAACAAACTAAAAGACCCAAGGTGACTTAGTGTGATAACATTGGCTCCATGGGGGATGGCATGCCCCTTGCGGGCTGCCAAGAATGAGTAGATTCAGTGCCTTATCCTAGGGATATGGGGTCAATTATTGGAACACAAAAATAAAAAGAAAATGATATTTACAATGACATGAAGAGCCACTCTAGGCTCAAGCAAAGTAATTTTTCAGGAAATGTCGATTTACAGGGCCACCAAAAACCTCTTCATTCTCCATATTCTGCAACTTGAAAGTGTTATTAGGGAATACCTAAAAGATTTTGAAAGGACCGATCCATAAAGCTTCAAATTTACTGTGCTTTCCTTTATCTTGCCTCGGTGCATCCCAATTGAGAACCAGATCACCCAATTGGAAATCCTCCTTTTTCACCTTCTTGTCAAATGCCTTCTTGATCTTCAGTTGATGATCATATGCTTTATCTACCAGCTTCTCCTGGGTCTGCTACACTTCAACCAGTTGTTGAATCCTCCTGATCATATCATCATGCTCCCCTTGATAATCTTGGAAGAATTTTTCCACAGGCAAGGCAAGTTGATAAGGGAAAATGGCCTCAACTCCATACACTAGCTGGAAAGGAGAAAGACCCAAGGCCCTCTTTGTTGTCACTCTGTCAGCCCACAAAGTAAACTTGAGTTTTGAATCCCATGCCTTTTTGTTGTCTTCCAATAGCTTCTTAACAATCTTTATAAGGATTTTGTTTGAGGATTCTGCAAGCCCATTTCCCTATGGGTAATAAGGGGTTGAATGAATCAATGTGATCCCATATTGTTCACATAACTGAATCAATGGCTCAACCTTGAAATATGCAGCATTATCAGTGACAATTCTATTCGGACAACCAAACCTTGCCATAATGTCTTCAAGGAAACCAATGATCACCTTGTGGGAAGCATCCTGGTAGGGATAGCCTCTATCCACTTAGTGAAGTAATCTGTGGCAGTCAAGATCCATCTATGTTGGCCATTGTAAGAGGGATGAATTTACCCGATAAAATCTAAGACCCATTGTTGAAAAGGTCATGAAACTGCTACGGGCTTTAATGGAAAAGACTTAAGTTACTGCTTTCTAGAAAATTTCTGACATTTAACACATGCTATGATCTTAGCACAAACATCTGTGAACAGACTAGGCCAAAAATACCCAACCCTGAGAATCTTGTAGGCGGTAGTCTTCCAAAAATGATGCCCCCCACACAAATTGTCATGAAAATCAGACATAATCCTTTGGGCCTCTTGCGGGTCTAGGCATCTCAACAACACTCCCAATGGATCATTCCAATACAAAATTTGATCAACCAAGCAATAAGTTATTGATTTGAGTTTTAATGCTCTCCCCTTGTTCTTTTCCATAGCACTTGGAGGTTGTAAATTCTGCAAGAAAAATATAATGTCCTTGTACCAATTGCAATTTTCCAATGTAGGGCTGGCTTGAGCACCTCTGTTGTTTAATTCAGTCTGCTTATTTTATGAACATGAGCCAATGAAATTTAATCCCAACGCTGAGAAATTTGATTCAGCCAACATCTTGGCTAAACCCTAGCCCTTGACCAATTTGGTAGGCTTGATTTCTAAATCAAATTCAAGGATCTTAGCAATCCATTTGCTGCGTTTTCCGTCAATATCAGGCTGAATAAGAATTTCTTTTACAACAACTGATGAAACATAAGCAATAACTCTTGAATGCAACACATAAACTCTGAAAGACTTAAGAGATTTAACCAGTTCATAGGCTTGCTTATCCATAATGTCATATTTTAATTTTGCATCTCTCAAAGCTCGACTGAAAAAGGCAATGGGCTTGTCTAAGCCTTCAGAGTTCTTCTACAACAAAACTGATGCCACTGTATCAAAAGAGGCAAAAGAAAAAATAAGAAAGTACTTGGAGTAGTCTGGGCTGACTAGGACCAGGGCTTCTGTCAAATATTTCTTTATTTGATCAAAAGAACTACGAGCCTCAGTAGTCCACTTGATTTCATTATCTTTCCTCAACATGGTTGTGATATACTTAAGAAACTCAGAAAAATTTGACACAAACATTCTCAAGAAATTAACCTTTCCTAGAAAAGATTGAACCTCCTTTTTAGATCTAGGCAGTGCTAAGGTTAGTATGGCTTCAACCTTGCTAGAATCAATCCTCACTCCTTCAACTGACACGATATGCCCCAATAATTTTCCTTCTTTCATGGCGAACAATGAATTTTTCGGATTCAAAGAGAGGCCAAATTTTCTGCATTTTAAGAAAACATTTCTTAAATGATCACCGTGCTCTTCATTAGATTGAGAGAACATGGTTATGTCATCTAAGTAGATAACAACAAACTTGTCCTTCTCTCCAATAAATGCTATGTCCATAGCTCATTGAAAGGTCGCCCCCACATTCATCAAACCAAAGGGCATCTTGGCGTACATGAATGTACCCCAAGGAGTGGTAAAAGTTGTCTTCTCTCTATCCTTTGGAAAAACAGAAATCTGGTTGTAGCCAGAAAAACCATCAACCATAGACATCTGGGCTGCACCTGTCACCCTCTGTAATATATGCTCCATCTTGGGCAAAGGGTAATTACCCTTTTTAGAGCTTTTATTCAAATTTCGAAAACCGACACAGAGTCTGATTTCTCCATTATTTTTCCTCACGGGGACTAAATTAGCCACCCATTCGGAATATCTCAAAGGAACAATAATTTTCACATCTAAAAACTTTTTTTAACTCCTTCTCCATGACAGACAGTAACATAGGATTGAATTGCCTCAACTTTTGCCTGAAGGGCTTAGTCTCTTCTTTTAATGGAATCTTGTGCTCTATAATGTTTGTGTAATAAGTTCGGAGATCTTTGTAAGTCCATGTGAATACATCAACAAACTCCTTCAACAATTTGACATATTCTGCCCTCTTCTCTCTTGATAGGCTGCTTGACAACTTGACATATTTTGGATCCTTCTCTGTTCCCAAATTGCACTCAGTTATATCAACATCGTCAGTAGAAACTTTCCCTTTTACTACCACATCATTTTCATCAAACAATGTTTCCAAAGGAACTAGTCCTTTTGGAATATGGTTGCTAGGTAGTTGCACGATACGATGATTAGCAAATATGTTAAGGAAAACATCATCATGTGGAGTAATTTCAGAATCAATATCCTGATCAATGTGTAATGCAGAAAATTCATCAACAGACTCAAGAAATTTTTTAAGTTCTAAATCATCTTCAAACACCTTCCAATATTTGACATTGTCCGGTATAGAAGGCATGTATTTGACTTCTACATCATACTTGAGTTTTGGCAGTATGGCTATCCTGAAATTGCTTGCTGATACAGCCAAAGAATCAACCACAAAATTCTCTTCTCGTGGAATAAAAGAGATGTCATACTCAGAGAAAAAATTCTCCACTAGGTCCCATACTTCATTTCTATAAGATCTAAGCCTGGGGTGCTTAGTTTGGAAAAGATTTTTGGTCTGATGGACTATCAATTCAACATCTCCAAATACTGATAGTTTTTTAATCCCCATATCCTTTGCAGATCTCAAGTCCAAAACAAGAGCTTCATACTCTGCCACATTGTTGGTAGTTTCAAATTCTAGTTTGTATGACAAAGATATGGTCTCATGAGTTGGTGAGACAAAGAGAAGTCCAACACCGACACCTTCCTTAGAAGAGGCTCCATAAAAGAACATCTTCCAAACAGAATTGGTTAGAGGAGGTTTGTTAGATAAGGTAGAAGACTTTTTTCTTATTTCAAGAGGAGTTTCAGGAGCCTCAGTGAGCTACAAAATGTTGGACCCCAAATCGGTATCAAGAGCAAAAACAGGATGATTAGCAGGGTTTGCTTCATCACTAATAATGTAAGCTAGTTGGGCTTCTCTGTAAAGTCTTCTATGCTCCCCACCAAACACTGGGATAGTTGCATATGAGAGATCCATCTACAAGGTTCCTCCAAGTCTTTTTATGCAAGACCTTGACAAGAGCATGCCAAACTTGGGAGGAACATCAGCCACCACAACATCCATAAGTATACTTTTCATGGGCAGCTGAAATAGAGTCACAACCATATCCTTAATAACCCCTAGACATTTTACTTTCCTAGAGTCGAAAGAATATAAGTCATGCTAAGATAGCTCTTTTGAATTCATCTCATCGGTTTTTTATTTGGACCACATTTTTTTGGTCCAAAACATCGAATAAAAAACTGATGCGATGAATCCGAAAGAGCCATCTTATCATAACACCAATCACAAAAGTCTCAGAATTGAAATATAAGTCATGATAGGTTTTGGTGATTTCCAGTCCAAGTTCATCCATAACAGATTTTGGCATAAGATTATGGGAGGCCCCTAAATCCAAAAGACAGTTATGCAACACCTTTTCATGAATATTGAGAGAAGTATAGAAGGGAGGAGATGAGTCATCTTTGTCTTCTATCAAAGGGCCTAAAATCACAACTAGTTTTTCATCTTGCAGATTTATTGAAACAGTGTAATTAGGAGAGGCATCGGGCTGTAACATTTTGGTAAGATATTTTTTAAATTCTTCATTTTTTATCAATTCCAAAAATGGTACAAGGATCTTAATTTTTTGGATCTCATTCTCAAAACCGAAGGAGGGGTAAGGCTTCAAAATCTCTTTGGTTTCAGGAGGAGGATTTATGATCAGAATTTATGGGTTTTGAGAATATTTTTCCTTGCTGCTCACTGTCACAGTCTTGGAAGAGTCTTCTTTCTGAACAGACTGATTAGGGGCAACAATTTTTTCTTCATTCTTCTTAGATCTCAAATTATATCTACTAGCATTTTCCTTTGTTTTTTCTCCCTTGCTTAACTCATTAATTTGAATATCCATTAAAGATTGCTCATAAAAGGATTGAGTAAAGTGTGGGGATGGGGATGTATCACCTAAACAGTGGATCTCAGGATCAACCTCTACCTCCTCTTCTTCTTCATCAACAACCAGATTATTTTGAAAAGGAGCTTGAATCCTCTAATCATCTCTCTCTCTCTGTTTCTGGGATCTCTAGGAAGGATTTGGGGAGCATCGTTGGGTCTCCTGAAATTACCTCTATATTCAGTGTTCTGAGTATTTCTATATGGCTGTCTTCCTTCTGATTTTAACTTCTTGATCTCAGTAGAAAGGGATTTTACTAATTTGGTCAACTCATCTACCTGTGAATGAACAACAGGAGAGTCAGAAGTGGAAGCTTCAGCTCTGTTTTTCCTCCTATCTCTGTCATATTTTTCCCTAAGCTTATCTGAAGAAATTATGTTGGATTCTATCTCTAAGGCAACATCCTGCATCTGAACTAAGGAAGGTGACCTTATCTCTCTCAATAGAAGGAAAAAATCGGAGTCCAAAGCACTGGCATAAGTGATTTTTTCCATGGTTTCAGTGGGTTTGATCTTATCAGGGATCTTCTTATACATTTTATTAAACCATTTAGAAAATTCAGAGACAGACTCTCCTTCTTTCCTTTTCAAAGATTCAAATTCAGTGATATAGTACAAAAAATCCTTTTTGTCACCCTAGTGCCTCAAGAAGGCTTCATCCAATGCCTCAATACCTGTGATGGATCCAGAGGCCAGACCCCTAAACCACTTCCTAGCTTCACCAAAAAGGATTTGTACGAAAACCCTCATCCAAACATCTTCATTTTCAATATTTTGGTTATTTGCATAGCTATAGAAAGCAACAAGATGTTCCTCAATTGTTATATCTTCTTCTCCAGTAAACTTGGGCATGTATTTCAAATAATCTCCAAGGGGAAGAGCATTCATTGGTCGAGGCAAGACTAGAGGAGCATATCTTGCAGCCACTATGGTATCCATCCTATTTGCAGGGGGCTTAAAAACTGCCATTTGATTTTGGATTCTAGGTGAACAAGCATGAGAAGGAGACATGGCTGTGTGCAGATTAGGAGAAGGAGAAAAAGATAAAGGGGAGATTTTAGTCTTCACAACAATAGGTGGAGTCTTGGAAGAGGATGGTAAGGTCTGAGAAGGAGATGAAGTTCCTACTTCTTTGGAAGCTAAAGTTTTAACAAATATAGGTGTAGCAAAACCTAACGTAGGGAAATCTTCAAAACTATCAAGACTGAAACACTTCTCAATATCAGGGGAGGAGAATATATCAATGTTTTCTTCTTTCAATTCAGTTTCAAAGGTAGAGTATTCAATAGAAAACTCTTCAAAATCTATCTTTTTATATACTTCAACAGAAGGTAAAGGAATCTTACTTGATAAAATAGTTGGAGTATCAAGAGTGGAATTAGGCAACTGACCAGAAGCACTTGTAGTAGTAGCAGAAAAACTTTTTTTAGAAGCTTTTCCCTTCTTGATTATCTTCTCTGGGTTAGCCTCAGGTGGAACCAAAGGTAACTATATATTTGATCTCGTATGTCTGCCTTTAGGCGCCAGAGCTGAATCAATGGAGTTGCCAGGTGCAAGAGTAATCTTCAAAATACTAAGTCCCAATGCACCTTGAGAGCTAGTAAGCATTGTCGTTCTATCCCAGGGAAAAGTCTTCAAATCTTTCCCCTGCAAAGGCACCAAAAATGTTATCACTAGGAGTCACCTTCTGATTGCAAGGAAAGTAAGCCCAATACCCATCAAATTATATGTGAAAGTATGAGTGTTTTTTGAAAGGTTGAATGAAAAACTCGAAATGATAATATCCTAACTCAGAAACAGGGCTAACATGTACCAGCAAATAAGGTCTTGACTAACTTCAACCAGTATTTTGGGAGTAGATGTGGATAGAAAGAAGACTTGAATGAGAGGAATGTAAGGGCTAAAGTAAACATCAGGTCCACAAGAGCCTAAGGAAGAAAGTTTCTTAAAACAAGATCTTCTTGAAATCAGAAACTAAGGAGCTAAATAAACACCATGACAATAAAATGATCAAACTTCCATCATATCATTACCACAGTTATCCATATGAAGCATTCGAATATGAACATTTAGCATTAGAAGCAGATAGTTTGAAATAAAAGCCGATTTCTATTAGTCAAAAAGTCTTAAGTCTAGTACATACTAGATCACAATCACTTTATCTAAGATATTACAGTTTAGGGAGCCTTGCTCAACCATACGAACCTGCTAAAGCAATTGATCTATCTATTTATATCAAGAAAGGGAGGAAACAATTGGAGGTACGAGCTAGCCTCTTTTCCTTAAAAATCTCTAAACATTTATTTATTATAACAACTAAGATAACAACCTATGCTATAAAACAGGGAAGTGTTGGTGACTAATCCAATCATGCTTCTAACTGCTTTGATCCTCTTTTGTTGCTCAGCTCCTATTTTTCCATGTGTCCCTTTGGAGCCTGTAGTTGTCCTCTGCATGCCAACTACTACTTCTATCATTTACTCCATCGTTAACTTATCCAAAACTGTTGGCCTAGTCTTCCTAGATCCCTAGTGTTTGTTGGTAAACTTCCGTGTGTAGCAACTCTGGGTAGCACACATTAAAATGTAAAAAGGAGAGAAGGTAGCGCCTTTGTGCTGTGTATGTGTGTAAACTGGCTCCCTTTCAAATATTATGCAGCGCCTATAGGTAGCGTCATTGTGTTGCACCCATATACCAATTCTTCCCTCTGTGTAATATTACGCAATGCTTTACGTAGCGCCATTGTGTGCAACTTTTGTTCTCTGTAAGATATTATGCAACGCTTGTATGTAGTTCTACTTATGTTGCGTTTGCATATAGCTTTGGGTATCATTGCCAGAACACAACGTATTTGAATCTAGGACATGTGCAGAGCAATTTGTGTCCTTCCAATTATGACAGATGCCTTGGCTATACCATAGATAATTCCATTTACTACTAAGTGAAGCTAACACTTTAGCAAAAAATCAAAATCCATATAGCTAAATGCCTAGGAACCTATATATATGGAAAACATAGTATCTGCATATCAGTTAACCCTCCCAAAAAGGAACAATTCCCAAAAATGGAGCTTACCCCTTACCGAGTATTTTGTCATCTTAACACTTAGCCTCACACTCTTTCTAGTAGAAAGAGTCTCTTCAATTGGCTCAGTAAATTTATGCTTCCTAGTGTTGGCAGACTTCTTCGATGTAGATGAGATCTCATTAGCTGTTGGTTTATCATTTTCAATGGCAGCTTCTACCAACACCTATAAATTTCTTTGAGCTGCCTCATCTTTCAAGTGTCTCAGCTCTACCTTTATCTTCCTATTATGAGAATGAAAGTCTATTTTCTATCTATAAATATTCTTCAGTTGTTTACAAAGAGGCAGAGCCTTTCTCGCTATGAACCTTGCAGAGTCTAGGGTATGTTTGTAGGAAATCATGAGCTCATTCATCTAAGCCAAGTGGACCTTGTCTTCTGCTTTGAGACGAGCTATTTATCTCCTTGCATCCCTAAGTTGCTTAATAAGTATTTTGTAGGTCTAGCTGCCAAGGGGGTTGGGGACATGTGCAGTCTTAGCAGGATTCTTCTCGTCCTTTTCTTCCATCTGTACAAGAGTTTCCTTGCATGTTTCATCATCCTTCTCAAAACCTTTTCCTTTATTCTTCTTCTCTTGCGCAACAGACTCTTCTTTATTCTTCATAGGTTTTTCACAATCTTTCATAGTATTTCATCTTTCCTCTCCAAAGGTCTTATGGTACCTTTACCCTTGATTTTTTGTACATGGGTTTCTTGTTTTTCTTCTACAGATTTTTCAATGGCTTTCCCTTTCTTCTTATGCATAGGGGTTTCTGGTAAAGACTACTCTTTGAGAACCCCCTTAGGAATTGATGACCTAGTGAAAGGTATTTTACCCTTGATTTCAACTACCAGAGGAGGAGAGGGAAAGAGAAGCTTCTTCCAGTTTTTATATGTCACCTTGGTAGAAGAAGGAACTTATTCTAACCATAGTGGAGGTGGTGGTGAGAAATCTTTGTGTGGAGAAGTACAGACTTCCTCCTCGGCTTCCCTGACCTGCTTGTTGATCTTTGCAATAGGAGCTTTTCCCTTTCTCTTCTTTTTGATCCCTTCTTTATTACTGGTAAGTGATGAAGGGCCTACAATCTATGATTGGGGAGTAGGTGTTGGGTCTAGCTTAAAGTGAGAAGTAACCAAAAAATGCTCCCAGGAAATCTCTTTCTTTCCCAACTCTTCAGAGACAAGCATCCTGATAAGTCCAGAGTGGAAAAGACTAGAATCCACATCCTTAGATTTGGCTTGCACCCTATCTGAAATTTTACCTATGATTCTCAGCAAGTAATAAGGAACATTCATCTGAACCTTACCAGTAAAATGTAACAACAACCTTATGTGGTAATGATACAAGGTGTTAAATCTCCCTTCACAACTAAAATATCTTTGTATGATTTTCAACATTTTGTCAAACTGGTCGATCAACTAATTCCTTGGCATATTCTTAGATAACTCGTTGGCTCGGTATTCAGGCTTGAAGAGATATTTAACGAAGGGTGAACTCAATACCATGGCCTTGAACCAATTTTCACTTGAAATGGGGATCCCTATTGCAGCTGAGATGGAGGCTTCAGTTACCTCAAATTCCAAATCTCCAACTCTGGTTTTCTTGCCATCAAAATTTAATAAAAATTGTTTTTCTACTTCTGGGTGGCCTCTCTCCATGTTCTGGTAGAAAGAGAGGCATCCTGCTCTTCGAAACATCTCCCTTGCCATGGGTTCTATGTCAAAAAGGTGCATGTTCACAGGTTATGTTCGAACTATATTTCCACCTTTGTGTGCTTTCTTTGACTGAGGGGTATCCATGACTCAAATGAGGTTTCATAAGAGGCTTAAGGGATGCTATTGACCAGAAAGCTTCAATTAAGGATTCAAAAGCACAAAGATGGACCTCCAAATTAACAGTGCTTAGAAAACGAGCTTGACTACGAGAAATAGAACTTTAGACTTATACAGGCTTTCAGAGTGTAGATTGTGAAGAGGTAATCCCAAAATGACTCTTTGTACAGGATGAAAGGAAGCAAAGAATAATCATAGAAGGTTTGAGCAGCGCCTCTACGTAGCGCAACACATACACAGAGGATAGGCTATTGTAGGCTTGCGACTTTCAAAGGCTATAAAAAACAACAGTAATCAGACCATGGACACGAGTGAGGATGTTTACAGGTATGAAAATATGGCTCTCCTACTACCTTGCAAGCTTAACAAACCAAAACCCGAGAACAAATATCCTGTGAAAATTAATATGCAAAGGAGGTTGCACAGGATACCTGTGAAGTCAACATCTGTTGAAATCCTCAACACGATCTTAGGATGAGATTGAGGAAACTTCAGCCCTGAAATCTCTTACAGCATCGAATTTAGTTGACATGCGGTCGCCTGATCGGAACTGGAAAACTTACGCAGCGTAGCAGTGCTGAACTTTTCAAATTTGGAAACCGTTACCAAGGATCATAAATGCAAGATCTTTTGAAAGAACTTCAACTGACTTCTGGCACTAAAAACAAGGGACATGGTATCAATCGTGGCAATCATGACTTGTAGTGGATAAATGATAAATGTGACAGGCGCTACAGAAATGCCTGTTGAGTGGGCAGCGCTTCCAAATCAAAAAATGATTGGACAAGTAAGTGGGAATGATGAGGCATGCATGTGATGTCATGAGTGAGGAGAGAGGTGTGTCACATCAACCTGATCATGGGAGGTATCAACCTAGGGATGAATCACAAGAGGGGACATAAAGAATATACCATGAGATAAAAAGGGTTTAAGGATCAAAAATCGAATTGAGGATCATCACATGAGCTATGACTCAAAGGTTTAGTCATCCAAAGGGGTCCTATCAAACATAACATTAAAGGGATGAGAAAATTATTTTAAAGAAAAAATAAGAATCTAAGGCTTTTAAAAATGATACAAACAAACTAAAATACCCAAGGCAACTTAGTGTGATAATAGGTCCCTAGATCCTCCCTTTAATCCTTCCTGATGTGACCTCCAGCTGCGACCTAGGGCCCAGCTTCCAAGCGCGTTGGGATTTCGTGACTCGCAACTTTCGAGTTACAACTTCCTCCATGCTCCTAACCTCCGAAATGTTGATATTCAAAGCGCTAGATCAACGACTCTCTCCCCTTCAGATCTGATGGTTTCTATCCCTCTTGAGCTTATGAGTGTTGAAAATACACTTGGCCTTATCCTTCCCATAGATCTACTGGATCTGATGGTCTACGGAAAAATTGGTATTCTTCCTTCAAGGAATTTCCACCGTCTGTTTAGGTTCTCGATGTTTCTTGGCCAAATAACTCGGCGTCAACCCTTCTGAGTTTAATTCTGCGAGGTGACTTCAAACCTCGTCTTTCCTCTAAAACTCTCCAAGTCTCTATCCTTCCTGAGCTTGATCTCGCTTCAAACTCCTGGATCCTAAGGGATCTTGCGCTCACCCTTTGCGGCTCCCACAATAACCTCTAGTTATTCGACAACTCCAACTCTGCACACTCTTTGTGACAGAATTATTCAACCACTCACTTGGGTTGGAAAAGTCTAATACTCGACCTCAGTATGTGCACACCTTGCACGACTCTCTGCTCTACCTAAACTTCTACTAGTATAAGATCAATGGTATCTCTCATGATCATTTTTGAGGTGAAACTCAGAAAAATCATCGACACACTCCTTGCGGACTTTCACTGCACTCCTTGTAGGAATTCTCGGGAAGAGAAACAATTGAAACTCATATTCTTCTCACGGAATTCATACATTCAACATGAAATCACATACACATGGAATTGAAACAAATGCATAATAGAGACTGAAAATTAATTGTAAACATGTGATTCAATAGATGCATATAGTAACCATAAAACACCATGAAATTGGATCAAAGCATTCTTATCTTAATCCAAGTGCTTATGTACATGGTCTACAACAACAACAACTATCTTCTCATACAACTTCTACAATCTCTTCTCTTCTCTATTCTCCTATGCTCTCTTTCTCTCTTGCAATGATAATAATAATACAATACATACAAGGGAGTCTCCTTAAGTTTTCCTTCCTACAACTCGAAGATATCTTATCGAATTAAAGACTACTACTTTAGATTTATTACAATAAATGCCTACAACCAACAGATGAGAGCAACGCTCAATATCTGTATTACAATCCAAAGAAATTAAAAGCAAATATATATTTTCAGACATTACATTAATGTTCCATCCTTTGAAATTTAAAATCCTTCAAAATATGTGTTGGTGTATATCTAGTTGTCCTCCACTCGCGCTTGCTTTGTTGGCGATGCTCCTGCATCATACTCCTCTGGCTGAAAAATTCATGGACTCTTGTCCATCAGCTCCTGCACCATTTGTCCATGTTTCTGGATATCTGCTTCACTTTCCCCATTGGCATCCTCAATATGGTCTCCTTTCCACTTTACCAAATATTCAAAATACGTCTTCTTTCGGGTCTTCTTGCTAACTCTTTGATTAATGATCTTTTCCATCTGTGGATTTTCAGCTACAGGCATCTATTTGACCCATTGAATATCCTTCTGATTGTCTGCTTCATCTCATCTATAAGGATATATATCTTCTAGGTTGAATATGGGTGATATGCCCACATCATCTGGAAATTCTATCTCATAAGCATTTGCCTCAAATTTCCGTAAAATTTTACATGGCCCTATATTTTTCATCTTCGGCTTATTATATGTTCCCCTTGGGAACCTTTCTTTTCTGAGGTGTGCTAAGACTAAATCTCCCACTTTGAATTGAAGCTCTCTTCTGTGTTGATCTTCTTTGCGCTTGTATTCCTGGTTGGAACTCTGCAATTGCTCTTTAATCTTACTGTGGAGCTCCTGCATCTCTACTGCAAAGTCTTCCGCTCCAATAATCCTGAACTCGCTCTGCTCTAAGTCTCTCAACTCATATACTCCTCTTGGTTGCATTCCATACATTATCTGGAATGGGCTATGTCCTATGCTCCTATTAGGTGAGTCATTATATGCAAATTCCGCTTGCGAAATAATTTGATCCCTCGACTGTGATGTTCAGCTACTAAACTCCTCAATAATTCCCTTAAACTTCAATTTACCACCTCAGTCTGTCCATCTATATGAGGGTGATATGATGAGATAAATGATAAATTCATCCCCATATTCTTCCACAGTTTCCTCCAGAAATGACCAACAAATTTGGTATCCCTCTCCGAAACAATACTCTTTAGTAAACCATGAAGTCGAACAACTTCTTTGAAAAACAGATTTGCAATGTGTGTTGCATCACTGGTTTTCTGACATGGAATGAAATGTGTCATTTTGGAAAATCTATCAACTACCACAAATATGGAATCACAACCTCTCTGTGTCCATGGCAGTCCCAACACAAAATCCATGCTTATTGTGTCCCACATCCTCTCTGGTATTGGCAATGGTTGATACAACCAAGTATTATATCTTTTCCCCTTTGCATGTTGGAAGATTCTACATTTTTTGACAAATTTTCTGACATATGTCCTCATTCCTGGCCAATAATACAAACTTTTCAATTGCACAAATGTTTTATCATGGCCGAAATGTCCAACCAATCCCCCACTATGTTTTTCCTTCAAAAGGTTTTCTCTCATAGAACTCTTTGGGATACACAATTGATTTCCTTTGAATAACAATCCATCCTAAATTAAGTATTCAATCCATTGGCTTATGTCTCTCAAAACATGATTCTCACATGCTTCATAAGCATCCTTGAAATCTGAATCATCTATGTACATTTCCTTAAGGCTATCAAAACCTAAGGTCTTCACATGAAACTCCTGCATAATCAAACATTTCCTGCTCAACGCATCAACAACCTTGTTAGCATTTCCAGAAATGTGCTTTGTAAAAAAAGTAAAGTTTTGCATAAATTCAACCCATTTTGCATGTTTCTGGTTCAATTTCTCTTGTCTGGTTATAAATTGTAAGGCTTGGTTGTCGCTATACAAAACGAACTCTTTTGGAACCAGGTAGTGCCTCCATTTCTTCAATGCTTGTATGACTGCATAAAATTCTTTGTCATAAGTGGAGTAATTTATTTTGGCCTCATTCAATTTCTCACTGAATTATGCAACTGGCCTATTGTCTTGACTCAAGACTGCTCCAATCACAAATCCACTTGCATCGGATCTCACTTGAAATGTTTTACTGAAATATGGCAGAACCAGAACTAGTTGTTTAGTTATATTCTCTTTCAACAACTTGAAACTTTTCTTTGATTCCTCTGTCCAATGAAAAGGTTTATGTCTTTTCTTGACTGTGTCCATCATTGGTGCACAAATCCCACTAAAATTTATGATGAACTTCCTGTAAAAACTGGCTAGTCCATGGAAGCTTCTGACTTCAAATATATTCCTTGGCGACGACCACTCTTTGATCGCTTTTACCTTCTCCGGATCCATCTTCAATTCATTCAAAGAGATCACAAAACCTAAATAAATAAGATTTGTCTTCATGAAAGACAACTTCTTCATATTTATCAACAACTTCTCTTACTGCAACCTCCTCATTACTAGAGTTAAATGTCTCAAATGCTCCTCATCAGTCTTATTGAATATCAGTATATCATCAAGATACACAATTACAAACTTTCCAATGAAATCTTTCAAGACTTCGTTCATCAATCTCATGAAAGTACTTGGTGCATTTGTCAAACCAAATGGCATGACAAGCCATTCATACATCCCTTCATTCATCTTGAATGTAGTTTTCCATTCATCACCTTCCCTCATTATAATCTGATGATATCCTCTTTTCAAATCAATTTTTGAAAAAACCTTTGCCCCACTCATGCAATCCATCAAGTCATCCATCATGGGTAAAGGAAATCTATACCTAATGGTGATTTTGTTTATAGCCCTCAAGTCTGTACACATTCTCCATTCACCATCCTTCTTCAGACCTAACACTGTTGGTACAACGCATGGACTCAAGATTTCTCTAATCAACCCTTTTTCCATCAAATCCTACACTTTCTTTTTAACCTCTTCATTCTCCTGTGGCGTCAATATGCATGCGGCTTTGTTTGATAAACTCGCTCCTGGTATAAGGTCAATATGATGGCTTATACTTTTGATGGGCGACAACAAACAAGGTAAATAGTCCACCACTATATCAACGAAATTCTCTAGCAGTTCCTAAATTTCCTTAGGTAGATCATCTATTGAGGTACTGTTCAATATGACTCTAGGTTTTCTCACCACAACAAACTACATTTCTTGATCTTTCTTGACTTCATCAAGAATTTCCTTCCCACTCATGAGAAGTATAGTATTGCTTGTTTCCTCTTTCGCTTTCTTGTCTTCAATTGGAAGCAACATATGTGTCCTACCATTCTTCTCCAAGGTGTAAGTGTTCTTTCTTCCATCATGAATAACATTTCTGTCATATTGCCACAACCTTCCCAAAAAAATATGACAAACATCCATGGTAATAACATCACATAAAATCTCATCTCTATAACCCCCTATCTTAAATTCAACTAAACATTGTTTAGTGACTATTACCCGATGTCATTTTTGCAACCATAAAACTTTATATGGGATTGGATGTCAAATGTCTCCAATTTCAGCTTCTCCACCATCTCTTTGGATACTAAGTTATATGTTCTTCCACTGTCAACTATCACCTTGCATACCCTATCCTTGGTCTTGCAAGCAATTCTAAACAAATTATTCCTCTGGACTGGATTCTCCATCTCTTTCTCTAGCTTCAAAAGAATTTTTCTCATCATCAAGGATCTTCCACCTTCTGCATCTTCTACCTCAACATTTGGCCTCTGCACTTCTGAAATGTGAGCTTCGCCTCCTCCATCTCTTTTCCTATCAATACATTCCCAAGATTTGTGTCCTATCTTTCCACAGACAAAACACTTTAATTCACCTCCTATGCCTCTTCCTCTTCCTCTTGCTCGAGGAAAAGTACTCATGTCGACATATTGTCTTCCTTGTGAACTTCCTCCCCTTTCTGGGTGATTATGATGTTTCTTCTCTTCATCCTTGGGCTTTTGCACTTTGTCTTGGGAAATTTCTTTGCCTTTGCTTTGACTTCTACCTATTCCCCTTTGACCTTACTTTCGGGCCAATTTCTCTTCTGCCTTCAGAGCAACCTGATAAGCATCTTCCACATTTTTTATTGTCACCATGCTCATCTCGTCTAGAATAGCATATCTCAGGCCATTCATATATCTGGTGACCTTTACATCATCACTCTCATGATGACCAGCTTTGATGTTAAGTCTGTAAAAATCCTCAGTGTATTCCTTCACTGTCATCCCTTTCTGTCTCAAATTTTGCATTCTTCGAAAAAAATTGATTTGACAATCTCTGGGTATGAATTTGGCTTTCATCTTTGCTACCATTCTATCCCAGCTTTTGATTTTTTGTTTTCCTTTGCAACGCCTGTCAACCTGCAGTTCATCCCACCACAATGTTGCATTCCCTTTCAGTCTAGTTACAATGTGCTTAACTTTCTTATCTTCTTTGATATATTCATAATCAAAGTATTTATCCAAATCTCTAAACCAATCTAGCAACTCCTCAATGTCCAATTTTCCTTCATACATCGGGATTTCTAGCTTTGCTCTGGAACCTATTCTTGCAATAGCTTTAAATAGATGTTTTTATGTAGCATCTTCGGCTACAAATTCTTCAGCTCCTTCTTCGTTCTCGCTTTCATATTCACCGATATCTCCAGTATTAGGTGTTCGCCTCTATGTTGTCTCCATAACATCTAATCGAAAATGAAGTTCTCTCATTTCCCTTTCCACGGATGGATTGGGTAAAGTTATTTTTGGACGTCTTCTTGGCGAAATTGTTGCAATCTATCCACACAGAATTTAAATCACAACTGTCCTCTATCTTCTCTCCACAGAAAACAATAGTTTTTAGCTCTAATACCAACTGGCGCAGAACCCCTACCTCGGTAGGGTCTGTTGACCTCCCAGTCTGTGGATCTTCAACTTCCTTTGAGCTGAAACAACTTCTTGGTCCCCGGTGGAACCTTTAACTCACATAAACCATAGGTTCCTTTTACCAACCCGCCTGTGCGAGAAAGCACTAGATGCAGGCTCTAGCCATGTGACCACCGACAGTGACCACGAGCCTAAACAAAGGCACTTCAAGTTTCACGATTTCAGGACTTCTGTTTCGAGTCGCCTCGGTTCCTCAAATTCCAAAAATAGGGCTTAATGGTCCCTAGCTCCTCCCTTTAATCCTTCCTAATGTGACCTCCAACTGTGACCTGGGCCTAGCTTCCGAGCGCGTCGGGATTTCGTGACTCGCAACTTTCGAGTTACAACTTCCTACATGCTCTCGACCTCTAAAATGTCGATATTCAAGGTGCCAAATCAACGGATCTCGCCCCTTCAGATCTGACGGCTGTTATCCCTCCTGAGATTGCGAGTGTTGAAAAGACACTCTACCTTATCCTTTCTATAAATCTACTGGATTTGACGGTCTATGGAAAAATCGATATTCTTCCTTCAAGGAATTTCCACCGTCCGTTTAGGTTCTCGATGTTTCCTGGCCAAATAACTCAGTGTCAACCCTTCTGAGTTTAATTCTGTGAGGTGACTTCAAACCTCGTCTTTCCTCTAAAACTCTCCAAGTCTCTATCCTTCCTGAGCTTGATCTCTCTGCAAACTCCTGGATCCTAAGGGATCATGCACGCACCCTTTGCGACTCCCACAATAACCTTTGGTTATTCGACAACTCCAACTCTGCGCACTCTTTGTGACAAAATTCTTCAACCACTCACTTGGGTTGGAAAAGTCTAAGACTCGACCTCAGTCTGTGCACACCTTGCACGACTCTATGCTCTACCTGCACTTCTACTGGTATAATATCAATGGTATCTCTCTAGAGATTTTCTGAGGTGAAACTCATAAAAATCATCAACACACTCCTTTTGGAATTTCACTGCACTCCTTGCAAGAATTCTCAGGAAGAGAAACAATTGAAACTCATACTCTTCTGACGGAATTCATACATTCAACATGAAATCACATACACATGGCACTGAAACAAATGCATATCATATATTGAAAATAAAATGTAAACATACCATTCAATAGATGTATATAGTAACCATAAAACACCATGAAATCGAATCAAAGAATTCTTATATTAATCCAAGTGCTTATGTACATGGTCTACAACAACAACAACTATCTACTCATACAACTTCTACAATCTCTGCTCTTCTCTATTCTCCTATGCTCTCTTGCTCTCTTTCAATGAGAATAATAATACAATACATACGAGGGAGTATCCTTAAGTTTTCCCTCCTACAACTCTAAGCTATCTTATCGAATTAAATACTACTACTTTCTTTACATTTATTACAATAAATGCCTACAAATGACAGATGAGAGCAACACTCAAGATCTGTATTACAATCCCAAGACATTAAAAGCAAATATATCTTTTCATATATTACATTAATGTGCCATCCTTTGAAATTTAAAATCCTTCAAAATGTGCACTGGTGTATATCCAGTTGTCCTCCACTCGTGTTTGCTTTGCTGGCGATGCTCCTGCATCACCTAACTTACTTTCAACTTCCATCCTATCTTTTCCTATGTTGGAATAAGTTGGAGCATCAACTATATTGACCTAACTCCAAATAGAACTTGTAAGCGGAAGTGTCACTATCTTAATCAAACTTCCCTAGCAGGAAACTGGCAATCATCATCATACATCTACAGGAGTGTGGATTAACACAGATCTCCCATGACTCCAAGTTTTGATGAATAAATAATAGGTAATACCTCCACCCCTCCTGATACAACTAGGGCCAATAGGGTTCTCGATGGTCAATACCTCCACCCTTCCTGGTAGAACTAGGGTCAACGCCCTATATCAAGTCATACTGTGCAACTATAGTTCTTAGAGTCATGTCATCAAACAACCACTCTAGGAAAGTCGTGCATCCTGTCAGAACCATACTTACCATAGATCATAGAAATATTTGAAATCATCATAAGTAAAACTTATAGTACACACTATATTCTTGATATCTATGGCATCCAAGTTACCTCAGTACTACAGTCATTTGGTTATTTACAAGCTCGTCAACCTATAGGTTAGCTCACCAAGGATTGTGTCCATGCAAATCTATCACAAATTTCATATGATCATCCATATTTGTATTGACATTCAATTACGAAATGTATGTTTATTTACAACATGCCTCACATCTATTATACATTCACAACATAATTTTGAACTAGTATCCATGTACTGAAATTCCAAATTTAAATTTTCATGTTCAACCAAATCACATAACAATCATCATCATGAACATATAACAATAAAAATAATATTATGAAACACATAAATAGGTCTAGATGTACACCTCTCACATGTCTACATCAGTCTCGATGAGTCCAATAGTTACTAAGCAATGAATTACTATGATGAGAAAAATCAAAGTTATAATTGCCTAAGGCCAAAATACGGGGTGTTACATACACCCACCCTTCAAGAAACTTCATCCCAAAGTTATAGTCATTCATAATATAAGGAAAATTCATGACACAACTACTATGTGTCTTCCTTGATAGCAAACATGTGCGATAATGGTTCCACTAGACCTTCACTTGATGAAAAACATGTTGAGGCTATTAAGTAACAACTCTACCTTGAGCCATTGAATTTTTTGCTACTTAGAGGTTGTTCAAAACTAAATCTCTTTTTGGATAGGGAAAAAATGAAATGTTGATTTGTTTAACATTGATTCTTTAGATAATTTCTCTTGTTCTAATGTTGCACTAATGTGTGCCAATTTTCTCCCGTAAAATATTGTCCATACACGCAAAGTATGACTAGAGATGGAACAACTCCAATAATTTCTTGAATATTGGCACGACGCTCCCTATGTGATGAGTAGAGTACCTCTCGACCCTTGGAACCCATTTTTCCTAACAACATTGCATGGACCTTTCTCTCAACCTAGCTTTGGTAAGTCCCACTGCAATTGAGCTAGCGAGTAAGATGATAGAAATCCATATCACAATGTTGGTCAATAGGCTCAAGAGTGACAGGAGTGGGAATACAATATCTCAGTTGGTTTATTCAACCATGACAAGATATTTCCCACCCTTGCACTTCCTATCTCAAAGGGGCCCAAGCCCCTAGATCCACCCATTGATGGCTAGAACCTGATACCCATTGATATTGACCAACCCCTAACGACCATGACTATCTCTCTCCTAGGGTTGGTCACATAGTTGGTTAGCTCTCTGTTTCAGGCATTAGTCCTTTGTTTTTATGTTTTTATTTTTATATGAATATGATAGAGGAATTCATAATGAAGGGTGCTTTGGCTTCATTCATTCTCAAGTTTTTATTTTTTGGACATGATAGTGGAGGCTATGGTAGTGGCCTACTATTTTTTGTATTAAAGCATGTAAATATTTTTCCTATTCATTGAGTTATAAGGAAGTTATAATTCAAAAACACATCACCAAGTTGATGATCCAAGTGAATATCGATGGCCACCCACCTATTCCACTGGCTCAAAGAC